>CAMXCT020003295.1:25210-69684 GCA_947184155.2 Cladocopium goreaui
AGGCCACAAACATCAGCGTCACACATCATAGCAACTACGAGTTGGCAACCAGGGCCTCGAACAAGGGAGGCCCCCACCGTGTCTCCAAAAAGTCTGCTGATTTCAGGTGCTAAAAACGAACCCTCTGGACATGGCGAGGTGCTGCTCCTAAAGTGACAGAAAGATCAGCAAATGTGGAAACACTTTCCCTGTACATTGCCAAATTTTGAAGGGTGCAAAGGTGCAACTTTTTCAGTGTAGGAAACAGAACCTGTATAGTTTCTTATTCTCACTTCCGAAAGTTGCACCTTTGCACCCTGGTTTTTCTCTATCTATTTTTTAGACGCAAAATAACAGAAATTGACCGCGCTGTTATTCCATCCGAAGTGGTTAGACTGGAACCTTATCCGCCACAATTTCTCAAATTTGGGCACGTTCCCCCGCACCCCCTCCAAACAATGATTGAGAAAAATAAGATAATGATTCTTTGCAGCATCTGCACTTTGATCTTTGTTTCGGGGGGAAGGGGGGATGCCGGGCCTGTCACATGCACTTGTGCCAGCTCAGGAGTCCAAGAGGTGGTCGTTTGGACATCTTTTACTTCTGCCTGTCATTCAGAAGGGTCTATTTTTGGGCCCGAAAAAGGCAAGAAAAATTAGACACGCAAATACGGGCCTCCCCAGTTCAAGATTCCTGCCACGGATGCTGTTTGTGTTAAAGTAGCTTCAAGCTTGACATTTTGCGCACATAGCAGCTTTCAAAGCTTCAGCACATCTGACAAAATGAAGGGACCAAAAACAGGCCCGCCAGGAGGTACCACTTTCGATCCTAAGAGGGTCCACTTTTGGGTCCCTTCTGAAATACATTTGCTTTGCGCAAGGGTCCAAAACTGGGCCCTCAGCATTCTGAATCTGGTGCCTCCCTGGGGGCTTGTTTGACGCCCCATTCAAAACTCTCTTAAGGCGCGTTGTTGGAATCAGGCCACAAACATCAGCGTCACACATCATAGCAACTACGAGTTGGCAACCAAGGCCTCGAACAGTTCAAGATTCCTGCCACGGATGCTGTTTGTGTTAAAGTAGCTTCAAGCTTGACATTTTGCGCACATAGCAGCTTGCAAAGCTTCAGCACATCTGACAAAATGAAGGGACCAAAAACAGGCCCGCCAGGAGGTACCACTTCCGATCCTAAGAGGGTCCACTTTTGGGTCCCTTCTGAAATACATTTGCTTTGCGCAAGGGTCCAAAACTGGGCCCTCAGCATTCTGAATCTGGTGCCTCCCTGGGGGCTTGTTTGACGCCCCATTCAAAACTCTCTTGAGGCGCGTTGTTGGAATCAGGCCACAAACATCAGCGTCACACATCATAGCAACTACGAGTTGGCAACCAGGGCCTCGAACAAGGGAGGCCCCCACCGTGTCTCTAAAAGTCTCACGAATGTTGTCAAAAATGGTTTGATGTTGGATGCCTTGTTCGTCCAAGAAGTCGCAAACTTCTATGATGGTTTCTTCAGCCGCCTGGAGTTGGTGGGCAAACCTTTGAGCGATGTAGAGTTTGACAAACAGTTCACTCTTGTGGCCACCTCCCAATGGCGGCTATTTGTATGCATCAATTAGTAAATTTACCTGTTCTATGCAACATGCAATCAACGTGTTGAACGACCTGGCGAAAGCCAAGAGGCGTTGGACGGAAAAAAAAAGATGTAGAGTTTGGCAAACATCGCTTGTAAAGATTCCGCATCCATGGTGCCACTGCGATTGGACAAGAAAAATAATGAGAAGTGAAAAGATGACTTTGTAGTCATGGGTGGGAGAGGTTTTGGGACGATTAATTTTTGAGAAAATGTTTGATTCATGGACATGACTATGCTTGTTGTGACGCCACATGACGTTGTAAAATGTGTTGACAAATATTTGTCATGTGAAACACACAACATGCATGAAAGTCCATGAAGGTGGCACTTGCCACTGACACACTTGTGTGTCTTAAACCGAAAGATGCCATATCAACATATGATTCACATGCACTTGACCACACAATCACAACTGCAGCATTCTTTTTTCCGTCCAACGCCTTCATGGCTTTCGCCAGGTCGTTCAACATGTTTTATTGCATGTTGCAAATTGGGATTAATTGATTAATTATGGCATACGTAGGCCGTCTGCGGTTGAGTGGCCTCAAAAGTGAACTGATGAAGGACCGATACGTAGTCCTGTGTACTGTCATAATGTCATCACCAAAGCACAAACCGAAACAAAACCAAAACACCAAAAACAAACAGAACACAGCAACACAGAAACACAAAAACACAAAACCAAGCAAACCAAAGAAACAAACCACACAAACAAGACAGTAACGTGACAGGTTCCAGTTCATGGGTGAAATGGGTTAATTGATGCAAGAGGTGATAACCTTGTATCATCAACAATGTAAACAAAAAACACCCAGACCACCAGGCCATACCAGCGAGTGAGTGAAGCGGCACAGGCCGTCAAGGCCAGGTCGCAGCGAGAGTGGTGAAACACAAAACAGGGTGAGACGAAAGGTGAAACATGAACTAATCATCATACTCTCAGGGGCTATCCGTGCACATTTCCAATAGTGCTTGTTGGATGGACGCAGTGCCAGAGGCAATTCACTTGAATGACGACCAGAGTGAGAGAGCGGTGAGAGACATCCTACAAGGACATCTCTTATGGCTCCATCATTGTGGTTCGTGGTGAATTGCAGTGCACTAGTACTCTTGCCAATAGTCTTCATGGTATGGAAGATTATGCTCATCATCAGTGCGTGGCGATATTTGTGCATTAAGCTCTTCCGATGATGTGCTTGCCCCTTTAGCTGTATGTGGCAGCAACAGTAAGGCTTTCTGCGCTGGCTAACTTCGTAACTGGAGGAGATTGTGCAACTATCCAAAATACAGCTCAATTGTCGAAGTTGGCGTAGGGAAGCTTCTAGGTCGATGACCCTCTGGGATGGGACGTCTTGGACACCTTGAAGCTTCTGGCATGCCTTGTCGAGCAGTTTGGTGGCAGCGTCAAGCTCACTGGTAGTGACCTGACAAGGGTCAATTGAGTAATTGACTTGGCTAGGCGATTGACTGCTGCATCTTTCAGTGGAGTCGGGTGGGCGATACTACAAGGCTAAACTGCACGCTGGGTGTACTGCAGGCAGAGAGCAGCTGTACGGTCCATCCATCAACAGCAGTGCGGTCTACTCGTTGGAGCGAGGGTATAAGAACGTCCATTGGAAGTTGTATCCGACCGGTTAGGATGTTTGTTTGAAGTTCAGTCAAACGGCAACGGTTCCATGGCTCGATGTGCTTTGACATCATCCTAAGCTAGAAACTACCAGTGAGAACTAGTGTCAACTAAGTAACCCGCGCCCCCCCCATCCCAAACTACATCTTACTCCCACTTTAGTGCGTAGTAAACCAGTAAAGTGATTTAAATACTCACCACCTTCTCTGGGTCAAAAGGTGTACTGGCCAACCTGGTGAATCGGATGTGCGACTGTGTGGGGGGGCGTGCTTTTGCGGCTCGTTGGCTGTAGCTTCTGGAGGAACTCGTTGTGGCCTCCGCGGGTGCTACCTCATCGCTTGTGTCCGACTGGATCATCTGGGCAATGGGCAATGACTGGGTGGTTCTTCTTGTCTTGTATGATTCTGGTGAGTGCTTGGATGAAGGCATCGGGAGTATTCACTGACGCCTGAGCTTCTGCAAGTGGCCTATCGAGTACGATGGCAATGAGCATTTCTCCTCCACTTTCTTGATGAGGGCGGGCTGCCGGTCTGCATCTGCTCGAGGATTGCCACTGCTTTGTTCTCAGAAGGTTTCGTTCCCACTCCTCAATGGCTCTACGCTAGTGATCCAGTTTGGAGTATGCCGGCTGCCACACTGCCTGGCGCTTTCCTAGCTGCACTAGAAACCCCAACACTCCTAACAATCCCACCGCAAACTGGATCACTAGCCCAGAGAGCCATTGAGGAGTGGGAACGAAACCTTTGTGAGAGTAAAGCAGTGGCAATCCTCGAGCAGATGCAGAGCGGCAGATCCGCCCTCATCAAGAAAGATGGAGGAGAAATGCTCATTGCCATCGTGCTCGGTAGGCCACTTGCAGAAGTCCAGGCGTTAGTGAATACTCCCAGTGCCTTCCTCCAAGCACTCACTGCAATCATACAAGACAAGAAGAACCACCCGGTCAGTGCCCAGATGATCAACCGAACACAAGCGACGAGGTAGCATCCGCGGACCTCCAGAAGCTACAGGCAACGAGCCGCAAAAGCGTGCCCCTCCACGCCACACATCCAATTCCAATAAGGATCAGAGGACAACGTGAGATTCTCACGGTGACACCGAACCCGAAACTACCTAGACCCATGTCAGAGGAGTCACTGGTCACCATGGGGTACTCATGGTTGGCCAGTGCACCGTTCACCCAGAGTAGGTAGTGCTTTTAAATCAACTTAGTGGTTTACTAAGGACTGAAGCGGGAGTAAGGTGTAGTTTGGGATGGGAGGGAGGGTGCAGGTTGCGTAATTGACACTACTCTTTACTGGTAACTCTGGCTTAGGATGATGTCAAAGTACTAGAACCCGTTGCCGTTTCACCGAACTTCAAACCAACATCCCATCCGGTCGAACGACTTCTAGACGCTCTTATATATCCTTGCTCCAACGAGTAGCCCACACTGCTGTTGATGGACGGACCGTCGAGGTCGCTTTATGCCCGCCATGTTTCTACTAGTATCCTGTTTTCGGGGTTAGGATGAAGCAGGCTTGTCGCCAAACACTAAAGTCTTTGGCTGCTGAATGTCTTGTTGGCGTTCGTTTGGGGCTGCTGACTTTCTTGACTCCTGTCTGCGTGGACTGATTGTTTAGGTATAGCTCTCTAAACCAGTATTCCTTGAGCAACATAAAGGAAAGATGAGGTGCCCTCACTTCCAATACGTGCGTTGCTGGTATTAGAAAGGTGACTAACCATTCAGCTAAAAATTCAATCATCTTTACTTCAAGCTTTGGGAGGATAGTCTGTACCGCTCGGAGCGCTGCCGCAATGTCTGGGACATGTGTAGGGCAGCCTCGAGGCTATAGAAATTGAAAATGCAAAGGATGATTTTTTTCCGTCCAACGCCTTCATGGCTTCCGCCATGTCGTTACACACGTTCGATCGTATCAAAGGATGAATTGAGATTATCGTGCAAGGCTGTTAATAGTCGATAGCCACAAAAGTGCTGGTAATGGACCTGTACGCAGTCCAAAATGCAATCACAGCAAGAAAACCAAAAACACAAAACAAAACCCAAAAACGACAGCAAACCAACCAAAAAAAAACCAACCAAAGGAACACCAGGAAGTGGGATTGCAACCAGCGATAGGGATGCATGCATAAAAAGTGAAAATGCAAAGGATGAGGGAGAATTTTGGAGGCAAGCCTCGACGGCTGAAATTGGAAATGCACATGAATGTCTGTATGTTTAAACAGGTTTCACCTTCATTGAAAGGGCCGTTGAAACTTTACGCTTTACATGGGCCAATGTTCCTTTTTGTTGACCGTCTTTTCTTTTCTCTGTCCCCTCTCGGTTTATTCCCAAATTGACAGTGGGTGCGGGATAAAAATTGTAGCTGTCGACATCTGTCCAAAACAAACAGCCACCTGCACCAAATGCAAGCAAACCGCTTAAAAGTCACAGCATCGTTTGACCGCTCCGAATCATATACTAGAGTGATCAATGGTCAGGTAAGATGCATCACTCCCGAAATCAAGCCACAGAACCTGCAGGTCATCTGGAACGTGCAGTTTATCACAGTGTTTGTGCCGGCATGGATAATCCCTCCAGTATACCACAGCCTGCGCAGAGAAAGCATCAAAAGCGCAAGTTCCGCCAGTGCCATAGGCGTCCAGTCGGTCTGCCCCACCTGGTTTGAAGACATTGCAGCACCCAAGGATACCACGCCCCAACCCAACCAAGACCCTCAAGGGCAGCAGCCCCAGCCACTGCACGGACTGAAGTTAGTTATTAAGGAAGAGGTGCTGCCGATGAAAGACCAACCGGAGTTCCCATCGCTTGAACTGCTGGCTGCCCGAGGCCTATTAGCACCTGACACGTGGAAGTGCAAACGTGCACAGGTTAGCCTGAAGGCAACAATCGATGTCCCTATGCTGGGCACAATCATCGAGCAGAATGGGGATGGACTCCTTGAGGACTCCCACATGCCCGTAGGATGGCCACTGCACATTGATGGTGCCGTCAGACAATGTTGTATTCATCGAGCCGCGAGCCAGCAAGAACTAGACGACATGCTCAAAGAATATGACATGAAACGAGACTCAGTTGAAATCAACCATGACGTACCTCAGTGGTCTCACCATTTTTTTCCTTCCAACGCCTTCATGGCTTCCGCCAGGTCGTTCAACATGTTTGAGAGCATGTTGCAATTAGGATTAAAAGCTTAATTAAGTCACGCAAAGGCCATTCCTGTAGCGGCCGCAAAAGTAAACTGGTGGAGGACCGATACATAGTCCTATGGCTGTCACGCTCAGCAAGAAAACCCGGAAAAACACCAAGAAACAAAACAACAAACAAAAACCGAAACAAACATTCAAAAAAACACCCACACCAAAGAGCGGTGACGTGACCAGTACCAGTTTATGGGCGAAAAGATCTAAAAAAGCAGGAGGTGATAACTTAGTATCATCTCGAAACATGCATAATGACATCTTGTGTGCCATATAGATGCAGGCCCATAAAAATAAGCAACAACGAGACCAACCCCAAAATCACAATGGGCCACTCCAGCGGGTGCAGGAAGCAACAAAGCTCAATGCGGAAACCAGGGATCCCCCCAGCCAGGATCCCCGAGATCACAAAGAGCAGCCTTCACGGCATGACATTCACCCTGACACTTTGATGCAAACACCGACAAAGCCGGGTCGCAACGAAAGTGGTGAGAAGAACTACCGCAGTGAAAATGGAGAGTGAAACATGGTCTAAGGTGAAACGACAGTGAGACTAAGGCACTCAGGGCACACTCAGAGTCCGCTCAGTAGTGCTTTTCCAATCATCATACCCTCAAGGGTTATCCATGTGCATTGCCACGAGTGCATCAAGGCACTGTGCCTGGGTAGTTCACTTGAATAACGACTAAAGTGAGAGGGCGGTGAGAGATAACTGGCAAGGACATCTCTCATAGCTTTCTGCAGTTGGAGTGAGTTGCAGTGTACTATTACTCTTGCAAAAAGTCCGCTCAGTTGTCCTTTTTCAAGCATCAGCGTTACATTGCGGTTGCAGCGAGCACCACTGTGCTAGTGCTCTTGCAAGTAGTCTTCGTGGTATGGGAGATTGTGCTCGTCATCAGTGCGTGGTGAAATCTGTGCATTGAGTTCTTCCGATGACGTACTGGCTCCTTTGGCTGTATGATCAAGAAGCAGTATGGCTTTCTGCGCTTGGGATACTTCGTAACTGGCAGATATTGTACAACTGTCCAATATACAGCCAATCTGGCGAAGCTGGCGTATGGTTGCTTCAAGGTCAGTGACCCTTTGGGATGGGATGTTTTGTATGCCTTGGAGCTTCTGGCACGCCTTCTCCAGAAGTTTGGTGGCATCATCGACTTCCCTGGTAGTGACCTGGCATAGGGTCAGTTGAGTGATGGACTTTGCAAGGCGATGTACAGCGGCATCCTTATCAGGGGTCGGTCGTTCCATACCTCTGGGCGAGGCTGTGCTCAGGGTCTTCCGTAGACTTGGAGCTGCTGGGCGTTCAGTACATCACTCACAGTGTTGCCACCTTTATTGAGGAGAATCATGGGGAAGTGTGGTGAAAGTCATTTGGCCGGTTCATGCGTTGGTTAAACGAAGGTCAAAACGGCGACGGGCACCATGGCTAGATGTACTTTGACATCGCGCTACCCTACCAAGCAACAAGAAAGGTAAAACAAAACAACCAAACACCCGTAAAATTAAAACTACTCCCCCACCACCTCCCTTTCAATACTGACCCGGGCATGCTTACTACATCATGAGCAACGTGGACAATGGTCAACCATGGGTACCCCATGGTGACCGGACTTTAGGACCACGGTCATAGAAGTATGCCAACCGTGGGTACCCCACGTTAGCCCTAGTAGCTTACTGAAACTGTACGGATTGACCGGTGTAGGGTTCATCACGGCTACCGGAGCTACTGCCTGCGGCAGTTGTAGGGGGTGGGTCACTGCTTTCGGCTGGTTTCATCATCTGGGCAATAAGTGGATGGCTTTGTTTTTCGCGCAAGATCCTGGTCATTTCGCGGGTGAAGGCTGCAGGGTCATCAATGAGTGCTTTGGCTTCCGCGAGTGGCCTGTCGAGGACAATGGCAATGAGCATTTCTCCACCATCTTTCTGGATCAGGGCTGGTCGGCCGGCTTGCACGTCTGCGAGGATTGCCACTGCCTTGTTTTCACACAGAGTGCGTTCCCATTCCTCCAGGGCTCTTTGCGCTAGGGTGTCAGTTTGCGGCGGGGCCCTGAGAGCAGCTGTTGTCCCTAACGCTCTTAGGAAGGGGCTATCAGGTGGCGTGGGGGATGAGAAATTCTGAATGGCTGCTACTGCACGCAAGACGTCATTGGTTTGGATTTCATATGACGTGGTCGTTTTCTTGCTTATGGTAGGCTCGGAATCCTCCCATAGTTGTTCCAGTGTGTATCCAAGTTTTGGCTCCATGTACCGTCGATTCCATACCGCATGGTGGGACCATTGTGGTGCGTCACGGTTGATTTCAACTGAGTCTCTCTTCATGTCATATTCTTTGAGCATGTCGTCTAATTCTTGCAGGCTGGCGGCTCGATGAATACAACATTGTCTGACAGCACCATCAATGTGCAATGGCCATCCCACCGGCATGTGGGAGTCTTCAAGGAGTCCATCGCCATTTTCCTCTATGATTGTGCCCAGCATAGGGACATCAATGGTTGCTTTGAGGCTGACCTGTGCACGTTTGCACTTCCACGTGTCAGGTGCTAGAAGGCCTCTGGCAGCCAACAGTTTGAGCGATGGGAACTCTGGTTGGTCGTTCGTCGGCAGCACCTCTTCTTTGATCACTAACTTGAGCCCATGCAGTGGCTGGGGCTGCTGTTTCTGTGGGTCTTGATTGGGTTGGGGTGCAGTATCCTTGGGTGTTGTGTCTTCAAACCAGGTGGGGCGGACCGACTGGACACCTATAGGACTGGCGGAACTTGCGGTTTTGATGCTTTCTCTGCGCAGGCTATGGTATACGGGTGGGATCATCCATGCCGGCACGAAAACTGTGATAAACTGCACGTTCCAGATGACCTGCAGATTCTGCGGCTTGACTTCGGGCGTGATGCATCTTACCTGACCATCGATCACTCTGGTGTATGATTCGGAGCGGTCGAAGGATGCTGTGACTTTCAAGCCTAGGTACAGCTCTCTGAACCAGTATTCCTTGAGCATCATAAAGGAAAGGTGAGGTGCCCTCACTTCCAGTATGTGCGATGCTGGCATTAAAAGAGTGACCATCCATTCAGCTAGAAATTCAATCATTTTGACTTCGAGTTTGGGAAGGATATTCTGGACCGCTCGAAGCGCGCCCTCAATGTCCGGGACATGCCTGTGTGAAGGCAGTCCGACCGTGCGCTTGGCATACTCATCAGCAAAGTAGAGCCTGCACAATTTGGAGACCCACTGGCTCGGTTTCTCCATGTCTATGGTGATCTTGGCCAGGGGCCATGGGTCCGGAAGCGTGGACAAGCAATGCAGTAATTCAGAAGTCAGGTCCGAGGAGATGACTGGGAGGGCTTCTCCTTGCGGGCGATAGTCAACGGCTGGCCCTACTGCGCCCTTGCTTTTTTGTGTATGGGTGCGGGCGGCTAGATGTACTGCGTTGATGGTGGACTCATATTGGTTGACCATAGCTCTTAAATACTTGCATGCGCGGACTGCTGCTCTCCTTGTGTTTGGCCCATCCTCGGGCTGATTCTTGGCAGCTGTTGCCAGGATGTCTCTCGCTTCCTCTTCAGGCGACCGTTTGGGTTCTGTACCCGGTGCAGGTGCAGTCAGAGCGATGTCCTGAACTGGCGCCTCTGTCGCGCGTGGCAGGTGGTCTGGGATTGGCAGCGTAGGGTGTACCCGCCATCCATCAAAGAAGTATATGCCAGGCAGGGACCGGATTTCCTGTTCTGGGCCAGCCTGTGCTACAACTTGCCCTGTGCGGGCTTTGTACAGTCCTGAAGGCAGGCACACGTAGGTGGGAAAGGGCGTGCGGTCAGCCGCGTAGGCATATAAGACAACTTCAGAGAATGGGAGAGTCTGCTCGGGGAGCCATTTATGGTGAGTCGCTAAGCCTGTTTTGACTTCTTGGAGGCGCTCTCTGTTTAGCCAGCGAAGGTCTGACCCCCGCACCAATATTAGACGGTATCTCGCCCGCTTCACTTCGTTCGCTTGCTGGTCGTGATATTGGTTGGCGATTGCCAGGGGAGGGAATTCCCATGCTGGCGCTGTATTCAGCGACCACCGGCTTAGCTGTGCGAGATTCTCTTGTGCTGGATCAGGATCAAAGTCAGGCCACCCCCATGTTGTTTCTCCTCTTCGGAGGCCCCGGATGCCATATGCAATGGTCGCAATCACCTGTGCCATGCCCATGAGCCCCATCATGTCTAGCGGGGAGACAAGCAGGGTTAATGATTTGGACCGGGTAAGTCCAACAGTCCAACAGTGATTCGGCCGAGGCAGTCTTCGGTATCTTCCGTAGGGGAACCATTGGAGTAGTATTTGGTGTTTAAGAACCCGATACTCGGCTGGGCTACGATTGATACTTGTGCTGTTCCTCCCGCTGAGTTGGCTATTGTTTCTACGCGTAGGGTGCGGGCGTAATCCTTCTTAAGCACGGAGCGGTTCAAATTGTTTTTGTGATCTGTGGCCGTGGTCATTACAAAAAGCCCATCTGCGAATCCAGCATTATTGGGGAATGGGTGGAGTACCTCTGAGACGAGCGTTTCTAAGTCTGTTGCTACTAGGCCATTAATTCTAGCATTGGTGTCCCAAAGAACTAATTGAAACCCCGGTGGTCGGTCAGGGAGTCCTCCAGAGGCGAAACTTCCCAGTTCCCACAGGCCGTTGATACATCTGCATAGGTCGGGGTACCGAACTGCTACGACTGAGTGGTATGTCACCGGACTAACTCTTGAACTGGAAGGGAGCATCAACCCCCAGGCATGGATGTCGCTCACTCCGGCGGTCTGAGAGTTTAGGACTGCTTGGATGTCACCAGCCATCGGGAGGATGGTGGCGGCATGCTGCAAGATCCAGGCAAGGCGTGCAAGGGATCGCTGGAGGTTGACTGTTGTGCCTTCCAGCAGTTCTGTGTCCACGAAGCGGGAGTGCCGGTGCACATGCGGTTGGGCGGCTTCAAATTGAGCTCTCAGGCCTGGAAGAATAGTGTTGGCTGTTCTGAGGTCTTCCGTATCTTGTGGCGACAGTTGGCTTGTCCATAGTTGACCCAACGTGGGCTGTCCTCGTTTGAGGATTTGACTGAGAGTAGCTAAGCCTTCGTTGGCCGAACCGTCCAACAGCCGGATCATCGCATCTGCAAGGTTAGCCGGCATATAATAATTTCGGTCACTTCGCAGCCCATGCTTTTTGGACAGCAGGAGCTGTCGTGATCGTTTCGCGTTGCGGGCTGCCCGATCAATGCCGCCAGGCGTTTGCTCTGAGTCCCCTGTCCACAAAACTAAGGGTTGCTGTCTCAGCAAGCTGATGACTGCAATTTCCCGGTCAGTACCATATTGCTGGCCTTCATCAATGACCAGGAGGGAGAGCTCTTGCATGAAGCTACCCATTGTAGATCATTGCATGGTAAGATCCTGTGCTACAGTACCTCCGGTGGCTAAAATTAACTGGCACTTATTCAGCATTTGCCTTCTCTCTCTCGGGTGTATGTCAAATTTCGTGTGGGAGTAGCTGCTCTTGTTCCGTTCTTGGTCTCCCACTAGCCTACCTATGCGCCCAAACACCCCCGACGGGGGGTCGAGCCATAGAAGGAGGTCAGCAAAGGATCTGGTACCGGAGTTCTCTTTACAGATGAATAATATTTTGAGACTATCAGTGACATCGATTTCAATTAAGGCCAGGATGAGGATTGCCATCGATTTTGACTTGCCTGCGCCGAAAAGTCCTTGGATACACAGGTCTAAACGATTGGCCATTGTCACTGCGCAGAGTGTGCCCAAGACATGTCCGTCGAGTTCAGCGGCGAAGGAGAGGGCAGTGGTGCGGGTCCATTGATGGGGTTCGCCCTCCACATGACATGGGATAAGGACCAGGCGTAGCAGCTGCCCGCACAAATGTAAGAAATGTGATCGTTTGTTGCCGTCCATCCCTTCAACTGCTGTTTGGACATTGTATATGCCTAGTCCCAGGTGGTACCTGCACGGGGAAGTTTGTGCAACAGCAGTAACCTCTCTGGTGGGTTTGGTACATCCGAACATCCACATTGTGTGGAGGAAGAAAGTCCCTGGGACCGGGTCTTGCTGTCCTTGAACGGTCGCATCGATAGGATCCAGGCTCTGGCCAATGGCAGCATACCAATCTTGAAGGGCTACGAGCTGTTCTTGCGCAAAAAACTCAATGGCTGGCCCTGAGAGAAAAGCTATTTCGATGAATCTGGGGTTGCACTGTCTATATATGCGGGAGGCAGGCAGCTCATCCTTCTTTTTGGATGTGCGTGGCGTGATGGCTAGGACCAAACCAAAAAGGATTTGAAGGTCTCTTCCGTCGTCAGCTGGAGCATCTGCGGTGCCTACCATTGCGACAAGTCTTCCCGTGCCTATGGGGCTAACTTTGTGGTGGTGTGCATCGCTCTCTAGGAGGCTGAAGACTTCAGTTCTGCCGAGGCTCGGATGTCGGAAAGCAAATGCATCTTGCCCGCCTTTAACTTTCCAGTGACCAAATTCGCTGCCCTTGAAGAGAAATTCGAATTCAATTGGTTGCCATGGTTGACGGATAGGTCCTGCACTTTGCATTGTTAGCCCTGTTTCATTATAGCCTTCGTTGGGGCTGAGCATGGGCAAATAGTAGTCTAACATGTAGACAGCCATGGGCAGTTGCAGGGTGCCAAGGAAATGTTGAACCATGGTGGTATAGTTGAGCAATTTGGTCCTTGACGCGATGGTAACAGTTGCTAGCGATGCCAAATATTGGGTTGCCTCTTGCTCCGTTTGTACCGCTGAGTTGTGAACAGCAATGCGGGTGACGAGTTCTTGTGTCATGGTCTCAGGTAGCTCACACATAATAGCTAGTTCGCGTAGGAGTCTTTTAGCTGTTTTCGGGAGCTCGAAACTACACCACGAGATCAGGCGGAGAGGAGCCTGTGAGTATACCTCAAAGGGAAGCACTCCTGGGGTACCTTCCAACTGAGCCATGTCTGGTCGTCCCTCTGGGAGGGCAACTCGTGTCCAGTGCGCGTAGCTATGTTGTGCAGTGCCTAGGTATGCTCTCCATCCTGTGATGTGCGTGATTTTAAAGCCCCGTTGCTTGAGCAGTTTAATGTCTTGGTTAGACGGGTTCCACACGCAAAGCCGATCATCTGCATGGTGAATAAGGTGTACCCTTCGAAGCTGAGACAGGCTGTGTGCAATCAGTAGCGATGGTGGCAGAGCAATGGCTGCTAACACGGTTTTACCGTCAATGTCTGGGAATTCCGTAAGGATGGTTTCCCATACCATTCCTGCATACGATCCAGCGCTGTGTCCTCGAATGTAAAGAGAACCTACCATGTATCCCGTTAATCTGAGACAGTCTACTGGGCGGATTTCAGGGGGCAGGCATATTCCGACCAATGGATGTGCAACTAGTAACTTAGTAAACAGGCGCAGGCCATGCATGTAGCCTGGCCATGGTGGTTTCCTATGCGCTGGAGTAATAGGGCAGTAGCGCAACAGTTTCATGGCTCGACTGATGATTTGTGCTTGCAATTGGTCAGCACTGGGCACGCCTAAGACGCGGCACCAGGTGTGCGCACCGATGGGAAACATGCCTATGTGCAGCAGCAAGTATTCTTGTGTGTGGGCAGTTCCTGCAATTGTGCCAGCCCTTGCATTCCAATCGTCCTGTTTGCTGAGGGATGGCCCATACACATGCGCTTCCTTTTTGCAAGCTAGCAGTACATCCCATTCTTCATCGAGTTCTCCTCCACCCAACCCAGTGCACTGAACGTCCAGGGACCCTGGGTCAGCGTCATTGAGTTGCCAGGCGGTGTTATCCATGACAGTGATTTTCCAGTCAGTATATTTGGGGTCTGCGTGGCTAGCGAGAACTTCATTGATGGCTAATTCTGCGTTGTTAGGGTCAATCCCCAGTCGCCGTTGCAGTGCTTCTAGGAGAGGGAGGATTTGGGCAGTGGGGAGCTGGAGGCTGGCTTGCTGACCGCAGAAGACACTGGCAGTCTCGCAGGTCTTGGGCCATGGTGTGTGGTCATTGTTGCAATTAGGGGCTTCCACTGGCGTCCAAAGGCTCTGAAGCAGCAATACTTGCGTCTTGGTAAGACTGCGCTTTTGCGGGACCTGTGGCTTGGCGACTATTTTACTCCCTCTAACGAAGTCGCAGCCTGTGGGGTGTGTCCATAGCGGGGGTGCCTCATCAACTCCTATGAGCGACACCGCAAGTGGTTGCAGTCCTTTGCTTTGCCACTGTTGGAGTTTGTGCCCCAGGCCTACCTTGCTCCCATGGAAGGCATGCACTATTGGTGGCAGGCTATACCCTTTGTCTAACTCCTTGCTTTGGAACAATTTGTTTCCAGGGGGGCAAAGTATGGGGAAGTCAGCTGGGAAGACAGACATAGGAGAGAGTGCACCTTGCTCGAATATAGGGCGCGCCCAGGTCAGGAAGGGCGGGGTCCGCTCGACAAAGTCCGGTCGTAAATAGCGGCCATCTCCGTGACGCGGCCATTCTGCTTGCTCCGGGAGAGGGAATGCAATGGCCCCCGCCCATTCGCCTAGCATTGCCCATGCATGTGTCCAGTCAAGCGGGGTTCTAGCTTTACATCCTAGTAAAGGGGTGAGAAGTAGCCCGCCTCTTATCGCCTCAGCGGGGTCTTCTGGCACAGCTGTAGTAGCTAGGAAACTGGCTCGGCTGTCATGGAGTGCGGCAACCCATTCATCTGCTGATTTGCGGTTGGCAGGGTGGGCTATTCGCCGTGCTTTTGGGGCAGGTGCATCGCTTGAGGAGGAGCCTTGGGCAGCAGTTTGGGGCATGCATACATCTGGGGTTGCTTGGTCCATCTCGATATCTGCTGTACCGGTCGGGATATGCCCTGTCACAATGATCAAGCCAGCATTGAGTTCAGCTTTTGCTTCTGTGGCAAGGATAACTGCCGGCGGGCACTGGCTCGAGCTGGCCATAGTATTGTGTTGCATTGCTTCGGCTCTGCTCGCCTTGTCCGTCATGAGATTAACTAATTCGGCTATCTCAAATAATGAGGTCGGCACACAGTCAGAGTCTATAAGTGCAAAATTTACAGTGGGAAACATTAGGCACAACGCTTCCAGGGCTGCAGCACCAGCCCAGGTATAGTGGACCTGATGCAATCCTGTCTCCGCATTTATGGGAAGGTGGATAGCAGTTGTTTTCTCCAGGTAGGGGCCAGTAACTGTACATCTGCCTTTGATACAGGGTGCGAAATGTGGCCAGTAGGCTGGGGGATCAGTGCCTGACAGTTTGCGGTTGTCCACATAAACATAAACGGTGGCATACTGTGGCACCCATGAGAGGTTGTCCTCTATCCACTGGAAGAGTGTCCTGTGATGGACCTGGCTGGCTGCGGGGCGTCGTATTCCATTCCCTTCGTCCACCATGATGGCTGGGTATGTCAGGGGTGCCTGGGGCATACGACGAGAGCCAACATCGGCCCACTTCCACCTTTGCTTGATGTCGTCCATGCCGAGTGGAGTTTCAATTTCTTTTTCCGAGAGGAAAAGTTCATCAAGCTGGCGGCTTATTTGCAAGACTCCCTGGACATCGAAGAAATCGATAGGCGCGGCGACTTCCCACTGCTCTCTTGGGGGGGGCTCAGCTCCTTGTTGGAAATACGGAATGTCATCGTCTGACTCAAGGGCGTCAAAATATTCCGATTGGTCACTGTCCACCGACACATCCTCGACTGTTTTATCTGGGATGGTTGGTTCTGTTGGTTCGATGTCTGTCTTTGAGCAGCAGCAAACTGATAAATACGAAAAATAATCGTTACATGTTTTCACATGTTGATACCTCATTCGAAACATTTTCAACGATAAAATCAACACATGGAAACCAATTCTTATTGTTTTCATTTTTTTGCATGTCATCTTTTCATGCAAGCACTGAAGAAGTGCTAAGATCGACTATTTCAAGACTGCCATTCTAGTACTGAAGAAGTGCAACATTATTAATCTGTTCACATTTTTTGAATTAAACATACGCACACATCGAAACAAATTTTGATTCAACCGTTTGTTGATATATATAGTGACTGCCATCAAAACTCCTGGAAATGCAACATCATAAAACGATCCTCATGACAATTTGTGCACATATGTTTTCATGTTGATCTTGATCGGTTGCCATCAAAGCATTGAACACATGCAGATCCATAACTGCTACTCCAACACTGAAGAAGTGCAACATCATGAAACTTTCAACCGAACCAACAAACATAATATGAACACCAATTGTTATACCACATTTTTTTCACATTGCACGACTGCCATCCAAACATTGAAGAAACGCACCCAACCTTTGAATGGAAACATGTTTTTTTTCCGATGAGTGCCCGGGGCCTTACAGCTCTGCTCAGGATGGGGGGGGGCAGGGCGGTACAAAAATAGTAAGGACTATAGATTCACTTGCAAAACCTTGGGGATTCAGAGGTTGATAGCAGGTCTCATTGCTTTGTCTGATGCACACTTCAGAGATTGGTAGTCTTAGTGGGTCTCATTGCATAGTTTCATGAAACTGCATTTGGAGCATCATCATCATCATCATCATCGTAATGAGTAATGATCATCATCATCATCATCGTCATCATCATTATCACCAATTATCATTATCAGCAATCATCATCATCATCATCATCACCACTCAAAAAAGATCTAATGTTCCAATTTTTATAGTCATCCAGTGACCCACTGAGGCGTTCAGGTGTGGAATGGCTGCTACGTCGACAAGCTGGGCGCGGGCACCACTTAAGCCATTGAAATGAATTGTGCCAACTAATGTTACACCAGAATAGCGCTGAACAAGCGCTTACAGCCGCAGAAATATGCGGGGGCACAATTGATTTCAGCTGAAGCCGTTCGTTTTGCAGTTCTTGATGGGTAGCCTTTGGAGTCACCCCAAATATAATTCATATTCAAGTAATGACATTGCTCATGTCCGTGGTGTGCTTTGAATAAGAGCATTGTGACTTCAAAAGCTAACCCCCTGTTTGCTTTGGAGGTGCCGTTTGCAAAAACCCTGGAAAATATTTTTTTGAGGGAGTGTTTCAACCTAAACTGCATCTCCATTTCGCAAGCAGGCGCACCGAAGAGGCGCAAAATCACCCTGAAAATCTATGGGGCCTTCTCCTCAAAAGCACAAATATATGTGGGTATATATCTATAATTATCTATCTATATATATATTATTGATTGATTGAGAGCCGGCACTGAAGAAGTGTCTGATGAAACAGCACTGAAGAAGTGCACCATGAAACATGTATGCATGATTGCCGCTTGTTCAGCGTTCACTAGTTTCATGATGCATGAACCACATTTGGTGAAGACGCATACCAAGGAGTCTTCAAAACGTGTAGGCCAACTTTTGTAAAACATAACAGCTGACAAACGATAGCGATTCATGTCATCATTGCAACCCAACTTTCAAAAAAGATGAGGACATGCATCATTGAACAGCACTGAAGAAGTGCACCATGCACTCAAACAACTGCGCTGAAGAAGCGCGTTGCGGCTGGTCTTCATCGAGAATAAGACCTGCCCAGCAGCAGTCTCAGTTACCAGTTTGGCAAACCCAAGATAATTGATCTAAATGCCCCCAAAAAGTTGCATCACTTTTATGTTTTAATGTAACTTGGAATAAGTGGGTGATTGACTACAGTGGATTGGTTTCATGCCATGGACGATGAGTTGTAAGATAACATGCCAGTGAATTTGGCATTGACTTTGAATCACATGTCACACAATCAATCAATCAATCAATCAATCAATCAACGGAAGAAGGACGACGGACAGTGACTGAAGATGCTGGCACGGCGGTGAAAAAAGACCGTGCTTGTGGCAGAAGTGTTTGGCCTAAAATTCAAAGCACATTGCCGGCACAGTATCACCCGCGACACAACGCCCTGTGCCGAGGAACTACTCTTTGTGATGAAGATCTCCTTGTCGGCGGGGCCTTGCTTGGGCTTGGGTGAGTCAACTAGATCTGATGATTACATGACACATCTCACCATGATATGGCATTCTGTCCTAGAAACAGTTATTGAGAAATAATGTGACGGAAAATTTGCTGAAGGTTCATGTTTTGAATGAATCATATGTATCTTCAGATTGTTTCATTAGAAACAGTGAACGCTGAACAAGCGTCAAACCATGGAAACAATCAGCGCTGAAAAAGCGCAAACTAAACACATGAATGAAGCGAGATACACAAACTTGTGGACTCGATGACTCTCCTTTGCGATTTTCAAGATGCTGTTGTGTGACATGTGATTCAAAGTCAATGCCAAATTCACTGGCATGTTATCTTACAACTCATCGTCCATGGCATGAAGCCAATCCACTGTAGTCAATCACCCACTTATTCCAAGTTACATTAAAACATAAAAGTGATGCAACTTTTTGGGGGCATTTAGATCAGTTATCTTGGGTTTGCCAAACTGGTAACTGAGACTGCTGCTGGGCAGGTCTTATTCTCGATGAAGACCAGCCGCAACGCGCTTCTTCAGCGCAGTTGTTTGAGTGCATGGTGCACTTCTTCAGTGCTGTTCATGATGCATGTCCTCATATTTTTTGAAAGTTGAGTTGCAATGATGAATGAATCTTTCTCGGTTGTCAGCTGTTATGTTTTGCAAACGTTGGCCTACACGTTTTGAAGAATCTTTGGTACGCGTCTTCACCAAATGTGGTTCATGCATCATGAAACTAGTGAACCTGAACAAGCGGAAACCCTGAACAATCAGTGTCATGCATACATGTTTCATGGTGCACTTCTTCAGTGCTGTTTCATCAGACACTTCTTCAGTGCCGGCTCTCAATCAATCAATCAATCAATCAATAAATCAAATCAAATCAATCAAATCAATCAATCAATCAATCAATCAATCAAATCAATCAATCAATCAATCAATATATATATATATATACCCACATATATTTGTGCTTTTGAGGAGAAGGCCCCATAGATTTTCAGGGTGATTTTGCGCCTCTTCGGTGCGCCTGCTTGCGAAATGGAGATGCAGTTTAGGTTGAAACACTCCCTCAAAAAAAAATATTTTCCAGGTTTTAATTCTGGTGTAACATTAGTTGGCACAATTCATTTCAATGGCTTAAGTGGTGCCCGCGCCCAGCTTGTCGTCGTAGCAGCCATTCCACACCTGAACGCCTCAGTGGGTCACTGGATGACTATAAAAACTGGAACAATAGATCTTTTTTGAGTGGTGATGATGGATGATGATTGCTGATAGTGATAATTGGTGATAATGATGATGATGATGATGATGACCATTACTCATTACGGTGATGATGATGATGATGATGCTCCAAATGCAATTTCATGAAACTATGCAATGAGACCCACTAAGACTACCAATCTCTGAAGTGTGCATCAGACAAAGCAATGAGACCTGCTATCAACCTCTGAATCCCCAAGGTTTTGCAAGTGAATCTATAGTCCTTACTATTTTTGTACCGCCCTGCCCCCCCCCCATCCTGAGCAGAGCTGTAAGGCCCCGGGCACTCATCCAAAAAAAAACATGTTTCCATTCAAAGGTTGGGTGCGTTTCTTCAATGTTTGGATGGCAGTCGTGCAATGTGAAAAAAATGTGGTATAACAATTGGTATTCATATTATGTTTGTTGGTTCGGTTGAAAGTTTCATGATGTTGCACTTCACTTATGGATGTGCATTTTCAATGCTTTGATGGCAACCGATCAAGATCAACATGAAAACATATGTGCACAAATTGTCATGAGGAACGTTTCATGATGTTGCATTTCCAGAGTTTTGACGGCAGTCATGGTATATAAAAAAAAACGGATTGTTTTATTAGAAACCGTGAACGCTGAACAAGCGTCAAACCATGGAAACAATCAGCGCTGAAAAAGCGCAAACTAAACACATGAATGAAGCGAGATACACAAACTTGTGGACTCGATGACTCTCCTTTGCGATTTTCAAGATGTTATTGTGTGACATGTGATTCAAAGTCAATGCCAAATTCACTGGCATGTTATCTTACAACTCATCGTCCATGGCATGAAACCAATCCACTGTAGTCAATCACCCACTTATTCCAAGTTACATTAAAACATAAAAGTGATGCAACTTTTTGGGGGCATTTAGATCAATTATCTTGGGTTTGCCAAACTGGTAACTGAGACTGCTGCTGGGCAGGTCTTATTCTCGATGAAGACCAGCCGCAACGCGCTTCTTCAGCGCAGTTGTTTGAGTGCATGGTGCACTTCTTCAGTGCTGTTCAATGATGCATGTCCTCATCTTTTTTTGAAAGTTGGGTTGCAATGATGACATGAATCGCTATCGTTTGTCAGCTGTTATGTTTTACAAAAGTTGGCCTACACGTTTTGAAGACTCCTTGGTATGCGTCTTCACCAAATGTGGTTCATGCATCATGAAACTAGTGAACGCTGAACAAGCGGCAATCATGCATACATGTTTCATGGTGCACTTCTTCAGTGCTGTTTCATCAGACACTTCTTCAGTGCCGGCTCTCAATCAATCAATAATATATATATATAGATAGATAATTATAGATATATACCCACATATATTTGTGCTTTTGAGGAGAAGGCCCCATAGATTTTCAGGGTGATTTTGCGCCTCTTCGGTGCGCCTGCTTGCGAAATGGAGATGCAGTTTAGGTTGAAACACTCCCTCAAAAAAATATTTTCCAGGGTTTTTGCAAACGGCACCTCCAAAGCAAACAGGGGGTTAGCTTTTGAAGTCACAATGCTCTTATTCAAAGCACACCACGGACATGAGCAATGTCATTACTTGAATATGAATTATATTTGGGGTTTTTGACATTGCTCCATCGTGGTGGTGACTCCAAAGGCTACACATCAAGAACTGCAAAACGAACGGCTTCAGCTGAAATCAATTGTGCCCCCGCATATTTCTGCGGCTGTAAGCACTTGTTCAGCGCTATTCTGGTGTAACATTAGTTGGCACAATTCATTTCAATGGCTTAAGTGGTGCCCGCGCCCAGCTTGTCGACGTAGCAGCCATTCCACACCTGAACGCCTCAGTGGGTCACTGGATGACTATAAAAATTGGAACATTAGATCTTTTTTTGAGTGGTGATGATGATGATGATGATTGCTGATAATGATAATTGGTGATAATGATGATGACGATGATGATGATGATGATCATTACTCATTACGATGATGATGATGATGATGATGCTCCAAATGCAGTTTCATGAAACTATGCAATGAGACCCACTAAGACTACCAATCTCTGAAGTGTGCATCAGACAAAGCAATGAGACCTGCTATCAACCTCTGAATCCCCAAGGTTTTGCAAGTGAATCTATAGTCCTTACTATTTTTGTACCGCCCTGCCCCCCCCCATCCTGAGCAGAGCTGTAAGGCCCCGGGCACTCATCGGAAAAAAAACATGTTTCCATTCAAAGGTTGGGTGCGTTTCTTCAATGTTTGGATGGCAGTCGTGCAATGTGAAAAAAATGTGGTATAACAATTGGTGTTCATATTATGTTTGTTGGTTCGGTTGAAAGTTTCATGATGTTGCACTTCTTCAGTGTTGGAGTAGCAGTTATGGATCTGCATTTGTTCAATGCTTTGATGGCAACCGATCAAGATCAACATGAAAACATATGTGCACAAATTGTCATGAGGATCGTTTTATGATGTTGCATTTCCAGGAGTTTTGATGGCAGTCACTATATATATCAACAAACGGTTGAATCAAAATTTGTTTCGATGTGTGCGTATGTTTAATTCAAAAAATGTGAACAGATTAATAATGTTGCACTTCTTCAGTACTAGAATGGCAGTCTTGAAATAGTCGATCTTAGCACTTCTTCAGTGCTTGCATGAAAAGATGACATGCAAAAAAATGAAAACAATAAGAATTGGTTTCCATGTGTTGATTTTATCGTTGAAAATGTTTCGAATGAGGTATCAACATGTGAAAACATGTAACGATTATTTTTCGTATTTATCAGTTTGCTGCTGCTCAAAGTGAGTTATTTTGATGCAAAAAAAACAAAACATTTCTTAAACTTAAAAGAAGTTCACTAACAAGAACCCAGATGTGTCACTGGATTGGCAAGGCTGGGGAAACCCCGAACACCCGGTACCCGGGGTCGGGGTTCCTCGTTGCGGGGCCAATTCGTTGGAAGTTAAAAAAGAGAAACAAAACAATCAAGGTTTGCCTATCACCTTGGTGTGCGAATTGATGTCTGATGGCTGACCTAGCTATAAGAACTAGTGGAGCCACAAAAGCTGCAGTGCAAACAGTTTAGCCAATGACAGTTCATGCAACCTTCTTTGCTCACAGTAGAGGTTAGCTCGACTGGAGCTGAAATGACTGACGACGACAGGACCTGGGACACTCGCCTAACCAAGACAGCTCGTAGAAAAACTCCCCATAAATCCCCTTACTCTGGCTTGTGGGGGTCACACTTAAGTGGGTACTCTCCCATAAGGTAGGTTTGGGGGGTATTACCCTGGCACGCAGCTGCTTTTCTCTTGGCGCATCTGTGGGGTAGGCGGCAATAGAAATGGCACTGATCAGGTGGTTTCACACAGTCAGGTGCACACAATGCTAGCTGGCTGCCGGTTGGATCAGTCAATTATTTCCATTTCCATATCTGCGACAGGCGAGGCTTGCGGAGTGCCTGGCGACTGGCTATCTTGCATTCTTTTGAGGCGTTTCCTGATACGCGTCAGATGCTCACGAGCACTGGCTAGCCGCGTTTCATGGAAGGTCACTCTTTCACAGGCTGCCTTCTCCATGTTCTGTAAGGTCGGGATGTCCGCCGCGGCGAGGTCAACGTCCTGCCTGGATTCACTGGCAGGCTCAGGGCTGCTAGCAACAATAGTGTCAGTGGCTTGCGTCTCTGGCGATTCATTTGGTGTATTAGCAGGCGACGATTCTTCTGTCGGCGTGTCGTTGTCAGCAGCGGGTTGCTCTTCTTGAGGTTGCTGCTGTTCTTCATCTTTGTTGTGAGTTGCAGATTGAGAGTCGGAGGATAACACGCCGGTACCCGGGGTATCCGTTTTTGATTTGCTCGTGGGTAGGGTCGATGGTGGGCCTGGTCTTTGGCTAAATAGTGATTGTGCACTGATCTTAGACGGCCGATTGCTTTGTTGAGGAGTTGGAGCTTCTGCCGCCACGCTTGTGCTGGGATTGGTTGATACGGCGGTTGCCGCGTTGTCTGTGCTTTGTTGACTCGCGGCCAGCAAATTGGCTGGTGTTTGGGTTTGTTTACCATCCGCTGGTCGGCTGTCTGCCAACGTCCGTTGGTTTGCTTGAGCAATAATAGACTGCAATTCCATATATTGCCGTTCTCGATCAGCCACTTGTTGTGGCGTGTTCTGAGTACCCTTAGGGTCCTGTGGAGTAGCTTCTTGCAGTGTTTGTACCGGCTGTTTTGCTGCAGTTCGTTCCGTCCACCTGGTTGGTAGCGGTGGAGGCGGAGGTTGTGAACGCTTCGCAGGCTGAGAAAGTTTGAGTTGGTTAATGCGTGGCTGAAATTTCATCTCTCAATTCAGATGGGTACGACTCTCCTGTCTCAGCTAACCACTGTATGGTGTCTTCGTGCAACCACAGGGTGGTCCTCCACAATGGGATGGTGTTGTCATCATTGACCCAGAACAGTGGCGTAGGCGGTAGCCACTTATGGGCCTCCACTATCAAAGGCAGCAGGAAAGCTAATCTCTTTTGCTCATGGAAAATCATTGCTCCGTTCGGGTGAACTTTCAGGTGGGTATGGTTCCACACAAAAGGTTGCACGACACGCATGGTATGAGCGACATTATTAAAGATGGATAATCGAATTTTGGTATACGGTGGCGCAACACCGTAGGCTTGTCCATCCCAGGGTGGTTCCAGAAAACCCCACCGCTCTTTCCGATTGTAGTTAACGGTATCCCAAAAGCTGGGTTCAAACTCTTTCTCAAGGACATCAGCAAGAGTAGAAAAGATAAGCCATGGTACCTCGTCGATATACAATTGGTATTCCACCAGCGTAAGATTATATGTTGTTTGGCAATCTCCTAAACATATTGTGCCCCTCACTGCAAGGAAGCGAACGCTGCTGGCATCTCGCATGTCCCAATTCATCCCAGCCGATATGTCCAGTAAGTCTTGATCGGCAACAACGATTTGGCCAGACGGAAAGGGATTTGACTTCGGCATACCAGCAACAGGTACCCTGCAGTGGCAGCACTATCCAGGAGTGGAGGCTATTGAGCGGCGTATGGTTGGACCAAACGACAGGAACCACTCGCTATTGCGGGCAGCGGCCAAACAACGGGAACCCCGTGTCGGCTTGGGTGTATGAACGGGCAAGCAAATTGAAGAAGGGGGACGGGGAGGACCCAGGCAACTCTGACTTTTGCAGGTGCGGTGTCCTCTCAGTTTGAGCCAACGGCTGCTGACGGAGACAGTGAGTCATGTTCGGATCAAGCACAAGATAAGAAAAGCAACCACGGCTGTAATGGGAAGTGTATGCAACATGTTGCCAGTAACTGGGTTGTAATGAAAGTGCATTGTTGTTCTGTTGTAGAGGCATAAGACACAGAGGGGGGTAGCAAGGAGCAGAGCCTAGAGGTATGGAGGGGAGAGGGCGGCAAGTGGCAGGGGCAGCAACGAATGACACAGGAAGTTGGCTAGTCGGTGCAAGATATGCTACAGACGAGAGACCCTGAGGAGCATTGTCAGCAAGGATTACGCATCATTTAGGGGATATGACCGTCAGGATGCTCGAACTAGGGTGATGATCATGAGTGTGCGAACCAGGTGAGATGAGTAACTTGTGGAGTGAAAGCAGAGCTGAACCCTCACCATTACCCAAGGTACCCTTGGGAACAGTAGGGGGATGAGAGACACATGTGTCGTGTTCCTACTAGGCATGATGTAGGGGGCACAAAGGGGGGTGAGGGCATGAGGGACTACTTACGTAGATGGTTTTAAGTACGTGAAGCAGTTTCAATCAGCTCTGTCCCTTAATAAGGGCGGATGTATTTACAATGTGACAATTCACCTGCTACAGGGGTTCGATGACGGTTTCGATTAAATGACGGGTTGCTGATGCCAGTCTGTTTAAACCAGAACGGCGCCGCCTAGCGTGAAGGTTTTAATTAGCAATAGCTACCTGGCATTGAGCTGAATTACAGCATTCTATCCCTACCGGGCAGATAGCCAGTAATGACCGCACTGGGCATGCATTTTCGCCCAAGCGTTCCGACTGCATTGACTGTTCCTTGGCGGCAGGTTGGCACTCATTGTACACAGGTCAAAAACTTCTATCTGTACATTGCTGCTGGGCACTTCATCGTACTAGTATACGCAGGATGCGTTGTTCCGTCGTGAGCATCGCTTGGTCACAACGGGCTATAAATCCACTTATCTCCAGGTGTGCGGTTCGTAATACTCCGCTTAGCACTTGCTCGTCAAACCCTATGTCGTCCAGGTCATCAATTGTTTCCTCCAACTGGTACTGCAATCGTGTGGCCAAAAGTTTAGCACGATGGACGAAAAGGAGCTGCTGGAGTAAGACACGAACATGGTCAGCAGTTGCGCTGCGTGCTGCCCTGTGCATGGGGAGATCCGAATTGCCGCACAGCGCCGAAAGACGTCCTATGAGGGCAGGGCAGTGGACAGGGAACACGGAGGCGGGTAAGCTCTGGCCCAAATTTACGGGCGTCATGAGAAAATCGCACAAACAAAAAGATATGCACATGGAGCCCCTCCTATGGCCATAGGTCAATAGTATACTTTCGTGTCCTAGTAGCTAATTGGACATGATTACCTTATAATGGCGAGCGGTTGATGAGTATAGTGGGCGTCCCTAATTAGCTACATCAACTGGTCAAGCTGGATAGATTCAGGCAGGAGGGGATAATGCTACCAGAATTAAATTGTGCGGATAGAAACCTATAGCTAATGCTCAGTCATTGAGGTCCTGTGCAGTCCTTTGGGTTATGGGGAAATAGGTATTTGGCAGTCAATCTGTTAGTTTGAACTCTCAGGAGTAAACAATAAGTGATAACTGACTGTTATGATGCTGGCCGGAACTAGGGCAACAGTAATTAGGAGGCACTAGCTAGTGCAGCAACTGTTTTCAACATGTCTGAACAGTTCAACGACCTCTGAAGAAGATTATTGGGTAATTAAGTGGCCACTCAGTATGTGCCCCATGCTCGCAATCAAACACATTCAGATGGACATGCTCTAAAAGTGGTAAGGTCTTTGACCCCTGCGGTAGAGTACAAGTTGGAGTACAATAGAGGGCCGAGGAGGGTGAAATGTTCCCCGTCTTTCTTTTGGACAAAGCACCAATCTGAGGGGCCTGAGCTCACCGGTCGCCAGAAAATCTTGTCAGCTACCATTCACTGAAGCAAGCAATCCTGTGCACTAGCTACCTCCTTGGCTGGCATTGAAGCAAGCGGTTGCAAACCACTGCGTGGTGTTTCTGGGTGAATTTCGCCCAGGACCCAAGTGCTGGAACTTGCTGACTGCGCAGCTTCAGGAGCGGTAGAGAACTTCGCAGCTGCATGCTGTCGTCTGGCATATGGGGCAAGGCAAAGGCTGTGTCGGCGCGGATGAGGTTCATAACACTATGGGGGCACCGGTTTGGAGCAGTGCACCGATTATCAGAGTAGTAGTTAAAAATCTCGCCATTACCCAAGGTACCCTTGGGAACAGCAGTTGTCCTACGCTGCTAGCCCTCTAAGCTATATCAAGCTCTGATTATGAGGTGCCATGGGCGGCGAGAGCACTATCTACTTTAACTTGGCAGCACATAATCCTCTACCGGCTTTATTACATAGCGCGAGGGAGGAGCCATCGTGGTACTTCTCTGTCCTGCGTCGGCGGTGCGTGGCCGTTTATCTTCTGCTGTGTCGTGTGGAAAGTGATGTCCATCACCCGGGAGCAACCCTCATTGATTCAACGATTCTAAGGAATTCCCTATAGCCACATTGATGGGAGTTCTACGAATAGGCCGAGATAGTGCGCTGGCTGGTAAGGTGATAGTGAAGCACAACTCCAATTATAGGCGTTTGCTCAATATGGCGATGTTTCCAACTCAGCAATAACTATCAGAAGCAAGGGTATGTCATGTATTTCGTTATAAAGGGCCCCTTTCAATGTGGTACTTTGGACGTAGGACAGATGGGCAACAACTATCCCTGGAGCAACCGTTAATCATCTGACCAGTGTCATGAAACAGTCACCAGTAGGATTGGCTACATTGGTGGGAAATTAGAAGTCGTGTGCTTGGGTAGTGTGCTGATGGATACTGTTATGGTTAGAAAGTGGAGAAGATATATCTTTCCCTGTGACTTGCGAATCAGCAATAACTACCCAACATTTGCTGGCATTTAACGGCGTGGACAGGGAAGTGTCATCCATTCCTTTTTACTATTGTATATCCCGTGCGACAAATGTAGGTATTTGAGTGGCACGTAACGCTGAAGGGCAGTGTGGCTCAGCTTGAACTACTGCGCCTGACCAGGTGGAACAGCACCCGGATGGAAATGCCCGAAAAAATGTCAAAAACCTGAACAATCAAACTTGTGACCATACGGTAGGTTACAATGCGCGGGTACAACGGAGGGTCGGAGAATATGGCATGTTCCAAGGCTTTCCTTCGGACAGACAGTAATCGAGATTCAAATACATCAAATGACCACTACTCCTTTTTGCGCTTTATATCAATCCGAAGGGGCCTGAGCTCATCGATGCGGGTCGCTGGAACCCTCTCCATTACCCAAGGTACCCTTGGGAACAGAGAGTGTCCTGTGGCAATTGCACGGGTGCCGTTGTACGAAGTCGTTTGATTGGCGATCACATTTCCAGGGCACCTCGAGTGAAGTAACTGTCCTATAGGCTGAGAAGGACGTGCCACATGAAACCTGTCCTCCTGCTAGTCCATCATCTCAGGGCAAACTGTTAAACGGCTAAGTGAAGATCAATTGGTAGGAATGTGCCCTACTTCGGTAGGTAGTCGCATAACAGAGGCAGCAAGCAGAAGGGTGAGGTGAAATCTTTTCGTGGCGTGGGTAAACATTCCCTGGCAGGATCCCAATAAGCGATAACTACAGGCCGTTGCTAGTTCAACGCACCGTTGCAAGAAAGGGTCCGTCAGTCTTTGTTGACAATGGGAGATTCATTGGGCAGGAGGGAAATACCCATGGTGTTTTGCCTTGCTCCAGCGTCGCTGTTTCAACTGCCCAAAAGCATAAGCCAAAAGTCATGTACTCCGCTTCGCGATGCCTGCGTTTGCTGAGGAGTTGGAGTGTATAGAGAGACTTTTTTTTTGTTTCTTGTTTGTAAAACTCACCACCATTTCCCCTGGGTGGGAAGTTGATTCCCTCTGGACACTCATAGGTAAAGCAAACAGGAGCTCTAGGTACCTCAGTGGTCTCACCATGCAGTATGGAACAGAAGGTACATGGAGCCAAAACCAGGATACACGCTGCAGCAACTATGGGCTGATTCTGAGCCTGCCATTGGAAAGAAAACGTCCCCTTCGTGTGAAATCAAAGCGAGTGACATTTTGCGTGCAGTAGCGGCTATCAAACATCTGCCATCTCCCACGCTACCTGACAGCCCCTTCATACGCGCGTTAGGGACATCGGCAGCTCACAAGGCCTCACCGCAAAACTGACACCCTAGCTCAAAGAGCCCTAGAGGAATGGGAACGCACCTTGTGCGAAAACAAGGCAGTGGCAATCCTTGCAGAGGTGCAAGCCGGCCGACCAGCCCTGATCCAGAAAGATGGTGGCGAAATGCTCATCTTTTTTTCCGTCCAACGCCGTATGGCTTCCGCCAGGTCGTTCAACATGTTTCCAAGCATGTTGCATATGAGATTAATTAATTAATTCACGCAGGGGCCGAAGCTGTAGTGGCCTCAAAAGTAAACTGGTAGAGGACCGATACATAGTCCTATTCCCTTGTCACGTCATCAGAGAACAAGAACCGAAACACAAAGAACCAGAAGCAAAAACAACACAAAAAACAAACAAACAAAAACAACCCACACAAAACACAAAAAAACACACAACCACAAAGCAGTGACGTGACAGGTTCCAGTTTGGGTGAAAAAGATCTGTTGAGACAAGAGGTGATAGCTTAGTATCAACTCGGCGCATGCAGATGACAACTTATGTGTCATGCTGACGCAGGCCCATAAAACAAAAACAACAGGAAAAACCACAAAATCACCATGGGCCATTTCAAAGGGTGCAGGAAGCAACAAAGCCCAATGCGGAAACCAGGGATCCCCCCAGCCAGGATCCCCGAGATCACAAAGAGCAGCCTTCACGGCATGACATTCACCCTGACACTTTGAAGCAAACACCGACAAAGCCGGGTCGCAACGAAGTGGTGAGAAAACTACCGCAGTGAAACAGAAGAGTGAAACATGATCTAAGGTGAAAATGACAGCGAGGCTACGGCACTCAGGGCACACTCAGGGTCCGCTCAGAACTGCTTTTCCAATCATCATACTGCATCAAACTTCAGTTCGGGAGGCACCACTATGCTAGTGCTCTTGCAATTGGTCTTCATGGTATGGGAGATTGTACTCGTCATCAGTGCGTGGTGATATCTGTGCATTGAGTTCTTCTGATGATGTGCTGGCTCCCCTGGCTGTATGGTGAAGCTGCAGTATGGCTTTCTGTGCCTGGGTTACTCGTAACTGGCAGATATGGTACAACTATCCAGGATACAGCCAATCTGACGGAGTTGGCGTATAGCCGCCTCAAGGTCAATAACCCTCTGAGATGGGATGTTTTGGATGCCTTGAAGCTTCTGTCGGGCCTTCTCTAGAAGCTTGGTGGCATCATCGACTTCACTGGTAGTGACCTGGCAGAGGGTCAATTGAGTAATGGACTTTGCAAGACGATGGACAGCGGCGTCTTTGATAGGAGTCGGTCGCTCCATTCCAAAGGACTAAGTCGTCTACAGGTTTATCGGTAGACGTAAATCCTCAGAGCATTCAGCTGACACTCACCGTGTTGCAACCGTGGTCGAGAAAGGGCATGGGGAGGTGTGGTGAAGATCATTTGGCCGGTCGAAAGATTGGTTGAGCGCAGGTCAAACGGCGACGGGCACCATGGCTAGATGTACTTTGACATCGCACTACACTACCATGCAACAATTAAGGTAGAACAACACGAACAAAACAACTTAAACACCCTGAAAAGGATTATTATAACCGCCCCCCACCGCCTCCCGTCCCATACTGGCTCCGGCATGCTGCCAGCAAAGGTAGTCGCAGCGGGCAGTAATCAACCATGAGTACCCCATGGTGACAACGCCGCTCAACCTAGGTCAAGTTACAGGCTGAATGCATGGATGGGAAGCTTGGGTACTCTACGTTACCTCGAGTGGCTTACTGGAACTGCACGTGTGAGGTGGTGCGAGGTTCTCCACTGCTACTAGCGCCACTGGCTGCCGCAGTGGCGGGGGGTGGATCACTGCTCTCCGCGGGTCTCATCATTTGGGCGATGATTGTGGGCGATGAGTGAGTGGGTTTGTTTGTCGCGCAGGATCCGCGTCATTTCGCGAGTGAATGCTGCAGGGTCATCAACTAGTTTCTTCGCTTCCGCTAGTGGCCTGTCAGGGACAATGGCAATAAGCATTTCGCCACCATCTTTGTGGATTATAGTTGGTCGGCCGGCTTGCACCTCTGCGAGGATTGCCACTGCCTTGTTTTCACACAAAGTGCGTTCCCATTCCTCCAGGGCTCTTTGCGCTAGGGTGTCAGTTTGTGGTGGGGCTTTGAGAGCAGCTGTTGTCCCTAACGCTCTTAGGAAGGGGCTATCGGGTGGCATGGGGGATGAGAGATGCTGAATGGCCGCTACTGCACGCAAGACGTCATTTGTTTGAACTTCATATGACGTGGTCGTTTTCTTGCTTATGGCAGGCTCGGAGTCAGCCCATAGTTGTTCCAGTGTATATCCTGGTTTAGGTTCCATATACCGTCGGTTCCACACTGCATGATGGGACCATTGAGGCGCGTCATGGTTGATTTCAACCGAATCCCTTTTCATGTCATATTCTTTGAGCATATCATCTAATTCTTGCAGGCTAGCGGCTCGGTGAATACAACATTGTCTGACAGCACCATCAATGTGGAGTGGCCATCCCACGGGCATGTGGGAGTCTTCCAGGAGTCCATCACCATTTTGCTCTATGATTGTACCCAACATAGGGACATCAATAGTTGCTTTGAGGCTAACTTGCGCACGTTTGCACTTCCACGTGTCCGGTGCTAAAAGGCCTCTGGCAGCCAACAGTTCGAGCGATGGGAATTCTGGTTGGTCATTCGTCGGTAACACCTCTTCTTTGATAACTAACTTTAGCCCGTGTAGTGGCTGGGGCTGTTCTTTTTGAGGGTCTTGAGGTGGTTGGGATGCGGTATCCTTGGGTGTTGTGTCTTCAAACCAGGTAGGGCGGACCGACTGGACACCTATCGGACTTGCAGAGCTAGCGGTTTTGATGCTTTCTCTGCGCAGGCTATGGTAGACGGGCGGGATCATCCATGCCGGCACAAAAACTGTGATAAACTGCACATTCCAAATGACCTGCAAATTCTGCGGCTTAACTTCAGGTGTGATACATCTTACCTGACCATCGATTACTCTGGTGTATGATTCGGAGCGGTCGAAGGATGCTGTGACTTTCAGGCCTAGGTACAGCTCTCTAAACCAGTATTCCTTGAGCATCATAAAGGAAAGGTGAGGTGCCCTCACTTCCAATACGTGCGATGCTGGCATTAAAAGAGTGACCATCCATTCAGCTAAGAATTCAATCATTTTGACTTCGAGTTTGGGGAGGATGGCTTGGACTGCTCGAAGTGCACCCGCAATGTCCGGGACCTGCCGACGTGAGGGCAGTCCAACCGTTCGCTTGGCATACTCATCAGCGAAGTAGAGTCTGCACAACTTTGAGACCCACTGGCTCGGCTTCTCCATGTCTATGGTGATCTTGGCCAGGGGCCATGGGTCTGGGAGCGTGGACAAGCAATGCAGTAATTCGGAGGTCAGGTCTGCGGAGATGACTGGGAGGGCTTCTCCTTGCGGGCGATAGTCAACTGCTGGTCCTACCGTGCCCTTGCTTTTTTGCGTATGGGTGCGGGCGGCTATATGTACGGCTTGGATTGTGGTCTCATATTGGTTGACCATAGCTCTTAAGTACTTGCATGCGCGGACAGCTGCTCTTCTTGTGTTTGGCCCATCTTCGGGCTGATTCTTGGCAGCTACTGCAAGGATGTCTCTCGCTTCTTCTTCAGGCGACCGTTTGGGTTCCGTACCAGGTGCAAGTGCAGTTAGAGCGGTACCTTGGACTGGCGCCTCTTTTGCGCGTGGCAAGTGGTCTGGGATCGGCAACTTAGGGTGTAATCTCCATCCATCAAAGAAGTATATACCAGGCAGGGACAGGATCTCCTGTTCTGGGCCCGTCTGCGGTACTACTTGCCCGGTGCGGGCTTTGTACAGTCCTGAGGGCAGGCACACGTAGGTGGGAAAGGGTGTGCGATCAGCCGCGTAGGCATATAGGACGACTTCAGAGAAAGGGAGAGCCTGCTCGGGGAGCCACTTGTGGTGAGATGCTAAGCCTGTTTTGACTTCTTGGAGGCGCTCCCTGTTTAGCCAGCGAAGGTCCGATCCGCGCACCAATATTAAACGGTATCTCGCTCGCTTCACTTCGTCGGCTTGCTGATCGTAGTATTGGTTGGCGATTGCAAGGGGAGGGAACTCCCAGGTTGGTGCCGAGTTCAGTGACCACCGGCTTAACTGTGCTAGAATCTCTTGAACTGGGTCAGGGTCAAAGTCAGGCCACCTCCATGTCGTTTCTCCTCTCCGGAGGCCCCGGATGCCATATGCAATTGTCGCAATCACCTGCGCCATGCCCATGAGCCCCATCATGTCTAGCGGGGAGACAAGCAAGGTTAACGATTTGGACCGGGTGAGTCCGACAGTGATTCTGCCAAGGCAGTCTTCGGTATCTTCTGTAGGGGAGCCATTGGAGTAATATTTGGTGTTTAGAAATCCAATACTGGGCTGAGCTACGATTGATACCTGTGCTGTTCCTCCTGCTGAATTGGCTATTGTTTCTACACGCAGGGTGCGGACATAATCCCTTTTGAGCACGGAGCGGTTCAAGTTGTTCTTGTGATCTGTTGCCGTGGTCATTATAAAAAGTCCATCTGCAAATCCAGCGTTGTGTGGGAAAGGGGTGAGTACCTCTGCCACAAGAGTCTCCAGGTCTGTCGCTACCAACCCGTTAATCCTAGCATTAGTATCCCAAAGCACTAATTGGAACCCTGGTGGCTTGTCGGGAAGTCCTCCCGAGGCAAAACTTCCCAGTTCCCATAGGCCATTGATCTGCCTGCAGAGATCAGGATATCTAACTGCAACCACTGCATGGTATGTCACAGGACTAACCCTAGAGCTGGAGGGAAGCATTAACCCCCAAGCATGGATGTCACTCACTCCGGCGGTCTGGGAATTTAAAACTGCTTGTATGTCTCCAGCCATGGGTAGGAGAGTAGCGGCATGCTGCAAGATCCAGGCGAGGCGCACGAGGGACCGTGGAAAATTAATGGCGGTGCCTGCCAGCAGTTCTGAGTCCACAAATCGGGAGTGCCGTTGCATATTTGGCTGGGCAGCTTCAAATTGGGCTCTCAGGCCTGGAAGAACAGTGCTGGCTGCACTGAGGTCTTCCGCATCCTGCGGCGAGAGGTGACTTGTCCATAGCTGACCTAAAGTGGGCTGGCCTCGTTTGAGGATTTGACTAAGAGCCGCTAAACCTTCATTGGCCGAACCATCCAGCAGTCGGATCATTGCATCAGCAAGGTTGGCTGGCATATAATAATTGCGGTCGCTTCGCAGCCCATGCTTCTTGGCCAACAGGAGCTGTCGTGATCGTTTCGCGTTGCGAGCTGCACGATCAATGCCGCCGGGTGTCTGCTCAGAGTCTCCTGTCCACAAGACCAGGGGTTGCTGTCTCAGTAGGCTGATGACTGCAATTTCTCGGTCAGTGCCATATTGCTGGCCTTCATCAATGACCAGGAGGGAGAGCTCTTGCATAAAGCCACCCATTGTGGACCATTGCATGGTAAGATCCTGGGCTACCGTTCCTCCGGTGGCTAGAATTAACTGACACTTATTCAGCATTTGCCTTCTTTCTCTCGGGTGTATGTCGAATTTCGTGTGGGAGTAACTACTTTTGTTACGTTCTTGGTCTCCCACTAGCCTACCTATGCGCCCAAACACCCCCGACGGGGGGTCGAGCCATAGGAGGAGGTCAGCAAAGGATCTAGTACCGGAGTTCTCTTTACATATGAATAGTATTTTGAGGCTGTCAGTAGCATCGATTTCAATCAAGGCTAGGATGAGGATTGCCATCGATTTCGACTTGCGTGCTCCGAAAAGCCCTTGGATACACAGGTCTAACCGATTGGTAAGCAACGCCATTGTCACTGCGCAGAGTGTGCCCAAGACATGTCCGTCGAGCTCAGCAGCAAAGGATAGTGCAGTGGAGCGGGTCCAGGGGTGAAGCTCACCTTCTACGTGACATGGAATTAGCACTATGCGTAGCAACTGGCCGCACAAATGCAAGAAGTGTGATCTTTTGTTGCCATCCATTCCTTCCACTGCCGTTTGGACATTATAGATGCCTAATCCCAGGTGGTATCTGCACGGGGGGGTTTGCGCGACAGCGGTAACCTCTCTGGTAGGCTTGGTACATCCGAACATCCACATTGTGTGTAGGAAGAAGGTCCCTGGGACCGGGCTTTTCTGCCCTTGAACGGTAGCATCAATGGGATCCAGGTGCTGGCCGGAGGCAGCATACCAGTCTTGAAGGGCTACTAACTGTTCTTGCGCAAAAAATTCAATGGCTGGCCCTGAGAGAAAGGCTACTTCGATGAATCTGGGGTTGCACTGTCTGTGTATGCGGGAGGCAGGCAGCTCATCCTTGCTTTTGGATGTGTGTGGCGTGATGGCTAGGACCAACCCAAACAGGATTTGAAGGTCTCCTCCGTCATCGGCTGGAGCTTCTGCCGTGCCTACCATTGCAACTAGCCTACCCGTGCCGATGGGGCTAACTTTGTGATGGTGCGCATCGCTGGCTAGGAGGCTGAAAACTTCAGTTTTGCCAAGGCTTGGATGTCGGAACGCAAATGCATCTTGTCCGCCTTTGACTTTCCAGTGTCCAAATTCGCTGCCTTTGAAGAGGAATTCGAAAGTGATGGGTTGCCATGGTTGACGGATAGGTCCTGCACTTTGCATTGTTAACCCTGTTTCATTATAGCCTTCGTTGGGGCTGAGCATGGGCAAATAGTAGTCTAACATGTAGACAGCCATGGGCAATTGCAAGGTGCCTAGGAAATGTTGAACCATGGTGGTATAGTTGAGCAATTTGGTCCTTGACGAGATGGTGACAGTTGCCAACGAGGCTAAGTATTGGGTTGCCTCTTGCTCCGTTTTTACCTCTGAGTTGTGAACAGCAATGTGGGTGACAAGTGCCTGTGTCGTGGTCTCAGGGAGCTCGCACATTTCAGGTAATTCGCGCAGGAGTTTTTTGGCAGTCTTTGGGAGCTCGAAGCTACACCATGAGATCAGGCGGAGGGGAGCCTGTGAGTACACTTCGAAGGGGAGCACTCCTGGGGTGCCTTCTAACTGCGCCATATCTGGTCGTCCCTCTGGGAGGGCAACTCGTGTCCAGTGCGAGTAGTTGTGCTGTGCAGTGCCTAGGTATGCTCTCCATCCTGTGATATGCGTGATTGCAAAGCCCCGTTGCGTGAGCAGTTTAATGTCATGGTTCGACGGGTTCCATACGCAAAGCCTGTCATCTGCATGGTGAATGAGGTGGATCTGTTGAAGCTGAGATAGGCTGTGTGCCGTCAGCAGCAATGGTGGCAGAGCAATGGCTGCTAGTACGGTTTTGCCTTCAACGTCTGGGAATTCCGAGAGGATGGTCTCCCATACCATTCCTGCATACGAGCCAGCGCTGTGCCCTCGAATGAAGAGAGCGCCTACCATGTATCCTGTTAATCTCAGAAGATCTACTGGGCGGATTTCAGGGGGCAGGCATACTCCGACCAGCGGATGTGCCACTAATAACTTAGTGAAAAGCCGCAGGCCATGCATGTACCCTGGCCACGGCGGTTTCCTATGTGCTGGGATAATAGGACAGAAACGCAACAGTTTCATGGCTCGACTGATGATCTGTGCCTGCAATTGGTCTGCACTGGGCATTCCTAAGACACGGCACCAGGTGTGTGCACCTATGGGAAACATGGCGATGTGCAGCAGCAAGTATTCTTGTGTGTGGGCAGTGCCTGCAATTGTGCCAGCCCTTGCATTCCAATCGTCCTGTTTGCTAAGGGATGGCCCATACACATGCGCTTCCTTTTTGCAAGCGAGCAGTACGTCCCAATCTTCATCGAGTTCTCCTCCACCCAACCCAGTGCACTGAACGTCCAGGGACCCTGGGTCAGCGTCATTGAGTTGCCAGGAGGTGTTATCCATGACAGTGATTTTCCTATCAGTGTATTTGGGGTCTGTATGGCTAGCAAGAACTTCATTGATGGCTAGTTCTGCGTTGCTAGGGTCAATCTCCAGTCGTCGTTGCAGTGCTTCCAGGAGAGGGAGGATTTGGGCAGTAGGGAGCTGGAGGCTCGCTTGCTGGCCACAGAAGACATAGGCAGGCTCGCAAGTCTTGGGCCAGGGTGTGTGGTCATTGTTGCTATTAGGGGCTTCCACTGGCGTCCAAAGGCTCTGGAGCAGCAACACCTGCGTCTTGGTAAGACTGCGGTTTTGCGGGACATGCGGCTTGGCGACTATTTTACTCCCCCTAACGAAATCGCAGCCTGTGGGGTGTGTCCATAGCGGGGGTGCCTCCTCGACTCCTATGAGCGACACAGCAAGCGGTTGCAACCCTTTGCTTTGCCACTGTTGAAGTTGGTGTCCCAGGCCTACTTTACTCCCATGGAAGGCGTGCACTATCGGTGGCAGGCTATACCCTCTGGCTAACTCCTTGCTCTGGAACAATTTGTCTCCTGGGAGACAGAGTATGGGGAAGTCGGCTGGGAAAACAGACATAGGGGAGAGTGCACCTTGCTCGAATATAGGGCGCGCCCAGGTAAGGAAGGGCGGGGTCCGCTCGACAAAGTCCGGTCTGAGGTATCGGCCATCTCCGTGACGCGGCCATTCTCCTTGCTCCGGGATGGGGAATGCAATGGCTCCAGCCCATTCGCCTAGCATTGCCCATGCATGTGTCCAGTCAAGCGGGGTTCTGGCTTTACATCCTAGTAAAGGGGTGAGAAGTAGTCCGCCTCTCATCGCCTCCGCGGGGTCTTCTGGCACAGCGGTTGTAGCTAGGAAACTGGCTCGGCTATCTTGGAGTGCGGTGACCCAATCATCTGCTGATCTGCGGTTGGCGGGGTGGGCTATTCGTCGTGCTTTTGGGGCGGGTGCATCACTAGGAGAGGAGCCTTGGGCAGCAGTCAGGGGCATGAATGCATCCGGGGTTGCTTGGTCCATATCGACATCAGCTGTATCGGTCGGGATATGCCCTGTCACAATGATCAAGCCGGCATTGAGTTCAGCTTTGGCTTCTGTGGCAAGGAGCACTGCAGGTGGGCACTGGTTAGAGCTGGCCATTGTGTTGTGTTGCATTGCTTCGGCTCTGCTTGCCTTGTCCGTCATAAGGTTGACTAGTTCGGCTATCTCAAACAATGAGGTCGGCACGCAGTCGGAGTCGATTAGTGCAAAATTTACAGTGGGAAACATTAGGCACAGCGCCTCCAAGGCTGCAGCACCAGCCCAGGTATAGTGGACCTGATGCAAACCTGTGTCAGCATTGATGGGAAAATGGATAGCGGTCGTTTTCTCCCGGTAGGGGCCAGTAACTGTACATCTGCCTTTGATCCAGGGCGCGAAATGCGGCCAGTAGGCTGGAGGATCAGTGCCTGACAGTTTGCGGTTGTCCACATAAACATAAACGGTGGCATACTGTGGCAACCATGAGAGATTATCTATTATCCACTGGAAGAGCTTCCTATGGTGGACCTGGCTGGCTGCGGGGCGTCGGATTCCATTCCCTTCGTCCACCATGATTGCTGGGTATGTCAGGGGTGACCGGGGCATTCGACAAGAGCCGACATCGGCCCATTTCCACCTTTGTTTGATATCGTCCATGCCAAGTGGGGTTTCAATTTCTTTTTCCGAGAGGAAAAGTTCATCGAGCTGGTGGCTTATTTGTGAGACCCCCTGTACATCGAAGAAATCGATAGGTGCGGCAATTTCCCACTGCTCCCTTGGGGGAGGCTCAGCCCCTTGTTGGAAATATGGAGTGTCATCATCTGTCTCGAGGGCGTCAAAGTATTCCGTTTCGCTGTCCACTGACACATCCTCGACTGTTTTATCTGGGACGGTTGGTTCTGTTGGTTCGATGTCTGTATCTGAGTCGTCAGGGTCAGGCGACGCCAATGAAATGAACCTGTTTGGTGCCATAAGCTGTTGTAGCATGCTGGCGCAGGCTTGACCCTGAACAACCGGTACCCGGGTGTCAGGTGCCAAGTGACTAGCCGGAAATAGTGGATGCTATCTGGGCAGGGAGTACAAAATGTGTCAACTGGATTGGCAAGGCTAGGGAAACCCCGAACGCCCGGCACCCGGGGTCGGGGTTCCCCGTTGCGGGGCCAGTCGTTGGAAGTGAAACAAAAGAGGAAACAAAACAATCAAGGTTTGACTATCACCTTGGTGTGCGAATTGATGTCGGATGGCTGACCTAGCTATAAGAACTAGTGGAGCCACAAAAGCTGCAGTGCAAACAACTTACAATGACAATTCATGTAACCTTCTTTCCCCAAAGTAGATGTTAGTTCGACAGGAGTTGAGATGACTGACGGCGACAGGACCTGGGACACACGCCTAACCAAAACAGCTTAGTAGAAAAGAATCCCCATAAATCCCCTTACTCTGGTTTGTGGGGGTCATACTTGAGTGGGTACTCTCCCATAAGGTAGGTTCAGGGGGTATTACCCTGGCACGCAGCTGCTTTTCTCTTGGCGCATCTGTGGGGTAGGCGGCATTAGGAATGGCACTGATCAGGTGGTTTCACACAGTCAGGTGCACGCAGTGCTAGCTGTCTGCAGGTTGGATCAGTCAATAATTTCCATTTCCATATCTACGACAGGCGAGGCTTGCGGAGTGCCTGGTGTTTGGCCATCTTGCATTCTCTTAAGACGCTTCCTGATACGCGTCAGATGCTCGCGAGCACTGATAAGCCGCGTTTCATGGAAGGCCACTCTTTCACAGGCTGTCTTCTCCATGTTCTGTAAAGTCGGGATGTCCGCTGCGGTGAGGTCGACGTCCTGCCTGGATTCGCTGGCAGGCTCAGGGCTGCTAGCACCAGCGGTGTCAGTTGCTTGAGTCTCTGGCGATTCATTTAGTGTATCCGCAGGCGACGATTCTTCTGTCGGTGTGTCGTCGTTAGCTGCGGGCTGCTCTGGAGGTTGCTGCTGTTCGTCATCTTTGCTGTGAGTTGCAGAGTGGAGGTCGGAGGATAACACGCCGGTACCCGGGGTATCCGTTTGTGGTTTGTTCGCGGGTAGGGTCGATGGTGGGCCTGGTCTTTGGTTAAATAATGATTGTGCACTGATTTTAGCTGGCGGATTGCTTTGTTGTGGAGGTGAAGCTTCTGCCACCACGCCTGTACTGGGATTGGTCGATACGGCGGTTGCCGCGTTGTCTGTGCTTCGTCGACTTGCGGCCAGCAAATTGGCTGGTTTTTGGGTTTGCTTGACATCCGCAGGTCGGCTGTCTGCTAACGTCCGTTGGTTTGCTTGAGCAATAATAGACTGCAATTCCATATATTGCCGTTCTCGGTCAGCCACTTGTTGTGGCGTGCTCTGAGTACCCTTAGGATCCTGCGGAGTAGTTGCTTGCAGTGTTTGTACTGGCTGTTTTGCTGCAGTTCGTTCCGTCCACCTTGTTGGTAGCGGTGGAGGCGGAGGTTGTGCACGCTTCGCATGCTGAGAAGGTTTGAGTTGGTTAATGCGTGGCTGAATTTCATCGCGCAATTCAGTTGGGTATGGCTCTCCTGTCTCAGCTAACCACTGTATAGTTTCTTCATGCAACCACAGGGTGGTTCTCCACAATGGGATGGTATTGTCATCATTAACCCAGAACAGTGGCTTAGGCGGTAGCAGCTCATGGGCCTCCACGATCAAAGGCAGCAGGAAAGCTAATCTCTTTTGCTCATGGAAAATCATTGCTCCGTTCGGGTGAACTTTCAGGTGGGTATGGTTCCACACAAAAGGTTGCACGACACGCATGGTATGAGCGACATTATTAAAGATGGATAATCGAATTTTGGTATACGGTGGCGCAACACCGTAGGCTTGTCCATCCCAGGGTGGTTCCAGAAAACCCCACCGCTCTTTCCGACTGTAGTTAACGGTATCCCAAAAGCTGGGTTCAAACTCTTTCTCAAGGGCATCAGCAAGAGTAGAAAAGATAAGCCATGGTACCTCGTCGATATACAATTGGTATTCCACCAGCGTAAAATTATACAGTATGTTGTTTGGCAATCTCCTACCCATATTGTGCCTCTCACTGCAAGGAAGCGAACGTTGCTGGCATCTCGCATGTCCCAATTCATTCCAGCCGACATGTCCAGTAAGTGTTGATCGGAAACACGGATTGGGCCAGACGGAAAGGGATTTGGCTTCGGCATACCAGCAACAGGTACCCTGCAGTGGCAGCACTCTCCGGAGTGGAGGCTATTGCGTGGCGTATGGTTGGACCAAACGACAGGAACCACTCGCTATTGCGGGCAGCGGCCAAACAACGAGAACCCCGTGTTGGCTTGAATGTATGAACGGGCGAGCAAATGAAAAAAAATGGGGACAAGGAGGACCCAGGCAACTCTGGCTTATGCAGGTGCGGTGTCCTCGCAGTTTCAGCCAACGGCTGCTGACGGAGACAGTGAGTCATGTTCGGTTCAAGCATAAGTTAAACAATAAAACAACCACTGCTGTGGTGGGAAGTGTATGCAACATGTTGCCGGTGACTGGGTTGGAGTGAGGTGCATTGTTGTTCAGTTGTAGAGGCATAAGACACAGAGGGGAGTAGCAAGGAGTGGAGCAAGTGGCAGGGGCAGCAAAGCATGACACAGGAGGGTGGCTATCGGTGCAAGATATGCTATAGACGGTAGACCCTGAGGAGCATTGTCAGCAAGGAGGACGCATTGTTGAGAGGATATATGACCGTCAGGATGTTTAAACCAGGGTGATAATCATGAGTGTGCGAACCATGTGAGATGAGTAACTTGTAGAGTGAAAGTAGAGCTGAACCCTCACCATTACCCAAGGTGCCCTTGGGAACAGTAGGGGGATGAGAGACACATGTGTCGTGTTCCTACTAGGCATGATGTGGGGGGCACAGTGGGGGGTGAGGGCATGAGGGACTACTTACGTAAATGATTTAAAGTACGTGAAGCAGTTTCAATCAGCTTTATCCCTTAATAAGGGGGATGTACCTACAATGTGACACTTCACTTGTTCGAGGGGTTCAATGGCGGTTTCGAGGGAGTACGGAGTGCTGACTGCATTGACTGTTTCTTGGCGGCAGGTTGGCACTCAGTGCATCCAGGTCAAAAACTTCTATCTGTACATTGCTGCTCGGCACTTCATCGTATTAGTATACGCAGGATGCGTTGTTCCGTCGTGAGCATCGCTTGGTCACAACGGGTGATAAATCCACTTATCTCCAGGTGGGCGGTTCGTAATACTCCGCTTAGCACTTGCTCGTCAAACCCTATGTCGTCCAGGTCATCCATGGTTTCCTCCAACTGGTACTGCAATCTCGTGGCCAAAAGTTGAACACGATGGACGAAAAGGAGCTGCTGGAGTAAGGCACGAACATGGTCAGCAGTTGCGCTACGTGCTGCCCTGTGCATGGAGAAGGTCCGAATTGCCGCACAGCGCTGATGGACGTCCTGCTGCAGGCAGGGCAGTGGCAGTGGACAGGAAAAACAGAGGCGGGTAAGCTCTAGCCCAAATACACGGACGCAATGACAAAAATACACAAGTAATATCACTTGGAGCACCTCCTAATGCAACGTGCCAATAGTATGCTTTGGGGCCATAGTGGCTATTCGACTGTTCCCAGCGTCCCGCATACCGGGGGACCTAGATTGGACTGCGGCAGTGGAGGGGCAATTGTGTAAGCCGTTGCTATACTGCAGTGGTATTTAGTGTCGTGCCATCAACCAGATATTACTTAAGGGCAGCCAATGACTAGATAGACACCCCTTTGGCTCAGAACCAGGGATAAGGGTACACTGATGGGGTATAATTACCTTACAATGGCGGACGGTTGCTAAGCATAGTGGGCGGCCCTAATCAGCTACATCCACTGGTAAGTTGGATATGTTTAGGCAGGGGGGATAATGGCTGGCATGGGAAGAATTAACTGTACAGACAGAAACCAACAGCTACCATTCCCTGATTGTGGAAGCCCATGGAGTTAGTACTGCTCTGTTGTTTGGATTTTGGAACGTACTTCCATCAAGGTGCCCCGCTCGTATCCAGTAGACTGTTCCCTTAGTCCATGGGCCCTGGCAGAAACAAGCACTCCTGTAAGCGAGCTGTCTACTTAACGCACAATGGGATGCTCTAAGGGAGTGAACTTTCCATCTCACGCAGACTTTTGGTCCTTAGCAGTGTCCAGTAATTGAGGTCCTACATAGTCCCTCTAGGTTACAGGGAGATAAACTATTTTGCAGTCAATTTGTTGAGCTTTGCAACCAAAAAAGTAAACAAGCAATGATAAGTTAATAGCAAGATGCTGGCCGGAACTATGGCACCAGTAATTAGGAAGCACCAGCCAGTGCAGCAACTGCTTTCAGCATGTCTGAAGAGTTCATCAACCTCTGAAAAATTATTGAATAATCAAATGGCCACTCAGTATTTGCAAAGGGCTAGAAATCAAAACCATCCGAATGGATATGCCCGAAAAATGGTAAAAACATTGAGACCATGCGGTAAAATACTATTTTCGGGTACAACAGAGGGTCTAGGAAGATAGCATCTTCCACGTCTTTCCTTCGGACAGATGGCGATTCCGATTCAAATGCGGCAACTGGAGATATCACCGTGGCCACAGCTCCTTTCTGTGCCTTGTACCAATCCGAAGGGGCCTGAGTTCATCGATGCGCGGAAGTACTTCCAGCAACATTAAAAATGGTCCTTGATCCTCGTTGATCCTCGTTGAGAAATCTTGCGATGTCCTGAAAGGTGGCTTGTCCGAGAGGCTGGTCTGTGCAAGAACTTATTTGCCAGAAAATCTTGCCAGCTACCTGTCACTGATTGTTGAAACCCATGGAGTTGGCGCTGTTCCGTTCTGATGGATTTTGGAGCTACGCTTGTAGCCCAAAAACCTAATCGTTAGGCCATGGGCTTTGGCAGACAAAAGCAAGCCCGTTTACGAGCTGCCTACTTGGAATGCGAGCTATCGCAAACCATGCCTGGTGCCCTGGTTAAACTCCGTCCAGGACACCAGCGCTAGGACTTGCTGACCGAAGAGAGCTTCGCAGCTGCATGCCGCCGTCTGGCATATGGGGCAAGGCAAAGGCTGTGTCGGCGGGATTTAATTCAGGACACTATGATGGCACCAGTTCGGAGCAGTGCACCGCTTTTCAGAGTAGTAGTTAAAAATCTCGCCATTACCCAAGGTACCCTTGGGAAAAGCAGCTGTCCTACACTGCTAGCCCTCTAAGCTCTATCAAGCTTTGAGTATGAGGTGTCATGGGTGGCGAGAGCACTATCTACTTTAACTTGGCAGCACATAATGTCCTACCGGCTCTATCACACTGCACGAGGGAGGCGTCATTGTGGTACTTCTCTGTCTTGCGTTGGTAGTGCATGGCCATTGATCTTCTGCGGTGTCGTGTGGAAAGTGATGTCCATTACCCGAGAGCAACCTCCATTCAATTAACGATTCTACGGAATTTCTTATAGC
>CAMXCT020003296.1:1434-46434 GCA_947184155.2 Cladocopium goreaui
GGTCCGACAATGGTGTGTTTTGTACATTTTGACTTGGAAATGTGCTTCGCGCCACAACGGCGTGCACTTTTTCAACATCCGAACCTTCCAAAAGTGGTCCGAGAATGGTGTGTTTTGTACATTTTGACTTCAAAATGTGCTTCGCGCCACAACGGCGTGCACTTTTTCGACATCGCGGCGTGCACTTTTTCGACATCGCAACTTCCAAAAGTTGTCCGACAATGGTGTGTTTTGTACATTTTGACTTCAAAATGTGCTTCGCGCCACAACAGCGTGCAACTTTTCATCTCTCATCTGGCCAGCTGGCTCCGCACCCGCCGCTTTAGCGAGCCTACTTTTTGACCCTCCGGAGCCCCAAATCATTGGAAAACACAGTGTTTCGCGACTTTCCTACCTTTTCGCGCATCTGCATCTTCTTTCTTCTGACTCTTTCTCTTCTACTCTTCTCTCGTCTAATCTTTCTCTTCTCTCTGCCTCTGCCCTGCTCTGCTTTTCATCTGTCCATATTGTCGGAAGTTTGACTTCTAAACTTCCTTCGATTAATGTAGTGTAGTGTAATGTAGTTGTAGCTGAAATTCTAATGTAGTGTAATTTGTGTAGCGTAGTATGATGTAGTTGTAGCTGTAGTAGAAGCTGTAGTAGCAGCAGCAGCAGCGGCGGCAGTAGTAGTAGTAGTAGCAGCAGGAGTAGTAGTAGTAGCAGCAGGAGTAGTAGTAGTAGTAGTAGTAGTTGTTGTTGTGGTTGTAGTAGTAGTAGTAGTAGTAGTAGATGTTGTTGTTGATGTTGTTGTTGTTGTTGTTGTAGTTGTAGTTGTAGTAGTAGTAGTAGCAGCAGGAGTAGTTGTAGTTGTAGTTGTAGTTGTAGTTGTAGTTGTAGTTGTAGTGGTGGTAGTAGTAGTAGTAGTAGTTGTGGTTGTAGTTGTAGTTGTAGTAGTAGTAGTAGTTGTGGTGTAATTAATCTAGTGCAATTAGTGTAGCGTAGTGTAATTAGTGTAGTGTTCTGTGGCGAAGTATCTTTGTATTTGTATTTGTAGCAGTAGTAGTAGTAGTAGGAGGAGGAGGAGGAGTAGTAGTAGTAGTAGTAGAAGTAGTAGTAGTAGTAGTGTAGCGTACTGTAATTAGTATCGTGTAGAATAATGTAAATTGTAGTTGTATATAGTGGTAGGTGCAGTGGTAATTGCAGCTGTAGTGGTTGTTTTCGTGTCGTGAACGTTGAAAAACGGTCCGAATTTCGTGTGTTTTTGACATTTTGACTTCGACCAGCGTGCGCTTTGTCGACATCCGAACTTCAAAAAATGCCCTGCGACTGCCGAGTTTTAAGACTTTTGACTTCGAAATGTGCTTCGCGCCACAACGGCGTGTTTTTTTTCACATCACAACTTCCAAAAGTGCTCTGAACCTGGTGCGCTTTGCGCGTTTTGACTTCGAAATGTGGTTCCCGCCAGAGAGGTGTGCAATTTTTCATCTCTCATCGGGCCAGATGGCTCCGCACCCGCTGCTTTAGCAAGCCTACTTTTCGACCCTCCGGGGCCGCAAAACATTGGAAAAGAAGTGTGTTTCGCGACTTTTCCACCTTTTTCTTCTTTCTTCTGACCTTTCTCTTCTCTGATCTTCTTTCTTATTATCTTCTCTTCTCTTCTCGTCTCTTCTCTGACTCTTCCCACCTCTGCTTTTTCATCTGGCCTTGTCGGAAGTTTGACGTCTAAACTTCCTTCTACTAGTTCGTGCCGCCAAGCGTGCACAAGGAGCGACAGGGGGGGGCGAGAGGGGGGAACCAGTACTACTTCGTACCACAACGCTTGCGCTGAAGGTACTTTCCAATACTTCGTGCTACAAGGCTTGCGCAAAGCACTTCCCAGTGCTACTTCGTACTACGAAGCTTGCGCAAAGTACCTCCCGGGACTACTTCGTACTACAAAGCTTCCACAAAGTACTTCCAGGTACTACTTCGTACTTGAAATCTTGCGAGATACTTCCCAGTACTACTTCGTACTACAAAGCTTGCGCAAGACTTGCCCGTCTTCAGACCGCCGCGCACGTGGCTATTCTGCAGGCGCTGTCGGTATAGGAGGTAGTAGGTAGTAGGTAGTAGGTAATATCATCATCATCATCATCAGTAGTAGATGCAGTAGAAGTAGAAGTAGAAGTTGTAGAAGTTGTAGTAGTTGTAGTAGTTGTAGTAGTAGTAGTAGTAGTAGCAGGAGTAGTAGTAGTAGTAGTAGTAGTAGTAGGAGCAGTAGCAGCGGCCGGCCACGGAAATTGATCTGCCAGCTGGAGCCGAAAATAAGACAATGGCAGCGCGGCAATAGGGGTCGGAAGAGCGGTACCATTATTGCAGGTGTCGAGATGAACGGAAAAAGTTTAAGCAAATTGAAACGATTGATCCAAAATGGACCCGGAAAGCGGAGAAAAGCTGAGAAGAGTTGAGGCAGGCTGTGGGAAGAGTTTTACAAATTGAAAAGAAGCGAGATGGTTTGAGAAAGGCTGGGAGAAGACGGGAAGGCCTGGGAAGAAAAGCTGAAATGACTTGGGAAGATTTGCGACGGGTGAAAAATTGAGAAAAGAATTGAGGCAAAGAGGTGGGTAGAGGTGAGAAAAAGCGGCGTTGTTTTCTGGTCGCTGATGAATGACCCAAAGAAATCATTGAAGCGCAACATGCACAGTCTTTTGGCCGTGACACACCGCTGGCTTCCCGCCTCTCAAAGAACACATCTTCCCACTGTGCGGGCTGTATCCGTATTGAATTTGTGGAATCGAATACTTCATGAAGAGGCTGACAGGTAAATCTGATAAAAGTAAATCCGATAAAGAACAGTCGGCCGCGTGAAAGTAAATGTGAACGAGATAAATTCGGCAGAGGTAAGCCTGATGGAGAAAAGTTGACAAAGAAAGCATTAGGAGAGGCAATTTGAACAGAAGCAAGTTTGAAAGAGACAAATTGACAGGAAGACATCTTGATAGAAGTAAGTTTGAACGCGGGCGGGTTCGGCAGGGGTGGCGCGGGCAGCAGATGGGAATGCAAGGCTAAAAACGTCAACCTCACACGGTGGTGTTGCAACCCGACCGATCATGCCAAAGGATGATTTGGTGGCTGGCCCTTTTACTATCGCAAGGGCCGGGGAGGAAGGCAAACTTGGCACCCCCCTTTCGCAATTGTTGCAAGTGTCCAAGCTGATGAGCCGGATGCCCTCGTCACCCGGCTCTGGCGCCTCCGCCGACAATGATTTCATCACGGGCAAGATTGAAATGCCGTTGCATAGATTGGCAATAATAGGGGTGGATATTCTACTTTCCAGGGGTTGTAGCCGCGAGCAGAAAACGCCCCGTCGTATCAAACTAGCAGATTTTTTTTACTCTCCGCTTCTTGCTAACTGGGCCCCCTTTGCTCGATTTTTTTTTGACCCAACTTCCAGCATAAAATTTCCTGTGGCACAAGCCAAGTTTCCTAGTTGCATGCCCAAATCGTATTCAAAGGCGCTTGGCCTGGCCTGCCCCGCCAAGAAAGTGGGCCTGTCGCCGCACAGTTGAACTCCGGCGCCTTCGTCAGCCTGCGGAAAACAAAGGCGTCAACATTTGACAAGCATTTTGGCGCAGGCTTGCTTAAGCTTTTAACACTTGTTGGGAAAACAACAAAAGAGTTCCTCGGGCGGGGCTGTTCACATGACAATGATGCCGCCGCGGGCAGTGCCTGGTGGCTCCGCCGCTTTGCTTTCGCTGTGTTCCAGTTGACCACTGCGCGTGCACAGCGCGTCGGCTTGGGTGACCAAAAAACACCAATGATCGAAATTATGCTTGGCGATTCTGTGCGGATTGTGTCCTGCATTCCTGACCAATGTTGAATGACAAGCATTTACGATTGTTCCCAATCTTTGACCGATTGTCCAGGTGCGCCTGTCCGCTTGCCAGGGTCCTTGCGGAATGCCCGCTTTTCCATGATTGATCCCGAACAGACATGTCTGACATAGTGCCCGGCTACGCTGGGGCGGAAGCTTCCAAAAGATTAAAATGATCAAACATCCTGTGCCTTCTAGGCTGGCGGGCGCCGGGACTAAATGGCCTTTATCTGAATCGGCACCTGAAAGGTTGCTTCAGGAATGCCCCTCCCCTGAAAAGCCCGCGCAAGCTGCCTCAGCACATTGACCCTTTCCGTCTAAGCAATTTCTCAGCTGACTGCGCCGAGCAGTCGCAAATCGAATTTCAAAGCCGCATCTTCGAACGGAAAAACTGATACAGCTATTCGCGTGCGGTGGGCGACCGCAAGATCACAAAAAATAATAGCGCCAGCGGGCAGACGCGCGTCACATGTCACTTCGACGCCGGGCTTCCCTTTCATGCAGCAGCGCAAATTTGCACAACATCCACCACGGCACAGCGGGCAAACACAGGTGAAAACTTCAGAATACCATCAGCGCAGGCGCGCGCACACTGAATTCGAGCTCCCTGAACCGGGTGGCAGAAAAAATGCACTAATGAAGCGAAACAAGTCCAAAAAGTGCATTGCTACAGCAGTTCGGCCAAGCAAAGCAGCTGCAAGCGCGGAAAACATTATGGCGCGAGCGTGCAGAAGTAGCCCGGAAGCACTCCGATGCGGCAGTTCCGTTGCACTGAAAAACCAACAGCTGCCACAAAGCTGCCACAAACCCACTTTGTGGCAGGAGCCCCGTTGCGCCCGGGCACCCGACACACGCCAGACACAGAACTAGCAAGAGAACACCAGACGAAGGCAAAAGCCGCTTTTCCGCAGCAACCCCATGCGTGTCTTTTTCGGAGCTGTTCCGAAGGTGGGCGGTGAATGTCTGGAAGCAGCGCACAGCCGACCCTATACCTTTCACCACTCGCGGGCAGGCATGGTTTTCTGCGAAATTTAAAGCTTTCAACTTTCCCTTATGCACCAGCACAGTTTCGCTGAGCAAGCTGCGCAAAAAAGCAACGGAACAGTGCGCCGACATAACACAGAATCACCGTGGCCAAGCCCCTTCAAGCCTCCAAGCGCTCTTCTTGCATCTTCTCTCCCCCTGTCAGCTATTGTCTACCCTTCTCTGCTATACTCCCCTTTCCCCTTCTCTGCTCTTCTTGGCTCCACTCCACACCCTCAAGTTTGCACATCTCATCTGCAACTCGGAGTCTCATTGCAAAAGAACGGTTAAAGATAAAGCGAAGCTATGAAAAAAGATATGCTAAAATACAAAAAGGGCACGACAGAGAAAGGCAATGGCGGAAACATGTTGCGATAGACATGCATTAAGATATATAGGCATGTTTGATAGGAAAGGATGCGAAGCAGAACAGCCACAGCCCGATATTGGAAAAAAGTGCTCTGTGACTGCTTCAGTCCTCCAAGAAATGTCTGAGCGTCGCTGCGCAATCATCTGCCCTGCCATTGAGCGTCTGTCTGGTTGGGGCCCCCCATTGCCACCCCGTGCGGTAAACCGCCTCTCATCTTCCGGAATCCTTTGGATCGCCTGTCAGTTCAAATGTGCCGAGAAGCTGCTTGCCAAAGAATGCGGCTGAAAGACTTGGTGAAAGCTGAAGGCATGCCCCAAAAAAACCTGATGCCTTTGGGCTTTCGCCTCAGAAAAGAAGCAGGCTGATCTGGGCGCTTTCGCAAGAGTTGCGGAAGCTAAGACAATGCAAGTGCAGGAACTAAGTTGTCCACATCTCGCTGGCCTTGCTGATACACAATTTTGTAAAGCTGTTCATGGCGCACTCTTGGGCAATTTACAACGCCCCCTGAGCTTAGCACGCGCTGGGAGTGTTGTGGACCTGCACCCAGTGGTCAACAATGGGTTCGCTTGTTGCGCCCTACCGAAAGCAAACCCTTTGCCTCAAAATCTTCAACTCTGGCCTGTGGGCCGCCAAAAAGGCAGCAGAAGCGCAGAGGCAAGCGGCAAAAACACTCATGGGATTGTTGTCTCCAACCCTGCATCCTTCTATATCAAATGGGGGCCTGCTCCTGCGAGTCCTCCCCTCGTATGCTATAAACCTGCAGGCCAGGGGCAAGCAAAAAGCTTTGCTGAGTAGCTACAAATTATGCCGACTTACACCCCTGGGTTGCGCCGCAGGATCAAATGCTAGCCACCGCGTCGGGAAAAAAAGATTCAGAATTGTTGGGATCTTATTTCTGGACGGCACGTGTGAAGGGTTCCAAAGAGCGGCTGCCAACATACAGTGTCACCATCATCTTCCTTCTCACATCACGGCCAACGCGTCTACAACATTGCCATCATTTCAATATTGTTGTTCAATACAAGCGCTTATAACGGATATGTGTTTTTCGGGTATTGGGACAGTGTCTGAAGGTCGGTGCCACGATTTGGTACAGTTGCCGCGCTTGGTGTTCTGTGGTGCAATCGGCGATGTTGGTGGCTCGGCGGGGCATTCAATCCCAACGCAACGTGCTACCCCCTGCAATCCGAAGCCGCCTTTTCAAGGGATTTGGGGGCTTGCGGATAGGTGTGGAAAGTGTTTGGTGAAGAGGGGCAGTAGCGTCCTTCAATAAGGATCAGCCAAAAAGTTATCCCGCCTGCAAGCAACTTCTTTTAAACCTATATCGGGCCTTGGACCGCGTGGGACTACGCTCTGAACCTCATGCCGCATGCCCTCATTGTGTTCCCAGCAAAACAAAAAACAAGAGCACAAATTCAAAGCAATGAGGTAGAGCACTTTGTCCTGTTCAATCCAAAAAGAGTTCCACGCAGTAGACCAACCAACTACCTTGGCCAGAATACGCCATGGATTTGAAGCATGCCCCAAGGACATGTCAAAAATGGAAAACGCCTGCTCGAACCATTTTCGATGGCCGGCGCAAAATGCGGAGCGGTCCTTGGGAAAGGTTACGGTCAAGCGAAAAACAGAAACAAAAATGCAAACCACACGATGCAATCAGCTTCCAAAGTCAATAAATGAGCCATGGACAGAAGCTGAATGTGGAATAGCCGCCCTCCGAAAAGCAGCCCTCCGATGTTCTTGTGCGTGAGAGGTATTGTCTCTATGTTAGCAACGCAAAAATCATGAACGTAAGGGCAGGCGTCGAAAAAGCTTGTGCTACCTTCAAGCGCACTGGGTTTGCGCTTAATGCCATACCGTTTTTCGAACGAGCCTGCATTTAATGCTTCCTCCTTTCTGCAAGGAGCTTGCATTTATTTTCGTCTCCCGGGGTTTGATTTGGATGATAAGCAGCGCCACATTGAGGTCGACCGTGCCAATCTTGCCTGTCTGGGTGTGATTGCTGTTCATAGTCATTGCACTTCTTCTCTTTCTGACGCTCTTTCCTCTTGTCTGGCGCTCTTTCCTCTTGTCTCCATTGATCGTCACAAGCTCTGGGGGCTTGTAGTGCTTGTACCGGTGATGGGTTACACTTGGAAGCAAGTAAACCAGCAAAGATGATGGACATCCTCATCAGAAGGAACAGTCATGAAGACGTCGTTGTTTGGCAGTAAGTACGGCGATACAAAAAAATCCCCGGTAAATTGCAGGTGGTCCTCAATCAGAACTGACATCACACAGCAATCACCATAACCATCAACCTCTTTGTGCAGAGCGCAATATATTTGCCCCCCGTGATATTCTGAAGCTTTTCATCCAAAACGACCACGTCAGTGTATGAACGAGAAATGAAAGACTAGACTCTGACAGGCGCAGCATCTGGCATGAAATTCGTGTTCCTGTATTGAGTTGCTGTGTTCACCATTCACGAGTTCATGGCTCATTACGGCCGCGGCTTCTCCCACAATTCCGGCTGAATTAGAAGCCTCATGGTTCCCAGCCTGGACAAGCGCAAACCCTTGTCTGATCCATACGTGCATGAGTCAATGGCGCCTTGTTCTTGGTATGCCGGTCTAAGGCCACGCCCCGGTTCATCCCAAGAATTGCCCAACTAACGTAAATGGGGCCTGCTGTCTGATTCATCTAACCAAGGACCGGCGATTTGCTGAATAGAGCCGCCGCAGCCTAAGCGCGCACACATATAAAAAGCTTCTGAATTCATGCAGATCGTGAAAAATTAGTTCCTTCTCAAGTGCCCCCCTCTAAGGCCACTGAACTTCACAGCCGAAGAAAAAGGTGGGCCACAGGATTCTGAACAAGGTAGCTAAAATAGTTGTCAAGCTTGGGTCCGTCCGGAATAGACTCATGGCTCATGGTCCTCCTCCGCCTCATAGTCAATCTTTGGTTGATTTTTTTCCAGTTCTGGAAGAAGAATGCATTTGCCGAATCTGTGGTTCCATTTTCCCAAGCTCCCAAACATCTCCTTTCATCTTGGAAACAGAACCAGACCAGGGGTTTCTGGACATTATGATTGCTACGGGCTCCTCAGAACTAATCTATTGTAGGCCTGCCAATCATCCCAGATTATGTCTCTGTTCTCCGCATCACCGCCGACGGTAATTCCGAGCGGCTTTAGATGGAGTTGTCGCATCTTTGTCAAAGAGGCGTGCCCCAACATTGAATTCATTTTGGGCTTTCAAGAAGTGATCCAATTCTATGCACAGACAAGTCTTAACCTCGAAGAGTTCAAAAGCATGTCTTCGAACATTTTTACCTCGGCTGATTCAAATCTTCGGGCCGGATCCAGCAGCGTGCATCTTGTGCATTGGGGCTGACAGTCCTCCTCATCATGGCTGGATCTTTCAGACCTGTGTGACGATTCATCTTCTACCTCCTTCCCTCAGAACTTTGGCGCAAATAAATATTTCCTGCGATCTAGGACCCCCATTGAACCCATGGGGCAACAAATAGGTTTCACATCTTCAGAGCGATGATGCGCCTTCCGTCAGGCACAGGCGGCCCTACTCACCGTGGTCTCATGACTTTTGCGCCACCACTAGATCCTGCTCTCGCCCACTTCACACTCCACACTTTACACTCCACTCTCTACACTTCGCACTTCGCACTTTACATTTGAAACGCCACACTCCACACTCCGAAGCCAGGGAGCGGCGCCTCACCGAGCCCCCCAAGACCAGGACCATTGCTGCTTATCCGCCATGCTGATGTAGTAGCTCCTGAACTACCTCTGGCAACAATGCGCAGCCGAAAACACCAAAGGGTACATCGACAATCGCCATGCGACATGATGATGGCCAAGGTGAATGCGATGTTTCGTTGGCACCATTGAGGGCTCATTATAGGCGACGCCCGCCTCACCAACAGGGGCCCCACCGCCCAACACAGTTGAGGTTCCAGCCTCCAACCCATCCTTGGAAGCCCTTGGGCCTCCTGATGCAGGTGAAGGGTTCCATTGCAGTTTCGACCCGGCGCCCAACGGCAAAAGGATCGGCCCCACGAGCGGCGTCCGAATCCAATGCCTTTGCGCCTGAGACGTTGGGACCGCGAACCATCCCAAGGCCACAAGCCTTGGACACAGGCTGGGGAAAGGCAAATAAACAAAATTCGCCTATGGCGGCGGATTGGAAAACTATCGCCAATCGTCCGACAAGTGCTACCGCAGAATGTAAGCTTCGATGGGCCATTTTGAAACCCTCGGTAGTGAATAAGCTGATGTGAAGCGTGCGCGGGGCCGACCTCGCGAGGATCAGATTTCTTCAGTTGCAGGACGGGACTAACCATCGGGTTTGTGAAAAACATCGCGCAGTCTCACTAGCAATGTGTCCTTCTTTTTGGGCTTCAAATGCCTTGTTTGCACAAACTTCCTGATTCTTTTCCTCGTTGCTTCTGTTCACTGCAGATACGTCGTTTCCTTGGCTGTTAGTGACCGCTTGCTGTTTCATGTATTGTTGATATTGCTTGCTGATGATCCGTTTCAACAAACCATGCAGCCTTGATTCAAATCTTGTTGCTCCCCTGTTCGCCCTATGGATCACCGTGCGCGCTCTCATTCTCCAACACATGGCAGCCTTCTGCTCATCTCGCCGATGGCATCTTTTTGGTGGCCTGCCTATCACACTAAGGGGCACCAACCAACTTTGTGATCGGCCCGTCTTGCTCATCAATGACTTTGAACCTCTTGTCGCTCCTCGACCCCTAGAGGGATGCCGGGGCATCACTTCACACAATGGGCGAAACCTTTGTCGGTACAACAAGTATGTGTATCGGGGTAAGGCATCGCGATTTATGATGTCTAACTTCTCAGCGGAATTTACTAACCGGACCAACCAAAGGTGGGCAGCCCGTATCCGTCCACAAGATCTTGAACTGCACACTGAATCAAGCCATCGATAGAGTCGCGGTGACACTTGATCGTTGGTTGTTCTTTGATTGATGTCCTGGGCCCTTTCAAAAAATTGCGGCGGGAGAGCCCATACCGCCACTTTGTGACACATCCTCTTCCAGCCGACGTTCCCGTTTGTACTGCGGATGCCATGCCATCCTGTGAACATTGATGCTGCGTGAAAATTGTGGGAAAGGTAGCGCCTGATTCCGGCTCTGCTGGGGGTTTTCTACGTCTAAGCCCTCTCCTTTCTGAACTTGTCGTCTTTTTGTTGGACCAGTATGTTGCGTCCTTACATGGCCTAGCTTGATGCGTTTGTCGTGTGATCCCTGCTTGTTCTGGTGACCATGTTTCTCTGCAACTGCGTGCAGTGAAACGAAATTCAGCGGCAACTTCCACCTGGCAATTCGGTGAACGCGTTGCCCGCTGAGTCCTTCACAAGATCTTGGCATTTCTCAGGATCTTGACATACAATGGTGTCTCAATCAGCCTTGAGGGTACGTTTCACAACGTCACCCTGAATTCTTCTTTCACAAGTTTGCTGACCAAATCCCAAGGGTCTATGCGTGGGCGGAGGCCAGGCCAAGTGCTTGGAGCAAGCTTGGCCGTCGTCACTTCGTCACTTTGGAATTCTCGAAATCTCGGGTGATCGGGTCCCGCTTTTCCGGGCCCAGGAAGCCAATCCCACAATTGTTGGCAGCACTGATGAGCTGCCAGCCTCAGAGCATGGTGCCTGATTCGGCATTGGCAAGTTTGACACCCGCGGGACCACTATCTTCAGCGCCGCCGGGCACACTGAATGGCTTACTGCCCCAATTGTCCCACATTCTTGCTTCACTGGTTGCTGCCCAACAGACCTGTTCCCCAGACAATCCCCGGGATCGGGACGGAATAGCTCTACCCGTTTTCCCTTTTTGGTTGTTGGACATTACTCAGCCCACAGATTGGAACGATTCATGTCCTTTAGTTGTTCGTTACGTGCTTCAATGGCGGAGAGCAGCGAACATCATATTCGATCCGCTGCCCAACGAAGATGGTGGTTTGAGATTGGGATATCGGGACTGATCATCCCGACGTGCCTGCGAATCCAAATCTGTTTTCTACAAGCCTACAACTGCACGTGACCTGGGTCGCCATGTTTTGCACGTTACCGCAATCAGGATTTTTTCTTCAGGGTCAACCGGTTTCAAGATGGGATCAGGTGCTATTTGTGGTCAATGGTGGTGCGGTCCCATGTTGTTTTGCACGTAAGATACATACAATCCGGCAACCCAATTTGGGCGCTGATTCTGTTCAAGTGTGCGGGCGTGTGCGCGGGAAGTTCTGTCAACATCTAAAGACCTTCGCCCGGCAGGCGGGGAATCAAAACAAGATGCAGCCCACGAACCCGAATGCTCACACGTATGTTAATGGTACAGATGTCAAAACAGATGGATATGCAACACGCAGAACACTTTTCTGCAATAGCTTATTTGAACAGTCTTGTACATATTTCCCCTGTTAACAGTCTGCAGTGTGGAGTGTGGAGTGTAGCGTGTGGAGTGTAAAGTGTAGAGTGTGGAGTGTAAAGTGAGGAGTGTGGGGTGTAAAGTGTAGAGTGTGGAGTGTGGGGTGGAAAGTGTAGAGTGTGGAGCGTAAAGTGAGGAGTGCGGAGTGTAAAGTGTGGAGTGAGGAGTGTAAAGTGTAAAGCGTGGAGTGTGGAGTGTGGAGTGGAAAGTGTAGAGTGTGGAGTGTGGAGGTAAAGTGAGGAGTGTGGAGTTTGGAGTGTAAAGTGTGGAGTGTGGAGTGTAGAGTGTGGAGTGGAAAGTGTAGAGTGTGGAGTGTGGAGGTAAAGTGAGGAGTGTGGAGTGTGGAGTGTAAAGTGTGGAGTGAGGAGTGTGGAGTTTGTAAATTGTAGAGTGTGGGGTGTGGAGTGTAGAGTGTAAAGTGTAGAGTGTGAAGTGTAGAGTGTGGAGTGTAAAGTGTAGAGTGTGGAGTGTAAAGTGTAGAGTGTGGAGTGTAAAGTGTGGAGTGTGGGGTGAAAAGTGTAGAGTGTGGAGTGTAAAGTGAGGAGTGCGGATTGTAAAGTGAGGAGTGCGGAGTGTAAAGCGTAAAGTGTGGAGTGTAAAGTGTGGAGTGCGGAGTGTAAAGTGAGGAGTGTGGAGTGTAAAGTGTAAACTGTGGAGTGTGGAGTGTAAAGTGTGGAGTGTAAAGTGAGGAGTGTGGGGTGTAAAGTGTAGAGTGTGGAGTGTGGGGTGGAAAGTGTAGAGTGTGGAGTGTAAAGTGAGGAGTGCGGAGTGTAAAGTGTGGAGTGTGGAGTGAGGAGTGTAAAGTGTGAAGTGTGGAGTGTGGAGTGTAGAGTGTGGAGTGTGGAGTGGAAAGTGTAGAGTGTGGAGTGTGGAGGTAAAGTGAGGAGTGTGGAGTTTGGAGTGTAAAGTGTGGAGTGTGGAGTGTAGAGTGTGGAGTGGAAAGTGTAGAGTGTGGAGTGTGGAGGTAAAGTGAGGAGTGTGGAGTGTGGAGTGTAAAGTGTGGAGTGAGGAGTGTGGAGTTTGTAAATTGTAGAGTGTGGGGTGTGGAGTGTAGAGTGTAAAGTGTAGAGTGTGAAGTGTAGAGTGTGGAGTGTAAAGTGTAGAGTGTGGAGTGTAAAGTGTAGAGTGTGGAGTGTAAAGTGTGGAGTGTGGGGTGAAAAGTGTAGAGTGTGGAGCGTGGAGTGTAAAGTGTGGAGTGCGGGTTGTAAAGTGTAGAGTGTGGAGTGTAAAGTGTGGAGTGTGGAGTGTAAAGTGTGGAGTGCGGAGTGTAAAGTGAGGAGTGTGGAGTGTAAAGTGTAAACTGTGGAGTGTGGAGTGTAAAGTGTGGAGTGCGGAGTGTAAAGTGTAGAGTGTGGAGTGTGGAGTGTAAAGTGAGGAGTGTGGAGTGTAAAGTGTGGAGTGAGGAGTGTGGAGTGCGCAAAGTGTGGAGTGTGGGGTGTAAAGTGTAAAGTGTAGAGTGTGGAGTGTGTTGTGTAAAGTGAGGAGTGCGGAGTGTAAAGTGTAAACTGTGGAGTGTGGAGTGTAAAGTGTGGAGTGCGGAGTGTAAAGTGTAGAGTGTGGAGTGTAAAGTGAGGAGTGTGGAGTGTAAAGTGTGGAGTGAGGAGTGTGGAGTGTGCAAAGTGTGGAGTGTGGAGTGTAAAGTGTGGAGTGTGGAGTGCGGAATGTAAAGTGTAGAGTGTGGAGTGTGGAGTGTAAAGTGTAAAGTGAGGAGTGTGGAGTGTGGAGTGTAAAGTGTGGAGTGAGGTCTGTGGACTGTGCAAAGTGTAAAGTGTAAAGTGTGGAGTGTAGAGTGTAAAGTGTAGAGTGTAAAGTGTAGAGTGTGGAGTGTGGAGTGTAAAGTGTAGAGTGAGGAGTGTAAAGTGAGGAGTGTGGAGTGTAAAGTGTGGAGTGAGGAGTGTAAAGTGTAAAGTCTGGAGTGTAAAATGTCAAGTGTGGAGTGTAGAGTGGAGAGTGTAAAGTGTAGAGTGTAAAGTGTAGAGTGAGGAGTGTGGAATGTAAAGTGTGGAGTGTAAAGTCTCGATTGAGGAGTCAGGAGTGTAAAGTGCAAAGTGTAAAGTGTGGAGTGTAAAGTGTAGAGTGTGGAGTCTAAAGTCTAGAGTGTAAATTGTGGAGTGTAAAGTCTAGAGTGTGGAGTGCGGCGCTTCCCCCATAGACACGGGGACGCCACAGGAAAACCAGAGACTCGAGACGAGACGCGTGGATGCAGGAAAAACGAGCATTTCGTACGAGACGTCGTCCAATTTTATCCAATTTTGATATTTTCAACACGTTATCAAACAGGTTGGAATGTCACAAAGTGCCACCCCTGCCACGCAAAACGACATGACAACTTGCTTGGAAACCTTCGAAAAAGACATATTTTGCAGCTTCCCCCATATAGACACGGCGACGCCACAGGAAAACCAGAGACCCGAGACGAGACACGTAGGTGCAGAAAAACGAGCATTTCGTGCGAGACTTCCTCCAATTTTGACATTTTCGACACGTTATCAAACAGGTTGGAATGTCAGAAAGTGCCACGTCTGCCACGCAAAACAACATGACAACCTGCTTGGAAACATTCGAAAAGGAGAGGTTTTGCAGCTTCCCCCATAAACACGCGAAGCCACAGGAAAACCAGAGACTCGAGACAAGACACGTAGGAACATCAAAACCAGCATTTCGTGCGAGACTTCCTCCAATTTTAACAGTTTGAAACATGCCGAAAGGACATGTTTTGCAGCTTCCGCCATAGACACGGCGACGCCACCAGAAAACCAGAGACACGAGACGAGACGCGTGGGAGCACCAAAACGAGCATTTCCTGCGAGACTTCTTCCGATTTTCGCACTTTGTCGCTTCAAAATCGACGTTTTCCTACGAGTTTTCCTAGTAACCTCTAAATTTTGCTACCTCAAAATCGATGTTTCGTGCGAAGCTTCCGTCAATTTTCAGCACATGTCACAAAATGCCACGCCTGCCACGGAATTTGCACCTTGTGGCCATTTAACGCAGCCCTGCCAATGCAATGTGCAAAAAACACGCAACGCGACACGTCTAAAGTGCTGCGCCTGCCACGAAAAATGACGATGGACACGTCCAAAGTGCTGCGCCTGCCACGAAAACTGCAACACATCTTCTGAAAACGTCGCAAAAGTATTGCGCCTGCCACGCAAATCACGAAGTGCCACGCCTGCCACGCGAAACGAAGCAACGACACATTGGAAACCTCCAAAAATGACCACCTCTGCAGAACTTCCCATAGGCATTGCGTACGGAGTTCGTACGGACGGTTGCGAACGGTTGCGGACGGTTGCAGACGGTTGCGGACGGTTGCGACCACAAACGCTACGTCGAGCGAACACACCCTCAACCCCCAGACCCCCAGAGTGAAACCGGAACCCTTGCTACGCATTCGGGAAAAGGCTTGGCTGGTACAGAAACAAATTCGCCAAACAAACCCCTTTCCATTTCTCTGCGGCGACCTGGCTGCATAAACTTTCTGATCCTTGGCAGCCGAACATACTTCTGCCACTCATGCGGGGTAAAAAACCGAGAGCTGCGGAGGATGAGTTCCACTGCCTCAAGCGACAAGCATGAAACCCCCAGTCATGCTACTGTTGGAAGACTTGAAGAAGAGACAGCTCTTGAAAGGCACGCAACTCAAGCCAAATTTTTCTGCGCGTTACACAGCCAGAACCCCGCCTCTTCCAGCTTGCGAATTTGCAAAAGGTACGGCAACCTGACAAGAGGCAGGCATCTCAAACGATTAGCACCCGACCCCTGCAATTTACCATTGCGGAAATTTCTACAAGCAGCAAGTGGTAAGGCTGGCACGAAATTTGGACCTCTTCCAAGGAAATCAGCCCGCTAATGTAGAAGTCCTGGCGTCGGGCTTCGTCACTTGGCATGGAACAGGTATGCTGCAGAATCATTGCGGGGGCGTCGCCATGAGGAATTTGATCCGTAGACAAACTGCGCGCTGTCAGCCGGTTTGAGCCAAGTAACAAGGGGACACAGAGAAGAACCAGCTGAAGGGAGAGCTGCCTTGACCGGCTCTTCAAAACAAAAATGCATTTCAAATAGGAAACAGGAGACATCGACAGCTCACAGAAGGGCCACTTGCAAAAGACTGAACAAAATCTACCACGTACCACGACAGGGCTTCAAAGAAGCGCTGGCTGGGCATAGAAGGTGAAAAAGAGAAAGAGGGAGAGAGAGCGCGCGCGAAGAAGAAGCTCAGAGATGAAAGGCGTCAAAGCAGCATTCGCTCAGGACAAATGCCTTAAACAAAAACTGTTGAAGAAGGGAGCTGCTTGGTACGCAGGCGTGGCTGCGCCCAGCTTCTTCTTACCCCATCCCTTTACCTCCCTCCTCCCCCTGCCCCCCTGCAACGCCCATTCTCCACGAATGGTACTGGGATCCGGCCCTATGCCCACTGTAGCAGTCCCGCTGCTTGCGCCTGCCTGCGCCTGACCGCACCGCGCAGCATGTGAAAAAATATGGCGGCGGTAGACGGGCCAGCCGGTATGTCAAATCAATTTCCGAGGTAAGAACTGGATCAATGCAAGTACGTCGGTGAATATATTTGAAAATGCGCCTCCGCACCTTGCATCTACAGCCTCCACAAAGATTGTGATGTATGTGGGTGCATGCGTTCATACTTGCGAGCATACCTGCAAGCATACGCGCATGGACAAATAAATAGATAGATAAACAGATCAACGGTTGGCTAAACAAATAGACAGGGAGAACGCATGTATACATACATGAAATGGCTCGATCGCCAGACGGGTACATGGGTACACACTTCAATTCATACATGTATATGCGCGCGCATACACACAGACACACTGACGCGCGCGCGCACACACACACATGCAGATAGAGCGTTAGGCGTGTACGCGCAAATGCCAAGATGTGTGTCAAGTTACATTGCCATTTTGCAGCCCCGCAGGTGCAGGTTTATCAAAGTTGCTCAAAGAGATTTTGTTTCCATCCAAGACTTTCTGCAATGGCCTGCTCGCTGTAGTGACTGCGGGGAAGCTTGGTTTCCCAAGATGATTGAAACAAAAATCGAAGCCCGCAAAAACATGTCAAGCCAAAAGCACAGCCGAAAGAACAAGAACGTGTGATCAAACGGAGCTCTGTTAACAGGTCCCTACCGGGTGTGAACCAAGAAGAAAAAGGCACAAAAAGACGTAGCCCAAAGGAAGAGGAAAGAAGCTGTTTGAAAATGTCAATGACGTTGGCCCACTTGGAGAAAGATGGCCCAGGCAATCGCTCCAGAAAACTGATCCAGGAGCAAGAGGAGGAAGTGAGCAACTCAGAGCTCAAAGAAGAAGCGGTCTGAGAACAGCAGCTCAAACCAGGGTGGGCCCAGAAAAACCAGCCACTAAAAGTGGAGGCAGCCCGAAGAAAACATGCATGAAAACGCTGTGTGGGCACCTACGAAGAAACAGGTCAAGAAAATAAAGAAGGGGCGGCCAAGGAGACGAAGCAGGAAGAAGGGGCTATGCGAAGAGGTGGCGCAAAGAAGGAGCGACGCGCAAGAAAAGGGGCAGCTGAAAGAAAGGGGGGGCAGAAGTCTTGGGTGACAGAAAAGAGTGGAAAAAGGAAAAAAGGCAGACAGGTCGAGAATGGAAGTCGCTGAAGCTTCAGAGGGGCGGGCTGGTTCTGCTCGACTTGCGCTGGAAAGCGTCCAGGTTAGAAAAACCCAAGGCAGAAGGGTTGGGCGAAATCACCTCTTCCAAAGCCCGCTTGTAAAGCGACCGGGGCAGTTTCAAGAGCTCTGTCCTTGATTGCATCAACACCACCGTCGCTGCAGAATCTTGCAGCAATGTCCTGCGGGTGCTTAGCTTTCCAGCCGAATCAATAGAACTTGGCCGCGTCATCTTGTAGCGCCACAACTATCAGATAGAAACGGACTTGGCTGCAGTGCAGCTGGCCTTGGCGATTTCAGCAGGCTTCAGCAATATTGCCTCGGTACAGGTTGCGGGTGCACGGTTGAACTGGTTTTCTATGGTTTGCCATGAATCACGTCTCACCTAGAGGTCCAGTGCTCCAAGCCTTCAGCAAATGAAGCGGTACCGGAAAATCCGGCAGAACGTAAGGTACCTCTGCCAAACAGAACGGGCTGCGAAAGCTGCTTTCTCATAAAGTAAGGGATCAAAGAATTATGACCGGGTTCAAGTGATTACCCACACAGACCAAAACAACTGACTCCAAAGGGGCCAAACCTTGCCCTGACCAAACCCATGACATTCCGGATGCTTATGGGTAGCAAATTTTGTTGCACCCTCTAAATTTTCCTGCCCGCCTCTGAGAACCCTTCTCTTGAACCCCCATTAATTATGCATCATTATGGCGCTGTATGTTGTGATGCTGCTGTGGGTTGTTGATGGCTGTTGGCAGCATACGTTGAACTTTAAAACTGCGGGGAAGGGTTGGGGGTAGGGCGTGGTGCCTTCACGGCGTTCGGTCTGCTCATGTTTTCTTCTTTTTCTTGTTCGGTATGTAGGTTGCTCGAGGCTGGAAGGAGGCAGATGTGTGTATGTGTGCGTGCGTGCGTGCGTGCGTGCGTGCGTGTGTGTGTGTGTCTTGTGAAAACTGTTATCACATACTGTATAATTCAGCTATGCAGGGGGCCCACGGGTCTGATTCCTGGCGTGGGCCAACGAAGCTCCAGGTTTCAGACTAGGATATCAGGAAGGGACGCTTTCCTGACGTACCTGCAATTCTGTTTGAACAACCTGTTTTTCCAGATGTACCGTGTTTTGACTTTGCAGTAGTTCTTCATTTCGAAACAGATCAACCAGCTATTTGCGTCATGTGCTTTTCCCTGTATGAAGGCGACTCAGGAAACAGGCGACGGCAAGATCTACATCCATCCTCTTCCAACAAACCTAAGCAGTGTGTTAAGGTGAATTCACTGACTTGTGAGCACCGTCGGTGTGCGGGTCTAGATCTGGTCACCGGCCGCTCTGGTGGATAGTGGAATGTCCGATTGGGACAATCTGGATTTGACATGGTTGATTTGTCAACTATTTGATTACTCCCTTTGGGAGATAAGGGTATGACATCTTGTCATCAAAAACATGGATTAGTCCCTGGCTTTGGACGAATTAGTCCCCATGAGGGACACCGATTAATCCCTATCTGGGATGGATTAGCCCACTTCGGGCATTTTCCACTTTGTCTCACGAGCGTTGCAACCTCAGTATAAATCAGAGCTTACGTCTGCACATATTCAGTTGGTTCATGTTTCTTTCATGTTCAGTATTGCGTTGGAGTGCATTGTCCTTGTTGATTCCACTATCGTGGGTTCAGTGGGGAGTTCGAGTTCAGTGTTCCCAATGATGATGCGTCTGCCATCACACACCGTATCATACAGGGTGAACAAACATTGCAGATGTATCACTGTCAGATTCAATCTTTTCAATGTCAAATGGGTCCTTTGCAGACTCAAGCTTCATTGCATCAGTTACAATTGATGTCACAATGTGTTCACGATACGGACATTCAGCAATCAGCCTTACCAGGTGGTCAGAGCCTTCGTTCACGTCACCACTCTAGTCGCTACGAGCGTGACAGGTGATCTTGGTGGTCTGAACCTTCCCTCGCCGGAACATTTCTGTGAAGTGGTGAACTCGTTGTGGTCGTTTGGTCCTAGTCATTTGGAATCATTGTACTTAGTGCACGGTACATTCGCTTTGGCCAATCTGCGCACATGATATTTCAATTCAATAACCGCTGAACTCATGAAGCGTATCTGCAAATTCATATCTTTTTCCAGTTTCCCTTGATTCTTTAGGCCCGATTACACTTTCGGTGTGAGAATGGACAGACGCATCTTCATCATTTTTCCTACTCAATTGCACCCCGGGGCTTGTGTGTGTGAAGACCGTTATCGCATACTGTATAATTCAACTATGCAGGGGGCCCACGGGTCTGATTCCTGGCGTGGGCCAACGAAGCTCCAGGTTTCAGACTAGGATATGAGGAAGGGACGCTTTCCTGACGTACCTGCAATTCTGTTTGAACAACCTGTTTTTCTAGATGTACCGTGTTTTGACTTTGCAGTAGTTCTTCATTTCGAAACAGATCAACCAGCTATTTGCGTCATGTGTTTTTCCCTGTATGAAGGCGACTCAGGAAACAGGCGACGGCAAGATCTACATCCATCCTCTTCCAACAAACCTAAGCACAGCGTGTGTGTGTGTGTGTGTAACATTTTGGAATTTTGGAACTGCAACCTGTCATGCAAAATTGTTGAAGGTACACAGTCTCATCTCGCATGGTGCTTCCGTGTTTTAGATTCAAACTGTTCATTGTGGTACGGCACCTTGCGTTTGCAACACCCTGGATGAATAAATGAATGAATGAACGAGTGAATGAATGAATAAAGGAACGACAGGATTACACTGCACCCGCTGCGGAAACAACATCCCCAATCGACCTGCCAATCGCACCAAGTAATGCCAGTTGCAACATTTTGCGCCATCACTACCACGTTGCCAAGCGAGCTGCAGCAGGCTTGCGGAAGCCACCACATTGCGATCTGCAACTAAGCCTTTCCCAAACAACAGAGAACTACGCCGCTCGAACCTTCAAACCCGCGCTACTGCGTCGACCATATCCGCACCCGCTGCACCAACCACATCCCCAAGCGAACCGCCAAACACACTAAAGACTGCTATTTGCAAAATTTCGCGCCTTCACTACAGCTTGTCAAGCTAGCTACCATGTTGCAACGAAATTGCCGCAGCCACCACACTGCGATTTGCAGCCAAAGCTTTGCAAACACAAAAGTACCAGGCCGGGCAAAGCTTCAAACCTGCCACACAGTGCAGACTTCGGCGGCCGTATCCCTCCCGAATCCACCCGTCAAAGGACCACTTTAGAACACAGTGAGAAGCATCGCTTTAGAACACAGCCGTTTTGAATTTTGGATAGCTTTAGAACACGACGTGAGGCATCACGTCAGAATTCAGCCGTAAAAGACGACACCAAGTTTACTGACAAGCGCAGCACTTTGAAGGGTCGCTGGTTCTAAAGCGATGCCTTTACCAAAAAACGACGCCAATGAGAAATTTACACCTTACATCATGTATTCCACTGTAATGGCTCTTTCTGCTCTCTGACCTTGGAATTCACTATGCTCAACCACCTAGCCATTTAGGGTCTTTTTCCCGAATGCGTAGCAAGGGTTCCCGTTTCACTCTGGGGGTCTGGGGGCTGAGGGTGTGTTCGCTCGACGTTGCGTTCACGGTCGCAACCGTTCGCAACCGTTCGCGTGAGGACCGTATGGCCGTGCCTATGGTAAGTTCTGCAGAGGTGGTCATTTTTGGAGGTTTCAGACGTCTCGTTGTTTCGTTTCGCGTGGCAGGCGTGGCACTTCGTGACATTCAGACGTGTTTTGTAACGTGTCGAAAGTCGTTTTGTGTGGCAGGCGCAATACTTTTGCGACATTTTCAGAAGATGTGTTGCATTTTTCGTGGCAGGCGCAGCACTTTGGACGTGCCCATCGTCATGTTTCGTGACAGGCGCAGCACTTTGGACGTGTCGTGTTGGGTGTTTTTTTTTGAAATCGCATTGGCAGGGCTGCGTCAAGTGGCGACAAGGTGCAAATTCCGTGGCAGGCGTTGCATTTTGTGCGATGTGCTGAAAATTGACGGAAGCCTCGCACGAAACATCGATTTTGAGGTAGCAAATTTAGAGGTTCCTAAGAAAACTCGTAGGAAAACGTCGATTTTGAAGCGACAAAGTGCGAAAATCGGAAGAAGTCTCGCAGGAAATGCTCGTTTTGGTGCTCCCACGCGTCTCGTCTCGTGTCTCTGGTTTTCTGGTGGTGTCGCCGTGTCTATGGCGGAAGCTGCAAAACATGTCTTTTTGGCATGTTTCAAACTGTGAAAATTGGAGGAAGTCTCGTAGGAAATGCTGGTTTTTCTGAATCCACGTGTCTCGTCTCGAGTCGCTGGTTTTCCTGTGGCGTCGCCGTGTCTTTGTGGGAAGCTGCAAAACTTATCCTTTTCGAAGGTTTCCAAGGAGGTTGTCATGTCGTTTTGCGTTGCAGGCGTGGCACTTTGTGACATTCCAACCTGTTTGATAATGTGTCGAAAATGTCAAAATTGGAGGAAGTCTCGTACGAAATGCTGGTTTTTCTGAATCCACGTGTCTTGTCTCAAGTCGCTGGTTTTCCTGTGGCGTCGCCGTGTCTATAGGGGAAGCTGCAAAACTTATCCTTTTCGAAGGTTTCCAAGCAGGTTGTCATGTCGTTTTGCGTGGCAGGCGTGGCACTTTGTGACATTCCAACCTGTTTGATAACGTGTCGAAAAAATCAAAATTGGAGAAAGTCTCGCACGAAATGCTCGTTTTTTTGCACCCACGTGTCTCGTCTCGAGTCTCTGGTTTTCCTGTGGAGTTGCCGTGTCTATGGGGGAAGCTGCGCACTCCACACTCCACCCTTACTCCACACTCCACAATGTACACTTTAGACTCCACACTCTACACTTTACACTCCACACTTTACACTTTGCACTTCCTCACTCCTCACCTGAGACTTTACACTCCACACTTTACACTCCACACTCCACACTTTACACTCCTCACTTCCACACTCCACACTTTACACTCCTCACTCCACACTTTACATTTTATACTCCACACTCCACACTCTACACACCACACTCTACACTTTCCACTCCACATTTCACACTCCACACTCTACACTTTACACTTTACACTCCACACTCCACACTTTACACTTTACACTTTACACTCCTCACTCCACACTCTACACTCCACACTCACCACTTTACACTCCACACTCCACACTCTACACTTTCCACTCCACACTCCGCACTCCACACTCCACACTTTACTGTACACTCCACACTTTATACTTTACACTCCTCACTCCACACTCCACACTTTACACTCCGCACTTTACACTCCACACTCCACACTCTACACACCACACCCTACACTTTCCACTCCACACTCCACACTCTACATTTTACGCTCCCCACTCCACACTCCACACTTTACACTCCACACTCCACACTTTACACTCCTCACTCCACACTTTACACTCCACACTTTACGCACCTCACTCCACACTCCACACTTTACACTCCTCACTCCACAGTCCACACTCTACACTTTACACTCTACACTCCACACTTTACATTTTACACTCCACACTCCACACTCCACACACCACACTCTACACTTTCCACTCCACACTCCACACTCCACACGCTACACTCTACATTCCACACTCTACACTTTACACTCTACACTTTACACTCTAGACTTCACACTCTACAATTTACAAACGCCACACTCCTCACTCCACACTTTACACTCCTCACTTTACACTCCACACTCCTCACTGCACACTTTACACTCCTCACTTTACACTCCACACTCCACACTTTGCACTTTACACTCCTCACTCCACACTCTACACTCTACACTCCACACTCCACACTCTACACTCCACACTCTACACTTTACACTCCATACTCCACACTTTACACTCCGCATTCTACACTTTACACACTCTACACTCCCCACTCCACACTTTACACTCCACACTCCTTACTTCACACTCCACACTCCACACTCTACACTTCCCACTCCACACTGCAGACTGGTAGCAAGGGAAACATGTACAAGACTGTTCAAATAAACTATTGCAGAAAGGTATTGTGCGTGACTGCATAACCATGTGTTTTGACATCTGTGCCATTAACATACGTGTGAGCATTCGGGTTCGTGGGCTTCATCTGGTTTTTGGGGTGGAGCATTCTACTTACATCATCATTTCAGCTTTCTAAGTTTGGAACGACTCATTCCACTCCAAGGGCTCTTACTTGTCTCTTGCTTATGCTCACAGCAGCCATTTAAGGATTTTTTGGGGAACAATTCTACTTACATCATCATTTCAGCTTGTTTTCAAAGGTTGGAACGACTCATTGCACTCTAAACGTTCTTACTCGTCTCTTGCCTTGGGCATCCTCATGCTCACAACAGCCATGTAGGGTTTATTTGCGAGGGAGGGGGGAGGCCAGAAACAGCCATGTGGAGTTAATTTGCGGGGGCGAACATTCTACAAGTAACAACCTCCAATCTCAATTGAAGCCGTCGCTGACAAACATCAAATCCGAGACTGCATCAGATCAATTACGCGTGGCGCTGAAACGGAAATAAGCGTCGAAAATGAGTTAAACAAGAAGCACGCACGTGCGCGCAGGAAAAGAAGCGAGAAGCCAACACTTCACACAGAGCTCATACTTGTCAGGGAAACTTCCGCCAAGCAGAGACCGACAGGACAGAAAAGGACAGCAAGCGAGGTCCCAGCACAATTGAGACCGAGGAAGGAAACCCCGGCAAGCAGCATGGCAAGACAAGACACAGGACAAAGGAGAGAAGCAAGCCAGCCCGAAGAAGCCCACAAGGAGGCAGGACGGCAAAAGCCGGAACTCCCCTATTATGATGATGACAAAGAAGAAGATGATCATGATCAAGATGATGATGATGATGATGATGATGATGATGGTGATGACGATGGTGATGGTGATGGTGATGGTGATGATGATGATGATGACGATGATGATGATGATGATGATGCTGACGATGATGATTATGGTGATGATGATGATGATGATGTTGATGATGAGATGATGCTGATGCTGATGCTGATGATGATGATGATGATGTTGATGATGATGGTGACCTTACCCAATCCACCTGCCAAACGCACCAAGTACTGCAGCTACAGCAATTTAACCTCGTCGGAGCCACTCCATTGCGATCTGGCACTCAAACCTTTCCCAATCAACAGAGAACTACGCCGCACGAACCTTCAAACCCGCAAGGCAGCGCAAACAGCGCAAACTGCCGCGACCAAATCCGCATCCGCACGCCAACAACCTCTCCAACCGACCGAACCGCCAAACGCACCAAGTATTGTGGTTGCAAAATTCTGCGCCTTCATTACCGCACTACCAAACCGACTACAGCAAGCTTGTTACAGCCAAACCTACCCAGACACCAAAGAACCTCGCCGCGCAAACCTTCAAGCCCGCTACACGGTTTGGACCACGGTGACCATATCCGCACTTGCCAATTCAACACCCTTCCAAATGGACGCGCCAAGCGAACCAAGCAAGAATGCTACAACAGCCGTGTCGCAGCTACTCCACTGCCGCCCGCAGCCAAAGCTTCCCAAACAGCATAGAACTACACCGCGCAGACCTTCAAACCTGCTATGCAGTGCCAACTGCAGGTGCCAAATCTGCACCCGCCATGCCAAAAAGGGCTATTTGCAACGTTTCGCGCCTTCACCACCGCCTTGCCAAACTAGCCCCAACAACGTTGCCGAAGCCACCCCAGTGTGATCCACAGCCAAACCGACACAAACACTCAAAAAAACAACGGCGCAAGAACACCGCGAAACCAACAGACCTGCTACACAGTGCGGACTTTTTTGACTGATTTTTTTGCTGGGGTAATGAACTTGGGGAGGTAATGTGATGTTGAGGAAATTTGATGTTGAAGCCATGTATTGATGTAATGTACTTACTGCTGCAAGGTGATGTGTTACGGTAATGAGATGTTGAAGTTTCAATTGCCCGGCAGTCTTTGTTTGATCCTAACAGCATTGTTTGGATCTGCATGCCTTCTCAGACAGAGCGTCCCGGCTGCAGCCGCGTTGACCCATGTTTGAAAAAATCAACGTGCTGAGGCGTGAGCACTGGCCAAACCATCCGCCAATGATTGGCAGTTCAGCGCCCTTGGCAAGCTCATCTGGCCTGCAAACTCCCCTTCACGTCATTTGGCCTCACTCTAGACTAGCTTGCCGCACTTCGGGCCTTCTTTCAGCAGCCGGACAATTCGTTGCGAAGGTACTAGTAGAGCAGCAAATACCTCCCGGTATGCTGGTGGTTGCAGGGAGCGCCGAGGCGAACCCTGCTCCTCCGACCTGGCCCCGCCCTCTGTGGCGTTTGCGCCTCCTTCCGGTCATTGGGTGTGAGCTCGGGCCTGAAAACATGCATCTAGAATCCCGGTTCGAAAACTGTTCAGTGCTTGAAATGGTAAATGCCATACATGTCTGGTGCCTTTTACCTGTTCAACGCGAAAATGTTTTGCGGCCCCGGCGGCCAAACCCCCAACATTTGGACATCGTTGATGAAGTCCTAGCGATGCCAAGAAGCGGGTGCCGTTTGCAGAGCATAGGGTTGGTACTTGACAGTGCTAAGGTGTCGCTTTGGGGATCAAAGGCATGAAAGAATCAATCCCTAAAAAGCGGCAAAAGATCCATGCGCAAATGCTGTGAGCCTGCTCCGTCATTTTCATATTTTCCACCGTAGTCCTCAGTGCCCGAAGCATCCCGTATGGCGGAGGCATTGGCTTGCAACATCTTCTGCGACCTTAGGGTGTGGCCTTCGCCGCCCCGGCAAGGCTTGAAGGATACCTTGCAGCACCTGTGGAGACGTGGCCGCAAAAATCGTCGGCGCCGCAAATCACGGCACCATGCTGATGCAAGGACTGCAGGCTACGCGTTCTTGTGCAGCTAGACTGTTCTGAGGAAGCACCCGCACTATTGTTTTCAGAGATATGTCCATTCAGCGCGCCTCCCTGGCCAAGGTCATGTCATCAAAGCTGCCGTCCTCTTCAATGGCAGACACGCGGCGAAAGTCTTAATGCCAGCCCTTCATGACAAATCCACTGCGCAACCGCATGCCGGCAAACTGATGCTGAACCTGCACTTAGCTTTAGCCACCGGCCACCTGTGGCCTCAAGCCACCGATCTACAAGCCGGTGGCGATATGTGGAATGAGGCTCCTTGTCTGGAAGCCTTCTTGTCTCCGCCCACTCCTACGAAGCTTGGCGAGGCAAGACCCCAAAACCCGAACAAAATGCACAGGCGGAAGATGCCGCAAGCCTTGCCGTTATTTGAAACTAGACGACAGCGCTGCCCAAACGAAAGCAGCAGAGGGAGGAGACGAGAAGATAACACACAAAAAAAAATGATGAAGAATCATGACGGTGATGGTGGTGATGTTGATGGTGATGGATATTGTTGGTGGTGGCTGTTGGTGATGAATGTTGGTCAAATCTCAAAATTCCACAATCTGATGTTTTTCCCCGCGCGAAGTTTGCTCCAGGGCTGGCGCCTTGGCGACGGTCAGCATCATGCGTTTACACACAGAAGGCTTTACAGAGGAGCTCTTACTCACAGACGTGTTTACACACAGCAGCTGTTACACAGTTGGGCTTTACGCAGAGGAGCTTTTTACGCACAGACGGGTTTACATGCAGCAGCTTTTACGCAGAGCAGCTATTGCACACAGAAGGCTTCACACAGAGGAGCTTTGCATAGGGGAGGTTTTACAGACAGGAGCTTTTACAGACAGAAGCTTTTACACACAGAAGCTTTTGCACAGAGTGGCTTTTGCACAGAGGGGCTTTAGTACAGAGGGGCTTTTACACACTGGAAGGCTGCCAGCATCCTGGAAATCAGGGATGTGATGAACCAAGAAGGAGAAATAGCAAAGCAAAATCATATGGGTTAAAAAGGGGTTGGTTGGTGAGAACTAAATCAAGGCGTCAAAACCCAAAAGATGTTGAATGTTGTTTCGGGGTTTCCTCTGCAATGAGCAATACTCTCTGGCAAGCCATGACTTATCTTGCGGGAGTTTCTGCACTCAGAGCGCTTCCTAGCACTCAGTAGCCCTCACTTGCTTTTTTGTTAGAATCACATGTTTGTGATTTGGGAGTCGATGGTTTGTGTCGAGACTTAGCGGGTTCTAGCACTTTTGGGAGGGTTGGGGGGCTTACAGGTCTGTGAGAGAAGCTTTTACACGCAGAAGCTTTTACGCACAAACACTTTTAAACAGAGAAGTCTTTACACAGAGCAGCTTCTACACGGAGAAACCTTTACACAGAGGAGCTTTTACACACAGGCGCATTTACACACAGAAGCTTTTACGCACAGAAGCTTTTACACACAGCAGCTTTTACACAGAGGAGCCTTTACCCACAGAAGCTTTTACTCAGAAAACTCTTGAAACAGAAAAGCTTTTACACACGCAGAGGCTTTTACACAAGAGAAAGCGAAGGTTTTGCACACAGAAGCTTTTACACGAAGAAGCTTTTGCACACAGAAGCTTTCACGCTCCGAAGCTTTTACACAGAGCAGATTTTGCACAGAGCAGCCTTTCCACACAGAAGTCTTCACACACAGAAGCTTTTACCCAGAGAAGCTCTTACGCACAGAAGCTTTTACACACAAGAGGTTTTGCACAGAAAAGTTTTTACACGGAGCGGCTTTTACACACAGAAGCTTTTACACAGAGAAGGCTTCACACAGAGAGGCTTCCACACACAGAAGCAAAGGAGCTTTTACAGACAGACGCGTTTACACGCAGAAGCTTTTTTTTACCCACAAAAGCTTTACATACAGAAGCTTTTGCACACAGAAGCTTTTACACAGAGAACTCTTTAAACAGAGGAACTTTTACACAGAGAAGCGTTGACACACAGAAGCTGTTACACAGAGAAAGCCTTTGCACAGGGAAGCTTTTACACAAAGAAGCCTTGCCACAGAGGAATTGTGACGTTGCAAAAGAGCAATTTTACAGCAGTTTTTGCCGTCTGACCTTGATGTTGTGCAGGGTTTGCATCTGAGATTTCATACCGGCAATTTGACACCAGTTTTTGACGTCCGATCTTGATTTGTGTGAAAAGGTTGCATCTGAAGTTTCAAGAGTGCAATTTTACGCCAGTTTTTGACATTCGGCCTTCATGTCGTGCGGAAAGGTTGCGTCTGATGTTTCAAGACTGTAAATTACAGCAATTTCCGACATTTCCGTTTGACGTTGTAAAATCGCAAGTTTACACCAGTTTTTGCCGTTCGTTCGACCTTCATCTCGCGCAATATGGTCCCATCTGAAGTTTCAAAACTGCAATTTTACACCAGTTTTTGACGCTCGGCTTTCATGTCGTGCGAAAAGGTTGCGTCTGATGTTTCAAGATTGCAATTTTACAGCAATTTTCAACATTTCCGTTTTAACTTTAAAAATCACACGTTTACACAAGCTTTTGCCGTTCGTTCGACCTTCATTTCGCGCGAAATGGTTGCATCTGAAATTTCAAAATTGCAATTCCACACCAGTGTTTGACACCGGCCCTCATTTCGTAAAGGGCGACGTCAAGCCCACAAAATTCGCCTTTCACCACATGTTTGCGCGTCCAACACGCACGATCTACGCAGAGGCTGCCGCCTAAAGAGAGAAGTTGAGAAGAGCTTGAGAAGTAGGAGTTTTGTAGGAATTCAGCTGCAGGTGGATCACCTGGAAGTTAACTCCTGTGTAACAACTCCTGTGCAACAACTCCTGCAAAAAAACTTCTGTGTCACAACTCCTGTGTAAGAACTTATGTGTAATATTTCCTGTGTCGTTGACAGTGGAAGAGTTTGGTAGGAGGGTTGTAGACATTGAGCATTTGTAGATCCCTCTAATGATGTAGATGATGTGTGTGTGTGATGTAGATGAACTTGATGTCGGTGATGTGGGTGCTGTATGTGACGCAGATGAAACTGATTGAAGTTGATAGATGATGTAAATGTATGTGATGTAGATGAGGCTGATGTAGATCATGTAGGTGATGTAAAGGATATAGTTGAAGATGTAGGAGATGTAGACGGTGTATGTAGCAACATAGATGAAGTTGATGTAGATGATGTAGGTGATGTTAAGGATGTTGGAGGTGTCATGTAGATGAAGTGCAAAGTTGAATTTAGCAGCAATTCTTTCGGAAAACCTTTTGCAGGAGCTTTTGGGCAAAAAATCTGAAAATCAGCAACTAGACGACATTGCGGCCCAAAAGAGAGCAAAAGGGAGGAGACAAGAAGATATTCACCCCGCTTCGCGTGGGGTGGCCGCCCACACCGCAAGTTTATTTCGGTCCGTGAGAGGGGCTAAGGGTGGTTTTCCCCCGTGGGGGCTCCCCAAGCTAAGAATTTTCACTTTCCCCCCCCCGTGGGGGCTCCCCAAGCTAGGGAATTTTCACTTTTCCCCCCCGTGGGGGCTCCCCAAGCTAGGGAATTTTCACTTTTCCCCCCCCGTGGGGGCTCCCCAAGCTAGGGAATTTTCACTTTTCCCCCCCGTGGGGGCTCCCCAAGCTAGGGAATTTTCACTTTTCCCCCCCGTGGGGGCTCCCCAAGCTAGGGAATTTTCACTTTTCCCCCCCCCCGTGGGGGCTTCCCAAGCTAGGGAATTTTCACTTTTCCCCCCCGTGGGGGCTTCCCAAGCTAGGGAATTTTCACTTTTCCCCGCCGTGACAGCTTCCCAAGCTATGGAATTTTCACTTTTCCCTCCCTTGGAGGTTCTCCAAGCTGCGGAATTTCAAATAGCTAGACAACGACGCCTAGATAGTCCCCCAAATCCCGTGTTCTTTGAATGTGTTTCCATGTTTTTGCAATGGTTTCCTTCAAAGCACGGTACTTTACACTTTTGTCGCCATAAAACCGGTCGAAAACATCATGTTCGACAATGCTTCCAATTCCCTTATCTCCCCAACCGTTGAAAATACCGCTATTTACAGTGTTTTCTTCAATTTTTCCATGTTCCAATGCCGGTAGCCAACTCCAACATATATATAAGAAATCCTTCCAAAACATTGTTTTTGACAGTGTTTTTCCAATGTTTCCAGTCAAACAGACGGTAATTTACACGTTTTTTGCCATAAAGGCAGTAAATCCTTCCAAAACATTGCTTTTGACAGTGTTTTTGTAATGTTTCCAGTCAAGCATACGGTAATTTACACGTGTTTTGCTATAACGTCAGTCCAAAACACTTGTTTTTGCAGTGTTTTCAATGCTCTGGCATCCAAAAACCCTGCAAAATCTTGCTATGTACAATGTTTTTTTCATTTTTGGCCGTTTTTCCATTGCCGGAAAGCTACCAAAATGACCCAAAATTCCATTTCAATACCCTCTTGCGCTCAGACACCCAAAAATCTCGAAAAATGTCGAAAACACCACCGTATTCTGGTCTCGGTGCGAAACCGTTTTTGGCCCCCCCCCAGCTAAAGCTGATATAGCGACTGCTATATTAACAAATGTCATTGAGCATTTAGTGTTGCTGTTGCCCCCCAATAAGCACGCCTTCACCGCCAAAGCGGTGTGGGCGGATTTTGTAATACGATGATGAATGCTGATGGTGATGATGGTGATGGTGTTGATGGTGGTGAATTTTGGCACAATGTCACGTATACACGGCTTGATGTCTTTTTCTGACGGGCCGTTTGCTCCAGGGCCGACACCTGGGCGACTGTCAAAATAAGAAAAAAAGGTGCCTTCGCACGCCCGCGGCTTTACACACCGAAACTTTTACACAGAGAAGTCTTTACACAGAGGAGCTTTTACACACAGAAGCTTTTACACAGAGAAGTTTTTGCACAGAGTGCGCCGAAGCTCTGCCACAAAGAAGCCTTTACACAGAGGAGCTTTTACACACAGAAGTCTTTACACAAAGGAACGTTTCCACACGGAAGCTCTTACACAGAGAAGTCTTTACACAGAGGAGCTTTTACACAGAGGAGCTTTTACACACAGAAGCTTTTACACAGAGAAGTTTTTGCACAGAGGAGTGCGCCGAAGCTCTGCCACAGAGAAGCCTTTACACAGAGGAGCTTTTACACACAGAAATCTTTACACAGAGGAACGTTTCCACACGGAAGCTCTTACACAGAGAAGTCTTTACACAGAGGAGCTTTTACACACAGAAGCTCTTACACAGAGAAGTCTTTACACAGAGAAGTCTATACACAGAGGAGCTTTTACACACAGAAGCTTTTACACACAGAAGCCTTTACACAGAGTAGTCTTTACACAGAGATACTTTTACGCGCAGAAGCTCTTACACAGAGAAGTCTTTACACAGAGGCGCTTTTACACACAGAAGCTCTTAGACAGAGAAGTCCTTACACAGTAGAGCTTTTACAGGCAGAAGCTCTTACACCAAGAAGCCTTTACACAGAGGAGCATTTACACACAGAAGCCTTTACACAGCGGAGCTTTTACACAAAGAAGCCCTTACACAGAAAAGCTTTTACACAGAGGAGCTTTTACACACAAAAGCTCTTACACAGAGAAGTCTTTACGCAGAGGAACTTTTCCACACAGAAGCTCTTACACAGCGAAGTCTTTACACAGAAGAGCTTTTACACACAGAAGCTCTTACACAGAGAAGTCTTTGCACAGAGGAGCTTTTACACGCAGACGCTCTTACACAGAGAAGTCTTCACACAGAAGAGCTTTTGGTTGGGCACTCCCGCGCTCACTTCTCCTTCCGCCTGCCGCCGCCTCCTCCCACACAACTTGTTCACACACACAACTTACTCACACACAACTTCCTCCCACACACACAACTTGCTCACACACAACTTACTCACACACAGCTTACTCACACACACACAACTTGTCCACACACAACTTACTCACACACAACTTCCTCACACACACAACTGGCTCAACTTATCTACACACACAAATTACTCAGACACAACTTACTCACACACAGTTTGCTCACACACAACTTCCCCACACACAACTTGGCACTTGGCGACATCGACCTTCACTTTGCGTGGCGACTGTCACCTTGCGTGGCAGGCGTGGCACTTATGGCACTGGACTGGCTCTTGTGGCGCGCTTGGGTACTTTGGTCGCCGCGGCTGTTTGCGTGGCAGGCGTGGCGCTTGGTGACATCGACCTTCACTTTGCGTGGCAGGCGTGCCGCTTGGTGACATCGACCGTCACTTTGCGTGGCAGGCGTGGCACTTATGGCACTGGACTGGCTCTGGTGGCGCGTTTGGGTACTTTGGTCGCCGCGGCTGTTTGCGTGGCAGGCGTGGCGCTCGGTGACATCGACCTTCACTTTGCGTGGCAGGCGTGGCACTTGGTGACATCGACCGTCACGTAGCGTGGCAGGCGTGGCGCTTATGGCACTGGACTGGCTCTGGTGGCGCGCTTGGGTACTTTGGTCGCCGCGGCTCTTTGCGTGGCAGTATGGCGCTTGGTGACATCGACCGTCACTTTGCGTGGTAGGCGCACTTATGGCACTGGACTGGCTCTGGTGGCGCGCTCGGGTGCTTTGGTGGACTGGTTCTGCGTGGCGGCGACATCGCTGGCAGGCGTGGGTACTTTGGTCGCCGCGGCTCTTTGCGTGGCAGGCATGGCGCTTGGTGACATCGACCGTCACTTTGCGTGGTAGGCGCACTTATGGCACTGGACTGGCTCTGGTGGCGCGCTCGGGTGCTTTGGTCGTCGCGGCTGTTTGCGTGGCAGGCGTGGCTCTTGGTGACATCGACGTGCATTCTGCGTGGCAGGCGTGGCACTTATGGCACTGGACTGGCTCTGGTGGCGCGCTTTGCGACATCGACCTTCACTTTGCATGGCAGGCGTGGCACTAGTTTGGCTTGCTGCACTCTTGTGCGTTGAGTGTGTTGGCAGCCATTTCTCACGATGTGCTGTTGCTGTGATCTTCGATCCAGGCACGGGCAGGGGTCACTTGCTTTACCATAGACACAGTAACTTCCTGTTGCTTGTTCAGTTTAGTTCGGCTTGTTTCACTCTTGTGTGTTGAGTGTGTTGGCAGCCGTTTCTCATGGTGTGCTGTTTCTGTGCGCTTCGATCCAGGCACGGGCATGTTCATTTGCTTTACTATAGACATAGTAATTTCCTGTTGCCGTGTTCACATAACATTGCATCTGGTGGGCGATCATGTTATGTAGCCAAAGCCGGCATACCAACACCATGAGCAGAAGTGAATGCCAACAGCCGGTCTTGGCACCATGCGCAATGTGGCCAAGCAGTCCGCGCAGACCGTCATGAGAGCGGACGGTCTGCAGCAGGCGCTTGGCGAACGCAGAAGGTTGCCTCGTTCAAGCAAAGCCAGAACGAGCTTCGCAGAGGTACCTGGCAGGTCAGGCAAGTCAGACATCAACAACACGCATGGACAACTAAACGATGCAGTGACTCATGACTCGCTGGTCAGCTGGCGCAACAAGAGTTTCCGGCGCGGCAATCAGTATCAATGGCAGCTTCAGCAGACAAATCAAACATGTTCAACAGACATGCCCCTCGAGAACATCTTCCATACCTGTACGACTCTTCCCAAAACACCACTTCTACACACCACGCCTTTGCACACACACTGGTATGCCAGTCACCTTCAGATGAAGGATCAGGGTCGCAAATTGAGCTGTAAAAATGACAGGCTTCAGCAGTTCCTCTGTTTGCTTGTTCTTCTGCTTGATACTTACTTCCTTGAGAAAAGGTTGCTGCACTTCATGAAAAAGATTGCGGTGAGACCAAGTAAGGTCCAACACCCGGAAAGACACACTGCATGTGCTGACCTGTATTGCAAAGTCGCCTTCGCGGTCAGGGACACGAACAAGTGCAGCTGACCTGATCTACCTCAACAGCCTGACTGCAACAGCTTGATTGACAGTTTCAAATGAGCAGGTACGTCAGAAAGGCGTCCCTTTCTGATGTCACAGATCAAAGCAAGCGTCTTTGTTAGTGCCAGACTTGCAATGATCCCTGGCACCCCCTGCAGCTCGAAAATTGAAAAGATCCTAGCTAAAATCGCTGCGTGGGAACTCCGGAAGTATCTCTGAAGTCGTCATCTTTCGGACTTCTCCACGGGAAACACGATGCGCAAAATCGTACACTTCTCCGCGCTCATCGTCTTCCTCTCATGATCTACATTACATGTATACATGCTGAATACGCATGTATTATTGAAAACTGATCCCATTTCTTGGAAATGTGCGACCCTGAAATGCAAACCGTCATGGGCAAAACATGTGTCTCTGAGAACATCATTCTCTTTGATACTTTCGCCGTCTTCTTTGCTGATTGCCCTCGTGCAAATTCTATTGTCTGTTCTAATAGCATGCTGGATGGTAGTTGGAAAACGCCAGCCGAAATAACGGAAACGAAGGAAATTGGCGCTTGCGAAGTCCTCAGAGCACAGGAGTTGACACACACACACACTACTTCTTTCACCAACAACACTTTTACACGGAACTCTTTCACGCACCTCCCTTCGACATGCATTTCTTGCACACACCAATCCTCCACCATCTCTTCTCTCTTTCGTGCCTTTCCCATCCCATCTTCACCTTTCTTTTGCATTCTTTTGCTGCTTATTGGAAGAAGTTGACACGTCGGGTTATCCGGTCCTTTAACTACACACAGAAGCTTTAAAGCACAGAAGCTTTTACACAGAGGAGCTTTTACACACAGACGCGTTTACACACAGAAGCTTTTGTGCACAGAAGCTCTTACACACAGGGGCTTTTACACAGAGAAGTCTTTACACAGAAGAGCTTTTACGCACAGAAGCTATTACAAACAGAAGCTTTTACTTAGAGTAGCTGTGTGAAGCTGCAAATTCGCAATTTGACCTGAATTTGTCTCGCGCGAGAGGGTTGCACCTGAGATGCAAAAGCGCAATTTAGCCTCAGCTTTTGGCACCCGGCCATCATGTCGCGTGAAAGGGTTACGTCTGACGTTGGAAATCGCAATTTTACATCAGTTTTTCACGTTCGGCCTTCATTTCGTGCTAAATTGCTGCGTCTGAAGTTCCACAATTGGAATTCCACGCCAGTGTTTGACACCGGCCTTTGTGAAAGGGCGCCGTCACGCCCACAAAATTCGCATTTCACCACACGTTTACGCATCCGTGAGATCTACGCAGAGGGTCACGTTTCGCAACCCGCCGCCAGGCTGCCCCTGCCGCCTAAAGAGAGAAGTTCAGAAGAGCTTGAGAAATAGGAGTTTTGTAGGTGTTCAGCTGCAACTGGATCACCTGGAAGTTAACTCCTGTAACAACTTCTGTGTGACAACTCCTGCAAAACAACTTCTGTGTCACAACTCCTGTGTAAGAACTTCTGGCGAAAAAATCCTGTGTAATTGACATTGTAGGAGTTTGGAAGGAGGGTTGTAGACGTTGAGCAGTTATAGATTCTTTTAATGACGTAGATGATGTGTGTGTCATGTAGATGAACTTGATGTCGGTGATGTGGATGCTGTATGTGATGTAGTTGAAGTTGTGAAGTTGATGTTGATGACGTAGGAGGTGTATGTGACGTAGATGAAGTTGATGCAGATGGTGTAGGTGATGAGGATGTAGATGATGTAAGTGATGTAATTAAACGTTGAATTTGGCAGCAATTCTTTGGAAAAAGCGCTTTCGGCAAAAAAAAACTCCACAATAGCCGCCCTGTGTGACTGCGTGTCTTTGCAGGGCCTGCAGAGACTCAAGCAACCTTCTCAAGGATGTCTGAACCTTAGAACAGTCACCGCTTGCGTGAGCGCAAGTTGTCGCATTGCGGTTGGTGAAAACATGAGCGTGTAATTAATACAAAGCCAAATGCAAACTTGCACCAGGGTCGAACCAGATGAAACATGACGTTGGCAAGCTGAAGATCTACGATCAGCTTGCACCTTCTTCTCTGGATGAGGTTTGGAACCAAAAGTTCAAGGGCCAAAGTCCCTCACATGTAGCTTGTTGCTGTGAGTTAAGCGGCAAAAGAACGGCTGAGGCAAGGCGGGCTGTAATCGGGTGGGAAATCCACGTTGAAACCAAGAAATTACCCTGGCAAGAGACTCCAAGGGGTATGGGGGTAGGAAATCAGTAAAGGACATGCAAGCAGCAGTAGCTAAGGAAGCAACAACAATTCGCGTGAAACATTATTGGAGCTGCAGAAGCAAGAGCTCGTCTGGCCACAAGAAGGTCTACGAAGCAGGACCTCATACCAGGACCCTTAGAGAATTCGTCAGGGAAGGATTTTCCAGATGATCTGGCAAGATTTTGATACAAGAACCTCACAATGGCATCCCAGAAGAGCTTTCATATAAGCACCCCTAAAACCAGGTAACCTTCAAGATCTGTATGCAAGTGCCTCTTGAAGAAGTTCGCCAGGATCTCCGCAAGATCTTTTCACAAGGACCTCTACAAGATCTTGATTAGGATCTTTCATGCCAAGACCCCCAAGAAATCTCACAAGCTCGTCATAGAAGGGCCTGCTAGAGAGGATCTTACTTGAGGCCGGGGGTGGATGACGAAAGCTAGCCGGGTAGGAGAAAGAAGGAAGGGAAGAGGTGAGTTGCGGAGGGACTGTCATCATCGTGTCGCGGCATTGTTCGTCCCAACGAGGATGCAACAATGATATATGATATATGATATATAACAATGATATATATGTGGGAGGGGGCAGGGGGGGGGCCTTTCGCGTGAAAAGTCACGTGATGTCCTTGAGCAGCCCCCGGAATACTTGCTAAAGCAAGAAGACTCCAGCTAGCTGACGCTAGCTTTCGTGATAAGATCTTATCTGTATACAAGAACCTCCTGAGAGCATTCCGCAATTTTCAGGTCATCTTCAAGGTCTTCGCAGGTCTCCTCACAAGGAACAAAAGATGATGCAAGGACTTCTTTAAGGATTTCACCCAGATCCCCATAGGGGTCTCTACAAGAAATTTGTTCCAAACCTTCAAAGAAAGGCCTCTAAGGAAGCCCTGTATGTGCCTGTTGTCCAGGTGCTGGTTGGGGTGTCGTGTCTGCTGAGGCCTGCTGTTGCAATGCTCTGCTCTCTTGCCTGCTTTTGCATGTTCTTGTTGGCTTGCTTTGGCTACAGTGGCTTTGTCGGTTGTTGCTGGGATACCTGCAGATGTTCGTGGATTAAGCTTGAACCAGGGTTCACCAACCCAGGCTGGGCCATCGATGATCCTGTTCTGCTGTTGCCTGCTGAGATCCTTGAGCTTGCCGTTGATCTGTTTTGGTTGTTGTCCTGTTTGTTTGATGATTGTCTTCCTGGAGTCCTTGCGTTGACCTGGGGGGATGCGACGCTCGAGGTTGAAAATGCTCCTCTGAGACGCTTGTGAATGCTAGCGGTGTGTCCCTCGTTGTTTATTGTCCAGATGTCTGTGTCGCCTCCTTTCCTGGTTGTGGGCCGTTGCTGGTCATTGTCGCGTGGGCCATCATTGCTACGTGTCCTGATACATCCTAGATGATGTTGAGCTGCTGTCCAGTTCTTATTGGTGCTTGCTTGAGATGGGTGTAGAATAAACATCTCTTTGTGTGATGTTGCTCCCAGATGTGTTTGGGCGAGTCATTGTGCTGTTGTCCTTCAGGTTGATCTCAAGCACAAGGTGCATCAGCCTGGTGACTTATCGGATAGGTTCATCTGTGTCCATAGGCATGGATGTTGGTGTTTGTGGCTGTTCTGAGCTGTGGCCTCGATGATTCTGCCATGGAATGTAGTGGAAAAGATGTGCCAGACCAAGGTGGGCACAGATGCGTTGTTGCGCCACTGTGGATCATCAGCAGCCTGTTGATGTTGATGGTTGTCCAATGGCACTGATAGACTCCACGACCCCAATTTTGATGTTGTTCATGACGTTGATGGCTTGTGCTGTCCCTGCCACGGCTGCTTGCGGCGGCGCTGGTAATGCCAGTTGATGGGGATGGTTGTGAAACCTTATTGGGCGATGTCCTGGTTGTGCCAATTTGCATCACGCTGATGTGGGCCGTTGTGCCAATCATAGGTTGGTCTGTGTGATGGGAATGGCGACCTCTGTTGCGTGCTGGCACGCGGAAAAGTTTCTGGTGACCCTGTTGGCTATATTTGTAGCATGTTTCCTTTCCTTTGCCTTTTCCTTTGATGTTCCCTGATGGCTTTCCTTTGCGCTTTGATCCCTTGAAGGGATTGCCCTGGTCGATGGGATTGTGATATTTTCCTTTTCCTGTGATGTGGTAGTTGCCAAAGCCCTTCCCTTTATTTCCTTTTGCTCCACCTTTTCGTTGATGCCTTTCCTTTGATTTTCCTTTCCCTTTCCAAGTTGTTGCGCCGATGTCCAATGGTGCTGGTCCTTCGTCGTCTTTGTTGAATTGGTTGTTGTGTTGTTGCATTTTTGTGAAAGACTCCGCTGCCCTGGTGTAGATGCCGCTAAAGTGCTCCATGTGTTTCGCTGAGAAGCGTTGCAGTCTTGACGTTGCCTGGCAGGGTGGTGCTGTTGTCTCGTTCTCACCTGTTGATCTCAAACTCCCATGTTGCAAATGATTCTTCAAGCTTGTTGTCGTCGCAAGATGGGTTCAAGAGTTTGGTCAAGTAGCCGATGGATCTGGTGCCGGCTGGGGTGGGGAACCTGTTGACAAGTTGTCTCCAGCTCTCAAAACCGTTAGCCATGATGCCTTGTTGTCTGAGCACTGTTGCTGCTGGTCCCTTGGTGAGCCTTGGTGACGTTCACCACGCCGATGTTTGCAGCAGCTGGCGCTCGATGTTTTCAGCGATGCGCCCAAGGGCCCTGATGAGCCCAGATCTCAATACACGACTGATGCGCAACTGAGCCCATAGCATGATGAACATGATGGGCATGGATGGACGCGCGCATATTAACAAGGCGAAGAGAAGGGAAGAGTGGAAGAGAGAGAGAGAGAGAGAGCGAGCGAGCGAGCGAGGGAAGGAGATGACCAGAAGGAAAAGAAGGAGGCTGGAATGCAAGACAAATAAAGGCAGGAAAGCAAGGGGGAAAGAAAAACTTTGGCAGCCCTGCAAAACTTGCAGCAGTTCAAGAAAGCTTAGGCTGCCCTGCACGCCGCTTGTCCCAGTATTTTCCGCCATCGGGCGTTGGCTCTCCCTGTGAAGCTTAGCAAACAGTAAACATAAGACCCTTAGTTTGAAGTTGAATGACCGAAAGGGTATGGCTTTTGTTTGCGCGCCTTGTCTAAACAATCCTTTTCAAGCTCACGAGCCCTGGCAAACATGCAAGGCAGACAGGCTCCATCTGCCCTGAGACCAAGTACTTCAGCCAATCCAAGAGAGCCTCTTGGAGCCGTTGAGATTCGGTTGAAAATGGTGGCAAATGCTTTTGCAGCAAGCCCCACAAAGATAGACACGCAATTCTTCATCCAGAAAGGAAGAATTGTTTTATCTGTCTTTTTGGGACTTACTAAAACACATCAGCATGTCAGGGCATATCCGCAGCTGTCCAGCATGTGTGATGTAACGTACTAGGGGCATGCTTGACAATCCCTGCAGAGGCTGCAATTTGGACATCCAGCCCTGCTGAGACACTTAGGCGCCACGCGTTCGGCGGTGTATGTGGAAGGAAATCCGCCTGAAGCCAAAATCTACAAGCAAACAGGCCCCCCCTCACTTAACGCGCAAAATGATGACTGCCCACTCAGGAAAGAGCTGCGCTGCGTATTCTGCTCTCAGCAAAAGCTTGTCCTGAGAACTGTGAAGCAGGTAAGAGGTCATAGAGAACAGCAAGGTGTCTTACCTATGCTCATTTCTTTTACGGCGCCTTGGCACATGACTTGGCACTGAAGACGTCATGTTTCAGTATCATCGTAGATCATGACTTGGCCAGATTTCTTTACAAGATTTTTCTGCTGCCAAGGAAAGACCAAGGGATCATTTTCTGCCATGTTGATGAAGCAGTATGGAAAACAGCAGGGGGCAGCATTTGGTGTCATCATCCCCCGGCAGCCAACGCCTTCTGCAGCATAGGTGTTGGCAGGCCTGCAAAAGCGAGATTGAAAAGTGTAGCAAAAACTAAAGCCCAAAAATAAAGTGTAGCAACCCACAAAAGTTAAAGGGCAGGAAAAACCCCACAAGCCAACTTCTTCAACAATCAGAAACAGAAGTTGCAGCGCAACGGGGAGGGGAGGAAAGACAAAGGAGGCGGTGGAACATCGATAATTACAAAAACATGTATGTGAAAGACTTGTGCTTGACAACTTAGTATGAAAGCGCGGTGTGTGAAAGAGTTCAGTGTGTCAAAGTTGTATGCGAAAGAGTTGTGTGTGTGTGTGCGTGAAAGAGTTGTCTGTGAAAGAGCGCCACGCCTGCCATGCAAAATGAAGGTCGATGTCGCCAAGTACCACGCCTGCCACGCAAAGTGCCGCCGCGCCACAGGCGACTAACGGCGCACAAGCACGCCACCAGACCCAGCCCAGTGTCAAAAGGGGCGCGCCTGCCAAGCAAAACCAAGGTCGATGGCGCCAAGTGCTACGCCTGCCATGCAAAGCGCCGCGGCGCCCAAGCGCGCCACCAGATCCAACCCAGTGTCATAAGCGCCACGCCTGCCACGCAAAACGTGACAAAGTTGTGTGTGAACGTTTGTATGTGAAAGGTTGTGTGTGTGTGTGTGTCAAGGATTGTGTGTTACAAAGTTGTGTGTCAAAGATTGCGTGTGTCGAAGATTGTGTGTGTGACAAAGTTTTGCGAAAGATTGTGTGTGTCAGAGATTGTGTGTGACAAAGTTGTGTGTCAAAGATTGTGTGTGACAAAGTTGTTGTGTGAAAGATTGTGTGTGACAAAGTTGTTATGTGAAAGTTGTTGTGTGTGACAAAGTGGCGGAGGCGGACGGAGGCGGAGGAGGAGCGGACGGGATACAGAACCAAAAACAAGAACCCCACACAAAGATGTGGGAAAATAGACATGTAAAACCCGACCACCACGCAAAAAAAAGGTACAAACAGATTTATTTCTATCTTTTTAAGGGGGTGGTGCGTACAATATGCCACAGCCCCAAATATAGACCATTGTTTTTGGACAAAGCAGCACATCCCTGCCAATCGCTTCCTATATGACGCCCACTCAAGCACTAGATCATGGTTTGACCGTGCCTTTCTCAGTTGCATCCCGATTCCAAAGCCCAATGCGTTGAGACAAAGACGAATGTGGTTGCTGGTATCCCATCAACCCCCATGAAAAAGATACCGTTAAATCCCGAACATCGTTCCTCTATCCCCTTTGGTTGTTGGAATCCCTGTGATGGCTAGTTGAATCAAGTTTGTGTTGGCAACGCAACCCTTGCGATTTGTATCATACTCATGACAAGAAGCCCACGTCGCCTACTGTTCTGCAGCCAAACCACAGGCCCGGAAGCGCTGGGCGCCTGTCACCCGCCGTGGTTACAACATGTTTCAAGCAGAAAGCAGCAGAAATGAACGACAGTAAATCAAACCAAGTTACCAGAAAGCAAGCCATATGTTCAAACCAGCCTGGTTCCGATTCTAACTTTGGATAAGGGCCCGAAAACAACAACCCCTCAAGTCCTGGATCTGCATTCGTTTCGATGTTTCTGACCTTTCATAGCCTGTCAGACTAAGCAACTTGTCATTAAGGCTTCCTGAGTCCTGCCGCTCCCGCCTGTGCGGCAACCATTGGGGTCCTACAGGCAGAACGCGCTCACGTTTCCCATCCATCTCCCCACCCCTCGCGAACCCAAACAGCAGAAAGTTCCATACCGGGTTTGCCGCAATACCTACTGCGGAAAACCCGATGACGTAAACCTACAAAAAGGGGGGATGCTCTGCCCCATCTATTTCTGGTAGATCGTTTTGGGTGGTTTGTGGCTTTGGGTTCCCCGCGTTACTTCTTGCCTGCAACATGCTTGACTCACCGAAACTGGCAAGACGTTGCCCTGCCTCTGCGGGTCACGTGCCTCAGGAATGCAAGAGATCCAGGGAGATCCAAGCAATCATCGCTCAGTGCCAGCATTTGGGAGCGCGCCGCATGCGGAACAGGTTGCGTTGGCCCACCTGCTGGAAAGGCTGCTAATTCTGTGCGACCGTCAGGAATTCCATGAGACTGTCTGGAAAACGATAGCGTTGGATCTTTTGCGCTTCTCTGGCGTCTCTCAGATGGAAGCCAGGAAGACCCAGGCCTGCTACGTTGGGCGTGTAGGACGGATACCTGCCAAGCTTGCCAAGTTGTCTGATGATGTTTTTTCAGTGCAGTCCCATCCTCCAGTAAAAACACAACAAACACAATTGGTCCCGAAAAGAACAGATCCAATGCCCAAACAAGGGTCTGATGGGGTGTTGTTTTCAAATTGGGGAATGCTTTGGTCAGTGCGTGAATTTCTGGCGCGCGATGAAGACAGCTGCGCGGCCGGATAGCCACTAGGCCTGCACGCGTGCAGCGCGGTGAAGTTGGAGGGTGTTAGATAGCGGTAGCGATCTGTCACACAGAAAGAAACAATGCATCGATTCGTAGGAACGTGGTCGATCAACCAAAACCCATCCTACATACTCACGATTTATGATTCTTTCTTCCTATAATGCGAACAAGATATATTTCTTGTGGAACATGTTGGGTTGCAGTGATTGCCATCAAAACAAGGGTCATGTTTTATCGGAATCCAATCATCTAAAGCCCGGCTTTTTGTTTTCATCTCGCCTAACCACGCGATGCTGTACCAACGGCGAAGTCACCTGGGCTGCCATTTTGTCGCCAGGTCAGATTCTCCAGAAGGGAGAGCTGGTTGGAAAAAGCTGATTTCAACATGTCGAGACTTGGTTTGGGCCTAGTTCACCTGTCTTCATACCCTGCTTCGGCCTTCCCGATAAAGAAATAAGGGCGTGTCTGCAAATGTGGTATGCCACCAAAAACTTGACATTTTAACAAGGTCATAGGAGTGTGAGCCAATGGATCCGTTCTCATCGTGTGCCCTGACTGGCGCTGAGATTCCTCGCAACGTGCGGGGCTGACGGACGCCGAACCTCTCGGTACACTGGCTGAGGAGTTGTAACCTCCAAGTGTTCACGGCGTACCCGTGGAAACAGAGATGAACCAATGTGGCAAACTTAATGCCATAAACCTTCTCTAAAGGAGGTTTATTGTTGGGTATACTCCTCTCTGGGGTGATGGAAACATAATCCCCTATGGTTGGTTGCTGGAACGGTTTACAAACCATGGGCTTCATCTAGGCGCCAAGCAGGCGTGACCATGGTCCGCACAGGCCGGTGTTGAACCACAGGAGTGACAATGCGAACCTGCACGGTGAAGAAACGCGGTCTCCGAATGGTACCCAAAGCTCAAAACAAATAAGGCCTTGGTAAGGGTATTGGGGCTTATTCAGGCACTGGGTTTGCCTGAACATAGGAATACCCCAGGCTCCAATGGTTTATCATCATTTCCTGCACACCATGCGTCCCCCCTATTGTATCCCCACATCATTGGGGAGAACCCACCCATACTAACCCACCATTTAAGATAACCTTGTTGCGAGATTGCCCGAATTCAACCAGCTGGTTGGTTTCTCGTTGTACCCCCCGAGGCGGCAACTTCCCGATGCATGATGGAAGGCGTTGTCATCTCCTTGAAAGTTCGGACCTGGAAATGGGCTGAGGCTGGGCGTTGGGTCAAGCTTTAAGGGGGGGTAGCAGATTTTGGACTAGATCGCCCATGGATCATCCGGTTAATCTTCATCTTACACTTTTGACTTGCTTGAAGAGAAAGCAAAACATGTGGATCATATGCAACACCTGCTTGGTGTTCAACTTCAACCCCTGGAAGGTAAAAGAAACCAAGCAAAAGAAACATCCCCCCAACAAGAGGTAACTATTGGATCTCAAGCACCAAACTTGGAGTTTGAGCCAACCCTCGCAAAAATCAACCCAGGCCTCTCGCGTCATTGTGTTTGGAGTGGCTGGCACCTCGGCTCGGACCTGCATCGGCTTCACCGCATCTACCAGAGCTCGCCCCACAAAAAGATCAACAACGACAAAAAAGTGGAACGGATGACCAAGTTTGACACCCAGGCTTGGAAACCAAGCCCCCAGGGACTCAAGCCGCCTCTCTGTGCACCACGGCTGGTGAACGTGGAATCCCTACGCGCACCTGGAAACAACCAGCTCCCGGCAATCCAAATGCTGGACATCTTGAAACCTGTTGGAATGTTGTTTTTAAACTTTGAGGGTGCTATCCAATGGGCAATACAATCAGCGATCGTAAGCTAAAATATTTTCCAGCATATTGCAACTGGTCTGGTTGCATCTTGCCTCACGGTGGCCGACAGATGGGGTACATGGCAACTGAGTGACCTTGCGGGATGCGAATGCTTGGGACGCGCAAACTGAGTTCTGCGCAGAACGTGTGGGAACATGCGCGGTGCTATTCCTTGCATCCTTGAGCAAGGATAAGAAACCAGTTTCAACACTGACGCCCTTTCTGATTCGAGGTTGTTGGATGTGCATCCCAGTTTGTAAATGGCTACGAACCCTGACAGAAGCAACATGCCCATTTATATACGCGAGAACTTGTCATCGATATTAATCTTGTGAAATGGTCTTGAACCAACGAAACTCTTTTCTGCAAGAAAACAAAATACAACGAACACGAAATCAAATTGAGACCCTGGAAAAAGCACACCACCACAAAAGAATGATTGAAAGCAACAAAAAAATAACCATGGGAAAAGCAAGTAAGGAATTGATCCGGAAACCAGTAGTCAGGTTGCTGTGTTTTTGCT
>CAMXCT020003296.1:51434-69671 GCA_947184155.2 Cladocopium goreaui
GGATTCCCTGCGTAAAGGCTGTCTGTCTATCTATCCATCTATCTACCTATCTATCTATCTATCCACCTACCTCTTCCCCATCCAATCACCATCTGCTCCCACCATCCCAAGTCATCACCTGCGTCTCATAACACTCGGAAGGCTTAACATGTGGGGTTATCTGGCCCTTAAATTTTGAAACTTCCGACACCGCCTTGTGCGGTACTACTGCTATGTACATTAGCAAATCACCCTCTCTGAATGGTTATATTTATCTTGTTGGCTCTCTTCCTGATTCTCCGCATACCTATCTGCATGTCCGTATGTCCTACTTATGTGCAAGTGTAAGTACGCATGCAAGCCTGCTTACCTGCATGGGTATATGGACGCATGCAAACATCTTAGCGTTAATAAGGGCAAGCGTGTTTACAATGCCGCCAAATAGGTAATGTGCTTTTGCGTGCTTGTGCGCTCTTACCAACTTTGATCAAACCATGTCTTGTATGTACTTGCTGTGGCAAGTTGCGTATGCATCAGTCGTGGGTATTGAGCGAAATACCGTGCAACATGATACAACGCGGAAATGTGGAAAACATGCTGAAAGGATGCATAAACACCTACAAATACACGTATTCCACATATTTCCAAATGACCCAAGATAGACCCGACATCGCCGAATATAGGCTCAACATCGCCCAGCATTGCCCCAACAGGGCCCCAAAACCATGGACTTCTTGAGGTTTTTTAATCAATGCTCCAAGGAGCCACCCATTCTTGGACCAACACGAACCCAACAGACATAAACGCATACGCATACATAGATATGACATCAAGTTGGGTGCAAACAACATAACTTGGCAACAGCTGATCTCCATGACCTTCTCTGAGGTCAATGTGATGAACGCACTTGTCAAGTTGTGTCAAGTAACGGATTTGTTGCTTTTCCAAGTTTTCCGCAAGGTATCACGTTGATTGATCCTCATTGAGGTTTTCTCAACTCAAAACAGTATCCTAAGATCTTGTGGGCATTCTTTCATCTTGAATCAAGCTGGCCTGCCAAAAGGGCGTCGGAGACCGCACCTGCATGAGTTGAGGAATCTTCATGCCGCTTATCTACCTTCCGAATAATCAATGTTTGGGAAAAGTTGGGCAATATTGATAAGCGTTTTTTTCCCCAAAAAAAGTTGGGATTTCTTATTACCGGCTTGAACGGTAATTAACATCCTGCCTGCACAGGCACCGGGCGCATTGCCACTGGTGGTTGACCTTAAGGTTCTCGAGAATGCAGTTCCGGTTAACAAGCAAACATTAAGCATGTTTTATCACCGCTTGTTTCGGGGGTTCTTTATGGTAATATCATGTCATATCCTAACTGATGGGGGGTTCCATGGTTATACCCTAACCCCAACTGCACCTCCCAGCTTGAGGCCTAGTCCCCAACAGCACCGGGCGCAATTGCAGGACCTGTCTCAGCTCTGCACCATAGACCAGTTGCGCATGGTGCCTCGTCAAGGAAGAGAAGCCCATATCCACATGGGCGGCAAATGCCATGTGCAAGCCACCCCCCCATGAAGAATATGAATGCTATTGCAATTGTTGAGAATCATGATCCACTTTGTTGAGATGGGAAAAATCATCTTTGAAAAGAACTGTCGGTCATTTTATCTCCGGCACTTGGGCTTTGAGGTGGGTCTAGCAAGTTGGCCCATGCATTGGGTTTCATCTGTTTGATCTCCATTTGTTGCTACCTCCCCACTCTTGTCCAGGTTGCATCCTTTCCAAGAAATGATAAGTATATACAAAAATATATAAAACTATCTAACCATCTCGATGGCGAATGTACCGACCCGGTAGTGATGGTGACGTAAGATTCCCGGAGCTGGTTTCCTAACCAAAAAATATGATGAGTGTGACATTCTGATCGCATTACCCATTCTTGTCCACGCTCTTTCTGTGGGTAAGCATCCGGATCAGTTTCGGCCCAATGTTGGGGCAACGCATCCCCAAGCTTAACCCCTGACATGATCCTTCTTACTATTCCATTAAGGACTCCATATCCCATCCGAAGCCAAGTAGACAAATGGTTCGTCTATGATAAAACGCCCAAATACGAAACGAATCCCGAATTAAAGCTCAGAAGGCATCCAAAACTAAAGGCCATAAACAATGACCCTACCATTCGCCAGTCCCATCGCCACTTGCATCGCAACTTATGCCAGAGGTGCGGCACTGGAATTGCAGCTTCCGGCGCCCGTACTGTACGATAATGTACCTCAAATGGCCCAATGAATGGGTGGATGGCCTATGGCTTGGAGGATGAGTGATTGATTGGGTGATCAACAGAATGTTTTTTGGGTTGGTTGATTTTGTTTTATTGATTCATTGGTTAATCTTTTTCGCAAATTGATTGGAAGCCTCCATTTACAGTCATCAACTGCCCATCGGATCATACCATGTTTGGGTTGAGGCTCGAGCCATTGGAGAGATCATGTCTCCCTCGGGCTGGCTACCGCTCCCCAAGCATTGCCATGCCCCTGTGAGCCGAGAGAACGACCAAGCATTTTGCAGAAGGTAACCGGAGAAAACCAACTCTTCAAGGTGATTTGCCCGTGCCAAATTGCAAAACCAACCCAAAGAGTGAGAGACGTCTACCCTTTACAACCATGAAACATATTTTTGCCCATGGCTTTGCCTGAGCACCTAAAAAGCCAATTTCCCTTTTTCGAAAGGCAAAAGTCAAGAAGTTGCCGGAACATCCGTTGGAAAAAAACGTTTCTCATGAATGACGAGGAAGATTTCTAACATTTCTTCCCAGCTGATGTCGAGTTGAGTCTGCTGGCCAAACAGCCGGGCTGCTGGGCCACTGAAGCAACGAGCGGATCAATGGCATACCAATGCCGACGGCTATAAATGTCTATGAATGGCATTAAAACCAATCCGAAATCCCGGTTAAACTGTGTTGTGGGTTGTGGTTTTACGAGTACTGTTCTACATCATGAATTACTGGGTGGCCACAGCATCCCTGATATGTACACGAAACGCAGCTTGACTTGTCGCACAAGATCTTGACCCACTAAGTGAGACTTTCGTGAAACGCGTCTGCCAAACAAAGTGACAGCAAGGGGGCTGCCCCACTGCAACATCACCCATAAAACCGCCTCTAATAACATCTAATAACCATTCATTCAGGTTGAGCTTGAAACCTGCAAGTTACGGACCCCCCCAGCCCTGCAGTAACTCACTGAAACCGAGGCAGAGATTCGCCGCCCTCATGGTGCAGTGTGGTAACCAGCTGCCTGACCACTTGTTGGAATCGAAAAGCAACCATAGGCATGGCAAACAAGCCGTACAAGAAAACACTTCAAATCATCAAGCACGTTCTCCGGTTGGTGATTTCAACAGCGAAATTTTAGGACCTGCGCGGTTGATCGCCCTGGTTGAGGTTGGTTCAGGCTTGCCTGGCTTGTGAACTCGCTCAAGACTGGTAAACCCCAAGTTTTAAACCACCAAAAAGCAGGTCTTGCAGGTCTACCTTGTTGGAGGTCATCATGAATCAGCGCGTTGCTATACATGTTATTTGGATAGATTTGGCTGTTAATTTTGTTGGGTTGGGTTTCCGACACTGCAAGTGAATTATCTCCGCATCTTTCAAATCCTCGTTAACCAAAACACCAAAACCATGCTGCACCTGCGCTCGGTTGTAGAGATTGTCCAGGTCGGGATCCAAATGCTTTACCTGCCGCGCACTCGTGAAACAGGTCCAACCGGCATCGCCTACAACCATGGCCTATCTTACCCTGCAGGGAAAAGTAAATCTTTAAAGTAGGACATGACTCCTTCACCCATCCAAAAAAGGGGTCCACCTTCCAAATACCAGTAAGTTTCCTCAATTGTAGCGGCTATCTATCTATCTATCTATCTATACCATACCATACCATACCATACCATACCGAAACCAGCCATGCCGTACCATACCATACCATACCATACTATACATTACATACACACACATACACAAATACACACATACACACATACACGCATGCACGCATGCACGCATACACGCATACACGCATACATACATACATACATACATACGTGCATGCATGCATGCATGCATGCATGCATGCATACACATACACATACATACACATACATACACATACATACACATACATACACATACATACACATACATACACATACATACACATACACATACATACACATACATACACATACATACACATACATACACATACATACACAAACATACACAAACATACACACACATACACACACATACACACACATACACACACATACACACACATACACATACATGCACATACATACACATACATACATACACATACATACATAGATACATACATACAGACATACATACATACCTACGTACCTACCTACCTACCATACATACATACATACATCACATTACATTTACATTTACATTTACATTTACATTGCATTACATACATTACATTACATACATCACATACATTACAAGCACATTACAAACACATTACATACACATTACATTACATTACATACACATTACATACACATTGCATACACATTACATACACATTACATACACATTACATGCACATTACACACACATTACATACACATTACATACGCTTTACATACGCTTTACATACACTTTACATACACTTTACATACACTTTACATACATTCCATACATTACATTACATTACATTAATCACATTACATTACATTACATTATATTACATTACATTACATACACATTACATACACATTACATACACATTACACACACACTACATTACATTACATTACGTTACATTACATTACATTACATTACATACACATTACATACACATTACATACACATTACATTACATTACATTACATACACATTACATACACATTGCATACACAGTACATACACATTACATACACATTACATACACATTACACACACACATTACATACACATTACATAGACATGACACACACACACACTTTACATACACTTTACATACACTCTACATACACTTCATATACACTTTGCATACACTTTACATACATTACATACATTACATACATTTTGCATACATTACATACATTACATACAGTACATACATTACATACGTCACATGCATTACATACATTACATACATACATACACTACATACATTACATACATTACATACATTACATACATTACATACATTACATACATACATACATACATACATACAGACATACATACATACATACACATACATACACAAACATACATACACAGACATACACACACAGACATACACACACACACATACATACATACATACATACACACACATACATACATACATACATACATACATTACATACATACATTACATACAAACATACATACATACATTGCATTACATTACATTACATTACAATACATTACATTACATTACAATACATTACATTACATTACAATACATTACATTACATACATTACATTACATGCGTACATTACATACATTACATTACATACATACATTACATACATACATACATTAAATTACATACATACATACATACATACATACATGCATACACACATACATACACATACATACACATACATACACATACATACACATACATACACAGACATACATACACAGACATACATACACAGACATACATACACAGACATACATACACAGACATACAGACACAGACATACACACACAGACATACACACACACATACATACATACATACATTACATTACCTTACCTTACCTTACATTACATTACATACACATTACATACACATTACATACACATCACATCACATGACATGACATTACATTACATTGCATTGCATTACATTACATACATACATACATACATACACACATGCATTACATTACATTTCATTACATTACATTGCATTACATTACATTACAGTACACAACATTACACAGCATTACACAACATTACACAACATTACAGAACATTACGTAACATTACAAAACATTACATAACATTACATAACATTACACAAAATTACACAACATTACGCAACATTACAGAACATTACAGAACATGACAAAACATTACATAACATTACAGAACATAACATTACATACATACACATATATTTTGTGGCTCATGCCCCCCGTCCGGCAACCTTTCTTGCTAATTTCCGCCGTTCTCGTGGGTACATCCATTACGGCTGTTGATCCTTTGCTTTCCCACCCTTCACCAAGTTGTTTACCAATTTAAACCCAACTCTTTGTTGGCTTGGCTCCCCACCTAGTGTGTCAGTGATTGCTGAACCAATTGGCGTCTGCAACATCCACAGTTTGAGCAACCAATTTCTGCCGGGCTCACAGGTTCGACGTATTGCAGGACTGTACTGAGAAGCTCTGATCGGTTGGCACCTTTCGCACCGTGCAGATCTCATCATGCAGTAACCTCTCTGATTATACGTGCAACGATGTAAAACAATGTAAACTTATTGTCAGTATCACTCAGTATGATGACTGCTGCATAATCAACCTCATCATCAATGTCATGATCGTCATCATCATGATCATGGTCATCCTCTTTATCATCATCACCACCATGGTCATAGTCACGTCATCTTCATCGTCACCGTCATTGTCATCGTCTGCATCATGACTATCATTCTGATACGCAACAGCGGTGACTCTCGAACAAGGCACTGGGATCTCGCAGCAATGTCCTTGCCACGTGTCCGGCCTCAGTGGGAAAATGAAACGGGAGGAATTGGAGGAAGACAATTTTGAGCCAACCCCAAAATGGGGGTCATCCCCCCATTCTGTTGGTATAGGTATCGGTCCGTCCCCATGTTTAACGATACTCCTTTGGGCGGTGACAACGAAAAAAACATAAATCCAAGTGCTTAGCACCTCCAAGATATGGAAAAAAATCACGGCGATGACCCATCTCTTTTGCCCAAACACCATCCGTCAGAATCCCAACTGTCCTGCTTGAGCTAAATCGTTTTTCTCGGTGAATAACCCATAGTATCGTCATTCTGGTTGCCCATATATTCATATTTATTCTTTTAGAATTATAGACATATGTCTATACATATATATATATACATATTAAATATTATATATATATATATTATATATATTATAAATATATATATATATATATATATTATATATATATTAAATATTATATATATATTTACACAGATCATGTATGTAAATATCTATATCCCCATGTATCTATAGATCTACATCCAGGTCGCCTCCCCCAGGCCACGGCGCTGCGCCCAGCAAACTCTGCGCCGCCGCATCCACCTGCAGCGTCACGGCCTGACAGGAGCTGCAGCCTGCGCAAGCGCAAGGCGATTGTCATGATAACGAACCTCTGGTAAATTGCCATTTATAGCTATTGAAAATGGTGATTTATAGTTGAATTACCCGTAAAAAATGGTGATAAAATGGTGATGACATTGAATTACCCATGATAAAATAGTTGATAAAAATGATAAAATAGTCATTTACATGATAAAATGGCAATAGTTAATGATTCACCCTCTGGTAATTTGTTACATAGCTATTGATAATGAACTATAAATGGGGTATTTTCAATAGCTATGTGACAAATTACCAGAGGGTATAGCATCATATATCCATATTTATAGTTGAATTACCAATAAAAAATGGTGATTTTCAATAGTTATGTAAACGCTTACCGGAGGGTAACCATTATCGGGGTATGGTGGGGATATATTGGGAATGATGATGAGGATAATGATGATCATGGTATGTTGGTTTGAAAAAGTTCGATTTGGAAACAGTACATTTCTTGAAAATAGGCCCACATGCCCCACCTCACGTCATAGGGTGGAGGCATTCCTGTTGCCAATATCCCTGCATGTGCATCTAAACAATAGTGAAATCATGTTAGTGGAGCAATAGGCAATAGGATCCACATCCCCAAATTTATACCAATGGGAAAAAACCAACAACATATGGGTGCTTATTATCGCTTTGCCAACAGTAAATACTATACTATACTAACATATACTAGACAGTACATGTATGAAATATGGGGATGGGTCAACATCTATCATTTTCCCATAATTGGGGGAATAGACTTCCACAAGCCAGCTATTTTAAGGTAGCCATATATATATATACATATACATGTATACATATATATATATATCCATAATTTTTTCCTCCTTGGGCTGAAGCATCTCCAGCTTCCCAGCTTCCCGGCCTCGTTCTGGCTTCAGCTTCCTCTGTCTCTCAACCTATCGATGTTCCAAGATTGTTTCAAACAGGTATAGAAATACGTGCAGGATATACCCGCAAATGATTTGATATCTGCCGCAGATGATTGATTTTGTAGAAATACCATGAATGAAGCAACATCCAAGACCGAAGTTCCTATGAAGGGATGTCATATTTAAAAGTCAGGCTGATAAGTCTGAACTTAATGATGCGCCCCACCGGATAGATACTTGAGCAGTGCTTGCCCCAGGGATTGATCGCCGATTGCCAGGTGAGAATGGGGCCAAACCTGGACCACCCAAAAATGGATGACTGCTACGGAAAAAACCGGTGATGTCTTTCAGTATTGACCCACTGTGAAAGGGCTGTGATGCTGTTTCTGCTGTTTGTGGGAACAGGGCCTGCTAAAATAGGGACAAAATGCGATGATTGCAGCCCTGACTAAAATGGTGATTGAAGTCATTTGGGTTGATGATTTTTGATATCTAAACTGATACCCTCTGGTAATTTAACAGTTTGCTATTGAAAATTGCCATTTATAGTGGATTTTCCCATTGAAAATGGTGATTTCCCATAGTTATGTTAGTTTACCAGAGGGTATATACCGTAATGACCGTAATGACCTCAAGTGTCTTTAAGTCAGGTTTCACTGCTATTTTTTAATTACCGCCATCTTCCATGATATTGACACATAGCATTACAACAATTCAGTCGTGTCTTTTAAACATCATCCCAATGGATGTTTCCTGAAAAAATTGGGAAACATCCCCAAATCATCATAAATCATCTATTTCATGGTCGGATTTTCCACTATAAACCAGCCATTGGAAAATCAGTTCAAGGGGGTTTCTCACTAACCATCCCGCTGGGGTAACCTTGGAATCCTTGGAACCCCCATTGGTGCAGCGACCAGGTCGGCACCGTCGGCACCTCTGCGCGCAAACTTTGAATCTTCACGGCCAGGTTATCCAAGACCTGGCACGTCGCGTTGTTCCGCGGCGGGAGAATGGCCCCAGCGGAATGGCCCTGCTATGATTCTCTGGGTCAATGTATCATGGATGTATCATGGAGCTGGAGATATCACGTTGATATCACGTTGATATTTTGGGCATGATCAAAATACAAGTGATGCAACTGGACAATGGTGATGGGTATGAGAATGAGTAAGGTTGTTACAACGGGGGCATGTCACCTACAATTAGCCAACAATCATGAGGTGGGCTCTGGAACTGAAATTGGAACCATGGGCATCTACCGGGGCTTTAATGGCAACCATGGAGACATATTTTCGAGATTTCCTGGCGGATCATCATAGTTTCTACCACTGCACCTGTTTCCCATGTTCACTTTCTCTCTGAAGCTCCTTCGTGGACTGGCAGTGGCAAAACCGGCATGGGAAAACCAAGAGCTTCGGTAATCAAAAAACAAGTGCAAACCCTGGATGTTTCGTTGGTTTTTTGAGTTTTCCTATGTCCAGGCAGTCAGGCAGTCGCAAACCAAGGAGTCTCCTCCAGTTCTTTCTGCAAAGCTAGGCGCCTTGCCCGATCCGCCTGCACAATAAAATAATAAGTAACAGAAGGAGTATGCATCAAAGATGTAAAGGTGACCTCATTGAAATCATCTTCCAAACATATTTTCCTCTGATGAGACTTCTTGCCATGTTCACCTCCATGTCTGGATCTACAGACCCGCAGCAGCTTTTTGGGCCTCAAAGTTGTAACTTTGTGCTTCATACTGAGCCGTCAAAGGAGCAGACGGTGAAGACCTCGTGGTGCAGGATAGTCATGGATAACTAACACTAACACATGAACCATACTAAGGTCTTGGGAATGATCTGATTGGACATGATTTGATCAACAAATCTTCTTCGTTGCAACGTTTGAACACATTTGTGTCGGATTCCAATGATTCCAGCCTGCTATGCTCCTCCATCACGCCACTAGGGAAGAAGTGAGATGCAATTAAACAAATGAGCAGTTGCCGTGTCCAACTCTTCTTTGCTGCAGATTCGTGTTTCGTATGTTTGCTTTGGTTCGCTGCTTCAGGACCGGACTTACAGAACTTGTGGTCGTAGGCTGGAGCAAGAAAGGCGACGAGAGTGCCAAAACCGATTTCTGATCATCAGGCCATTGCGCTTTTGGAACTGAACGTCGCCTCTTTGTGCAATCGTCACCAATCATCATCAATAATTTTTACAAATAAGGGTTTCCTAAAATGGTTGCATCTCCAAATCAGTCAATTTTACTGTTGAAACCTATGGTTTTGGGGGTGCCCATCATTTTAGGAAACTGCCATTCCTTTTTTTTTGCCAGAGCACTCAAGTTGGATCAACCATGGAAGAGGCCGGCAATTTCCTTTTTCCTCTAGCCCTGCAAGCATCTGTGGCACCCCTCGCAATTGCTCGCTGGGTGGAGGTGAGCCGCTGGAGCTCAACTGTCTACATGTACAAAGTTGATCCTTTGTGGCGGGCAAAAGGTGAGACAAATCATAGTGAAAGTAAGTTAACTAAGGCTAAACACATAGGTTTTGCCAAATTTCTCTCATCCATATCCTGGGGGTTAACCACAATGTGAAGTGATGTGCCACCTAGCCGAGATGGGTCAAATTCAACCTGGGGACCATATTCGGCGATTTCCCCATTTGATGTTGCTGACCATCCTGACTTTGTTGATGCTTAGCGTTTGAACCGTTTAGGGCCCCCAAAATGAGTAAACCTTTGGGCATCCGTATAAATTCTGCCTTTCGTTTGTTGCTCATCTCACCATTTGTGGTTTGTAGCAACACCAGGTTTGGTTGAGATGAAATGGCAAATTTTAAAAAATAACTTCAAATAACCTAAACCTAGCCCCAAGTGGGTTAAAAAAAAGATTTGGGGTTATCATTTTCGGCCTAACTACATCTAGAAATAACAACCGATGGGTTTTCAAAAGGATCGTTTGGACGCCACGCCGGATCGGCCTCAGCACGACATCTCCCCAAAGGGCCGCCTTGGTCCAAAGCAGCCACTGATGTCTGCCCGGGGCCTTAGTCGCGGCGAGTTTCTGAGTTCACCAACGTTACACCTGGGTCAAGGTGGCGGCGCCGTAGTTTAGGCTTCATTTTGGGGACCTTTTTCACGCGCAGTAAACATTCTAGTCCAGGACCCCTTTGAATTGAAATCTTGACCTTGCCTACATTGCTCCACCAAGCAACAATTTTGGGAGGTTCAGGTGCCTTTTGGCCATGTCATGGGCACAATATTTGGAGCTAAACTTCGCCAAGATACGAAGCAACACGAGTCGAACTTTATGAGATGTTTCCCCATGGCACAGCGGGGATCCCAATGATTCCCAGGGGTGAGATGGTGCCTTTATTCTAGTGTCGCCAAAAGGCTGGTGAACATCCATATCACTGGTGTGAAACGGAGGATCTACAGAACCAGTAGTTTTACGAGCAACATATCGGGCTTCCGGTAAATATTCACATATATTCACTTAAGCCTCTTGGAAACAGCCAACTTTTTCTTGATCCTTCCCAGTTGGATGTGCATTCCACTAAGCGGGCAGTAGGCATATGGCAATCCAGGTATACATGGGATATACCCAAAGACATCTGGGTCATCAGCCACGTGGTTTTGCCTGATAGGGCACCCCCAAAATCCCGGTTTCTCATCATTCTACTATTGGATGGCCATAAGAATTACTGCGAGTATCCTGAATTGGGGTATCCCTCATTTACCATCCCATGATGCATCATTCTCCAACGGCTGAAGCTCCCAGCAGAGGCAAAAAGGCGAGGGTTGGCGTCTTCAGCGCTTTGCCCTGACGATGTTGAAAGAAGGGGGATTTACGCAGCTGCAAATGGGGGGTACTCATCATCAGATCATGACAATAACATAGGCATAATCATACATCATAAGAAAAGTTGAACGAACATTATGTTCATATCACTATAAGATACTATGAGACATCGATGACATTGACATTCTGCCATGCAAATATACCACGTCTGCTTCAATGCTCCATGCTCAAGCGGTATGACGCGCTGTGCGACTTCAGCATATGTTCATGCTGGGGAATATGTATGATAGTTAACATGTGGTATGGTACGAATGCAATAGTGACCAGTGACATGAGGCAACGACATAGCCATATCTACATACGAAGCAAACCATCTAGGTCACGCATGTACTTCCCTTCGCTGTACGTATTTGTTTTCGTTCTTAATCCTGTATCTGCCTGTCCCTATTAGTTATACGGGGATGAATGCATTGTGCAGGTCTTTGACCCAAGGGCGGTTTACCCGTTTACCCGGCTATACATTGTGAATAACCTTTCCCTTCTTCCTGGGCAACCATATGTATATTGCAACGCTCATCAGAATCAAACTAGAACATTGTATGACCTTGCCCCGCAATTTTGTAAGTTCATATCCCCAAATGTCTGTAGGAAGTTCATCGTATCTTCTTGTAAGTTCATATCCCCATTAAATTGTAATGACTCGGGGTATATCCAATCTCTTGGACACAATTCGGTATATCATGTTGTTGGGTATCTGTCACATGAATTCCCATTGTATCCCTATTCTCGTATGTTGCAATAACTACCCATTGTCGCCGCTAAAATTCCAAATTTTAAACCATACAGTTGGTCAACAAATCATACCCCATTACAATCTCATGGAACATATGAAACCACCAAAAAACACTCAACCTCCCATGAATCCCCCATAATTTTCCCATGTTCCAAAGACTTTTAAGGCCGCCGTCCTCTTCTTCGGCTGAGGTTCCTCTGGAACGGCCGCTGCTTGCTGCAGCAGCGCCTGGCAGTTATCCATTAGATGAATTTATATGGATAACTATCCATGGATAACTGATAATTATAATGGATAATATATGATGGATAACTGATGGTTAACTGATATGATGGATAACTGGTTTATATGAATTATATGATAATGGATAACTGATGGTTAACCATCCATGTTATGATAGTTAACCATCCATGATAGAAAAAACCATCCATTTAGATCTGATAGATAAACCATGGGTCTAAATTTTGAGTCTAAATGGTTGAATCCATGGTATTCTGTAAATGTTACTGTATCTCAACAATCTCAAAACCATCTGGAAATATTCATGAAACAGTCCATTTTTTATCAATCTCAAAAAGGCTTTTATCTACAAACATATGTTTACCCCATGTTTCTGTTTCTTTTTTTTAAAGTGGTTTGGGGATATATCGGATATACCAAACACATTTCCGATCTGTGCCCTGGAAGCCCGAAACGTCATTGCCTGCATGAGCTTCGGATACTTCATGATCTGTGGACCTGAGATCGTTCCAATGGGATCAGCAGTGGCCACTGGTCACCAGGTCGTCCCATGAATCAAACCACTCAGGGTGCGAACTGTTGGCCACCTCAGCCAAAGCTTTCTTGTTCCTGGCTGGAAACATCTAAACATGACTGGGTCTTCTAGATTTTTTTTGGGTCTCCAAGGTGGGGAATGAGATACCTTTACACACATCCGATGGTACAAAAAATCATGGTTTTCAACAACTTTTCACCAAAACAACCGATTGATGGTTTTCTTAGTGACTGGCGCAAGGACACACAGAAGCAAGTTCTTACAAACACAGCAAACCCATCAACCATGCCGGTTGCTCGTCGTAAGCCTGAGCACGTCTGATGGAGCACTGGCTGCAAACCAGAAGAAATCAGAATGATAATCTGAACATGCGAACTGTATCAGCGACAAAAATGTTGAACATCACTTGAGATCACATCCCAAACATTGGGAAGGCATCATATCCAGCTGCCAAGAGACTGCTCCAAAATTCGATCTCCCAGCTGGTTCAGCCCAAAATCTTCGCAAATGGTCAGCACCTGCAGATGGTAACGCTTGAATGACCTTGAAACTTTGAAAAAGCTTTGATGCTTTGCTGCGTTTAAAGGACTGGTGCTCGGAAACATGTTTGCAGGTATCGAAGCCCCAGGATGGTCATTTAAGACACATATCAGAAACATTGTAATGACCAATGAGATGACTGGCCCTCAGGTAAACGTTCAGAAGCGTTTGCGGCCTCGACCACATTCCCGGTGCTCAAATCCTTCGCAAGCCTCAGCCGGTACCAGTATACCAGTTGAGGTTCTGCCAGTGCATCACCCCAGAAAAACCATGTTGAACTTCTGTTGAACATCAACTCATCATCCCGAGGTGCACCGGCCCTTGGGCGCCCTGGGCGCCCTTGCCAGTGCATGGCGCGTTCCGTGAGGCCGGGCCTTGGGTCAGTGGATTAATGGATGGGAAAAACGGGGTGATCTATGGATAATAATGGATAATTAAGTATGAATAATCTATGGATAATCCATGATCTATCAAGTGATGATTTGTGGATAATTATGGATATATAGTTATCCAGAGCACTGCAATCAATTGACAGTTGATGGGACATTGATGGCTTATTGATGGCTAATTAAAGTGGGATGATGGGGATGATTGGGATGCAAGCCCATGGCATTCTCATCAACAAGAACTTTTTGGGATGTATTTGGTACATCACCAGCCTGAAGAAATGCTCGGCACCAAGTGACATGCTGAACATTAACCAAGATAGAACCTTGAAAGACATCTTGAATATGACTTGCAGGCACAGACCCTTCAGTACGAAGCATCTAGGTTTGTCTGAAAATCGAGTACCCCTAGTTCAGTAGTGTATCATCGTACATCAGTATCATCGTACATCATCATGTTCCCCATGTTGCTGACCAAAAAAATCGATACACCGGTACGCTATACCACGCTTTTGACAAAGCCATCTGAGGGCCAGCAAGCGAAAGGCTTGCGCTAGCCGAAGCACATCCTTGTTGATCTCCTGGCACCACCGTGCTATGCTACCCTTCCGGATCCTGCTCCTGCTGTTGTGCACTTCTGTAGTTTGATTGTTTCACTTGAAGTGGTAGATAGTGGCATTCTTATGATTTATGGGCACTAACTACCAGTTACAGCTTCTAATAGGCTTACAATCACCTCACTTTTTTTTTTCAGGGGTACTGACCTCATCAAACTGACAACTTACTCGGTCCTGTGTCCGAGGATTGTAGTCTTTCCACCTCAGTTTGGGTTCGGAAGCTGGTGACCCCAGATGTGCTGGGAATATCAAACTTGTTAGATAACCATTTGTTGGAAGCATATGACTTGTTGTAGAACACCAGGTGCTGGAAAACTGCTATGAACCATGCCAACCCCGGATCAAAAACAACATCATATACATGATAACTTCCAGTACGAATGGTGTCCCCCTATATTAATAACTGAGGGTTTACAAATCCCCGGTTGACATCATGGTGCCGAGCCCCCTGGGCGTCGGCGACACAGAGGCATCGGTCTGATACATGTAGTCCAGCATAAACTTCACTGCCTGACGAAATCCGTGTTGTTTCAACATTGGTCAACTTCTTGTGTAAAATACTTGCAGCTTGTAAAATTGCTGTGGAATTCAAAGAGTGAACACGTGCAAAAGCCTCATTTTACCACAAACCTTAAAGGGCATCTGAACTCACAGCAGTGTCATCCCAACCTCTGGATTTGAGATCTCGGCCAATCTGATCTCTTGCCTTATGTCGAACCATGCGACAGAGGCCCTCACCCCGCTCCACGGTCTTTCTATGATATCATTAGCTGGTGTCTATGGTGTGTAAAGGAGTTTATCCCCTCCAAAGATGGTATAGACATCATGAAGCCGGCCATTAAGGTCCCTTAAGCAACCATAGTTGATTTTTAAGTTCCACTAGCATCTTGTTGGCTATAAATAAATAAATGAATAAATAAATTACATACATACATACATACATACATCCATCCATCCATCCATCCATACCATACCATACCATACCATACCATACCATACAACACATACATACATACATACATACATACATACATACATACATACATACATACATACATACATACATACATACATACATACACACACATATACATATACATATACATATACATACACATACACATACACATACATACATACATACATACATACATACATACATACATACATACATACTTACATACATACGTGCATACATACATACATACATACTTACTTACATACATACGTGCATACATACATACATACATACACAGATATTTTCCATGATAAACCCCATATTCCCATTGCACCAACTTTGAGTTGGTGAACATCCTAATTAATAACAGCTATCGGCCCACTAAAACCCATATTAACCCATATCCCCACTAGACCATCTACCTATCAAGACCCCAAAGATGGTGTAGATGCAAAACACAATAATCATTAGGTACCCCACTGTGGATTTAAATCTAATCACATACCATTTTCATAACGGGTCTTGATCCATGTTCATTATATCCCTTTGTTTCCCCAGTATAACCCCATTGTTTTTGCTCAAATCCCCATCCATGGGGTTGTGACGGTTGACGTCCTGGGCGTTTCGAATCTCGCCCAGGCACCGTCCGTCGACGGCCTCCTTTGCCACGGTGGCCAGGCCGCTTTTGAAGACCTGGAAGTGTTCTCACCCGTGTTGAAGCCCAAGGATACCAACAAATACCAGTCATAAAGAAGGATTGAACCACCAAAGGGGATAAACATGGATGGATAGATAGATAGATAGATAGACAGCTAGACAGATAGACAGATGAAAGAGAGAGAGAGAGAGACAGAGACAGAGAGAGAGAGAGAGATAGATAGATAGATAGATAGATAGATAGGTAGGTAGGTAGATAGATAGATAGATAGACAGGTAGACAGCTAGACAAATAGACAGATGAAAGAGAGAGAGAGAGAGACAGAGAGAGAGAGAGATAGATAGATAGATAGATAGATAGAGAGAGATAGATAGATAGAGATAGATAGATAGAGATAGATAGAAAGATAGATAGAAAGAAAGATAGATAGATAGATAGATAGACAGATAGATAAAGCCAATAAGCGCATGCTGATTCATTCGGTATGACTCATGGCAACCAGAAAAACCAGGGTTTCTAGCAACAAAGCTGGATATCTGATGTGAGTGATATTGGGCAAACCTTGATGTTGATCCATCCCCCAAAGCCCAGAGCAACTGAAAAACCATCCGGGATAAATCATGCGAATTCATCATAAATAAGGTTGTTTGGAGATGGCTCCCGAGACCAACCATGAATTGCAACGACATTGCAGGTTGAAAAAAATGTGCAGATTACATAACACCCCATTGCTGTATCCCTTTTATTTCCCAAACAATATTGGATAATCTAACCCTCTGTAATCCGCACAGCCATCAACCCGCACTCTGGCATCAGTTACCTCACTCTCCGCTGCCAACACTATTCGGTGGGCGTAGAAGGTGCGGTCGGCGCAGACCTGACCGAGATTCTGTGATAATAGAACAATATGGGATATACTGATGGGATATCCCGTATTGATGGGATATAATGGTGATATGGGATATAAATGGATATTGATATGGTGATATTCTGATTTCATGGGATACTGATGGGATATATAATGGTGATATGATGGACTTTGGTCACTGTTCAAGATGGTTGGTCCTAAATCCAACATAGATCTGGTCTGGTTCAAAACAACCCTTGGTACCCGCTGGTGACCGTTCCAAGAATGAACAGATTTGTTTTCCTGGGATGCACGTCCAAACAGCAATATTCAGCTTTGTGCTTCATCGATCCTTACCCTCTGGTAATTTAACATAGCTATGGAAAATGGCCCGGTTATAATTGATTTACCTATTAAAAGTGGTGAGTTTCCATAGCTATGTTAGTTTACTAGAGGGTATGTTAAAATCTCATGAAATAGACATCTGCCACCCTGTCATCAACTAATGAAATAGACCCTGAGCATCATCCATGTTCAGAGGAATCGTCCAATCCCCAACTCACTATACTTGGAGATTCCCTTTTTTCCATGAAAAAACGACCGTCCAAGTAA
>CAMXCT020003297.1:0-62500 GCA_947184155.2 Cladocopium goreaui
CAGGATCCTTAAGCACGCAGCGCTTAAGGGGTCGGTATCCTTAAGCACGCAGCGCTTAAGGGGTCGGTATCCTTAAGCACGCAGCGCTTAAGGGGTCGGTATCCTTAAGCACGCAGCGCTTAAGGGGTCGGTATCCTTAAGCACGCAGCGCTTAAGGGGTCGGTATCCTTAAGCACGCAGCGCTCGAGGGGTCAGGATCCTTAAGCACGCAGCGCTTAAGGGGTCGGTATCCTTAAGCACCCGGTGCTTGAGCTATTGGACCCCCCGGGGGGTCAAAGCAGCAGGTCAGGAGCCACAAGGTCTGGCGCGCACGCTTCAAACCTTGTGGCTCCTGACCTGCTGCTTTGACCCCCCGGGGGGTCCAATAGCTTAAGCACCGGGTGCTTAAGGATACCGACCCCTTAAGCGCTGCGTGCTTAAGGATACCGACCCCTTAAGCGCTGCGTGCTTAGGAATCCTGCCACCCCTTAAGCCTGCGTGCTTAAGGATACTTAACCCCTTAACGCGGCGTGCTTAGGATACCGACCCCTTAAGCGCTGCGTGCTTAAGGATACCGACCCCTAGCGCTGCATGCTTAGGATACCGACCCCTTAAGCGCTGCGTGCTTAAGGAACCCGACCCCTAGCGCTGCGTGCGTAAGGATCCTGACCCTCGAGCGCTGGCCGTGCTAATGATACCGACCCCATTTTTCTTTTTTTTTAATCGTCTTGGCGTGCTTAAAGGATACCGACCCCTTAAGCGCTGCGTGCTTAAGGATCCTGACCCCTCGAGCGCTGCGTGCTTAAGGATACCGACCCCTTAAGCGCTGCGTGCTTAAGGATCCTGACCCCTCGAGCGCTGCGTGCTTAAGGATCCTGACCCCTTAAGCGCTGCGTGCTTAAGGATCCTGACCCCTCGAGCGCTGCGTGCTTAAGGATACCGACCCCTTAAGCGCTGCCTGCTTAAGGATACCGACCCCTTAAGCGCTGCGTGCTTAAGGATACCGACCCCTTAAGCGCTGCGTCTGCGTGCTTAAGGATACCGACCCCTTAAGCGCTGCGTGCTTAAGGATACCGACCCCTTAAGCGCTGCGTGCTTAAGGATCCTGACCCCTCGAGCGCTGCGTGCTTAAGGATCCTGACCCCTCGAGCGCTGCTTGCTTAAGGATACCGACCCCTTGAGCGCTGCGTGCTTAAGGATCCTGACCCCTCGAGCGCTGCGTGCTTAAGGATACCGACCCCTTAAGCACTGCATGCTTAAGGACCCTGACCCCTTGAGCGCTGCATGCTTAAGGATACCGACCCCTTAAGCGCTGCGTGCTTAAGGATCCTGACCCCTCGAGCGCTGCATGCTTAAGGATACCGACCCCTTAAGCGCTGCGTGCTCCTAAGTATCCGGAGGGCTAAAAGATCCTGACTTCTCAAGCGCTGCGCGTTTCAGGACTTACAATCTCAAAAAGTACGATAAATATATCAAGATATGTTTTGGGCTGCGTGCATCTGCCCTCCTACAGAACCGCAGGTTTGAAACGCTGAATGCTTAAGGAACAGGACGCCTGATTCCGCAGCCTGACTGTGCGACAAAAGATGCTGATTGCTTAGGCGATGAATGTTTACATATAATTAAGGATTCTTAAAACGCAGTAGATACATGTACATACAACATGAACAAACCATACAAATGTAAATGAATATAAACGCATATAAACGCATATATGAATAGAGACGCGTCTACAAAAAATGCATATCGATCACAGACATGAAGCAGACTAGACCGAAAGATCTGTGCATGTGTGTCCAGAAACACACAGAACCAGAACCGCCAGTCATGGAGGGGAAATATCATGGCTTGCCAAAACTCCAAAAGGCACAGTTGAAGGCAAGAAGCTGAACACACGTGTGAATCTCCACAACCCGAAATTGAGGGAAAATGCTGGAGCCAAAAAAAGTCTCGACTGAAAACAGCTTCGCTGTACGAACCAGTCTCCACACTGGTTTTGCAATTACGATGTCTTCTTTGGCACTGCGCAATACCATGAAATGTCTCTTTTCACGTTAAGATTTCCTGCCGTTTCCCATACCGTCTCGCAAAGGGGTATGCGTTCAAACTTGGGCGACTTTTCTCATGAGTTCCAGGAAGGGTATGAAGAACAAAAAGTCGCCTCGGAAGCCAAAGTATAGTGGCCTTCAACCTCGTTCGGAAGATGCGCCTGGCCCGAAGCTCAAGTTGAAAAGGTGGTCAAACATGAAGACGCACAAACCAACTCTGCCAAGTGCCTCGGAGACAACATGGCAAAATGAAAGATTGAAAAGCAGCAGCAACAACATGATAATGTGACACCCTGTGTGGTGCCTCGCACAAAGTACACCTGTGTAACACTTTCAGGAATGGGCAAACATGTTGCCCAGAGATGCACAAGCCCACCTGGGAAGTGCGGCAAGTTACTCTTAGCTTTCTTCAGGAAAACACACCTGGCCAAAACTTAAATTTGATGCGTCAATGAAAAGGCAAAGACGGTGTCCCCATATGCACATGCAGATGTGAAAACGAAGTGCAAAGATTGACTATATATGAATACGTTCGACTGCATCCGATGGTGAAAAGACCCTAGGCACTTTTATTTCATGACTTGCACTTGCGCCATATCAAAACAAACCAAAGCAGGCCAAGCATGTCTAACAACATGGTGCCCATAGATATTTCATATACCAGTAGTACCCGCACGAGGCGGGGCGGAAGTTACCTTAAAGATATATATATAAGACCTTTCTCATCTATAGAACTTGCCTGCGCCGTGCGCCAGCCAAGCCGGTGCGTGCGTGCACTCTGCGAAACTGATGTCTTGTTTCACATGTCACATTTGAAGCCCCACTTCGCACTTCGCACTTCTAACTGCAGTCTTCACACTCCACACTACACACTTCACACTCCACACTTCACACTGCACTCTTAAGACTCCACACTTCACACTTCACACTCCACACTTCACACTCCGCACTTCACACGTCACACTGCACTCTTCGCACTCCAAACTTCACACTTGACAGTCCACACTTCACACTTCACAGTCCACACTTCTCACTTCTCACTGCTTTCTTCACACTCCAAACTTCACACTTCACACTTCACACTGCACCCTTCACGCCCCACACTTCACACTGCACTCTTCACATTCCACACTTCGTGTATGCGTCTGCGTGTGTATGCGTCTGCGTGTGTATACGTATGCCTGTGTATACGTATGCCTGTGTATACGTATGCCCGTGCATATTTTTAAATGAATAGCAGCAAAAAAAAGAGTAGCATTAGTAGTAATAGTAGTAGTGGTAGTAAAATTTGTATCGCTGTGTATGCGTATGCCTGTGTATACGTATGCCTGTGTATACGTATGCCTGTGTATGCGTATGCCTGTGTATGCGTATGACTGTGTATACGTATGCCTGTGTATACGTATGCCTGTGTATACGTATGCCTGTGTATGCGTATGCCTGTGTATGCGTATGCCTGTGTATGCGTATGCCTGTGTATACGTATGCCTGTGTATACGTATGCCTGTGTATGCGTATGCCTGTGTATACGTATGCCTGTGTATACGTATGCCTGTGTATACGTATGCCCGTGAATACTTTTAAATGAATAGCAGCAAAAAAAAGTAGTAGCATTAGTAGTACTCGTAGTAGTATGTGATAGTAGTAGTAGTAGTAGTAGTAGTAGTAGTAGTAGTAGTAAAATTTGTATCGCTGTGTATGCGTATGCCTGTGTATACGTATGCCTGTGTATACGTATGCCCGTGAATACTTTTAAATGAATAGCAGCAAAAAAAAGGAGTAGCAGTAGTAGTAATAGTAGTAGTAGTAAAATTTGTATCGCTGTGTATGCGTATGCCTGTGTCTACGTATGCCTGTGTATGCGTATTCCTGTGTATGCGTATGACTGTGTATACGTATGCCTGTGTATGCGTATGCCTGTGTATACGTATGCCTGTGTATACGTATGCCTGTGTATGCGTATGCCTGTGTTGGCTTAATGCTGTGTATTGGTGGCGTATGCCTGGTGATACGTATCGCCTGTTGTATACGTATGCCTTGTGTATAACTATGCTGGTAACGTAATGCCTGTGTATCCGTTGCCTGTGTATGCGTATGCCTGTCTATACGTATGCCTGTGTATGCGTATGCCTGTGTATACGTATGCCTGGGTATACGTATGCCTGTGTATACGTATGCCCGTGAATACTTTTAAATGAATAGCAGCAAAAAAAAGTAGTAGCAGTAGTAGTCATAGTAGTAGTAGTAGTAAAAGTTGTATCGCTGTGTATGCGTATGCCTGTCTATACGTATGCCTGTGTATACGTATGCCCGTGCATATTTTTAAATGAATAGCAGCAAAAAAAAGGAGTAGCAGTAGTAGTAATAGTAGTAGTAGTAAAATTTGTATCGCTGTGTATGCGTATGCCTGTGTATACGTATGCCTGTGTATACGTATGCCTGTGTATGCGTATGACTGTGTATACGTATGCCTGTGTATACGTATGCCTGTGTATACGTATGCCTGTGTATACGTATGCCTGTGTATGCGTATGCCTGTGTATGCGTATGCCTGTGTATGCGAGGCCTGTGTATACGTATGCCTGGTCTACCGTATGCCTGTTTAGACGTATGCATGTGTATACGTATGCCTGTGTATACGTATGCCTGTGTAAAATACGTATGCCTGTGTATACGTATGCCCGGATACTTTTTTAATGAATAGCAGCAAAAAAAGTAGTAGCAGAGGGAGTTAATATTAGTCTTCTTAGTATTAGTAGTGTAGTAGTAGAAAAATTTGTATCGCTGTGTATGCGTATGCCTGTCTATACGTATGCCTGTGTATGCGTATGCCAGTCTATACGTATGCCTGCTTGTGATTGACTGTGTATACGCATGCCTGTGTATGCGTCTGCCTGTGTATACGTATGCCTGTGTATACGTATGCCCGTGCATATTTTTAAATGAATAGCAGCAAAAAAAAAGTAGTAGCAGTAGTAGTAATAGTAGTAGTAGTAAAATTTGTATCGCTGTGTATGCGTATGCCTGTGTATACGTATGCCTGTGTATACGTATGCCTGTGTATGCGTATGCCTGTGTATGCGTATCCCTGCTTGGATTTGACGTTGTATACGCATATTCCTGTGTAGGCTTCTGCTGGTATACGTATTCCCTTGTATACCGTATAGCCCGTCACATTTTTTAAATGAATAGCCGCAAAACAAGTAGTAGCATAGTAGTAGTAGCAGTAGTAGTAATAGTAGTAGTAGTAAAATTTGTATCGCTGTGTATGCGTATGCCTGTGTATACGTATGCCTGTGTATACGTATGCCTGTGTATGCGTATGCCTGTGTATGCGTATGACTGTGTATACGTATGCCTGTGTATACGTATCCCTGTGTATGCGTATGCCTGTGTATACGTATGCCTGTGTATACGTATGCCTGTGTATACGTATGCCCGTGAATACGTTTAAATGAATAGCACCAAAAAAGAGTAGTAGTAGTAGTAGTAGTAGTAGTAGTAGTAGTAGTAGTAGTAGTAGTAGTAGTAGTAGTAGTAGTAAGTAGTAGTAGTAGTAGTAGTAGTAGTACTAGTAGTCGTAGTAGTAGTAGTAGTAGTAGTTTTGTTAATAGTTATTATTATTATTAGTAGTAAAATTTGTATCGCTGTGTATGCGTATGCCTGTGTATACGTATGCCTGTGTATACGTATGCTTGTTTATACGTATGATCCTGTATATTTCTAAATGAATAGCAGCAAAATAAAAAATATTTACTACTATTTCTTGCAGTAATAGTAGTAGCAGTAATAGTAATCATAAAATTTATATGGTTGTGTATGCGTATGCCTGTGTATACGTATGCATCCGTATATGGATGCCTGTGAATACGTATGCCTTTGCATACGCGTGCCTGCGTATACGTATGCCCGTGAATATTTTTAAATGAATAGCAACAAAAAAGAGAAGAAGTAGTAGTAGTAGTAGTTGTAGTAGTAGTAGTAGTAGTACTAGTAGTAGTAGTAGTAGTAGTCGTCGTAGTAGTAGTAGTAGTAGTAGTGCTCCGGCTTCCTCCCCAAAACATAAGCCATGCAACATTCATGCAGCCATTACAATGCGATCTGCAACCACAGCTGCAAGAAACGCATCGAACTACGCACACAGGAACAACCACTCGTTGCAAAACACATAGGAGGAACAATTCGCGCATGAAACGACCCCAGCCGCACCCGTCGCACACACGAGGTACCTTTCATCGTCGCCTGCAGCCACTTTACATGAAAAACACAAGGTTTCGTGCTCCGGCTTCCTCCCCAAAACATAGCCCATGCAACATTCATGCAGCCATTCCAATGCGATCTGCAACCGCAGTGTTCAAGTGGCAACCCCACAGCCGGACGAGAGGAACGGTTTTTGCCTGCTGCACTGCTCGCTGAGAGGCCCGGCATGGACCCATCATACTATTATATTATATCCCTATTACTGGTTGTAGAAACCATTATTGTTGGTTATATCAACCACTATGGTTGCGGGTGCCCCTATTTATCATCCATGATACCCCTATTATTAGCGGTTATATCCCATTATTGTTGGTAATTCACTATCATAAACCATTGGTTTGGGGGTGCCCCTATTTATCATCCATGATATCCCTATTATTAATGGTTATATCCCATTATTGTTGGTTATTAGGCGTTGCTGTCACTTTCGCAGGGACTTTGACGTCAGTTGCGCACTCGACGTCAGTTGCGCACTTAAAGCCAAATTAGCCGTCACTTGCGCACTTGGACACAATACATGAGGGAAGGGGGTCATCAACAACATAGAAAGATGTTCACGAGCAAACATCATTGACACTTTAGGGTCTGGGTGGGGTGGGGTAGGGTGGGTATGATGGAACAACATAGTAAGTAGCACAAGAATGATGCTCAAAAGCAAACATCATTGACCCTTTAGGGTCTGGGTGGGGTGGGGTGGGGTTGGGGTGGGTATGATGGCACAACATGGTAAGCAATACAAGAGTGATGTTCACGATCAAACATCATTAACACTTAGGGTCTGGGTGGGGTTGGTATGATGGAACAACATGGTAAGCAATACAAGAATGACGTTCACGAGCAAACATCATTGACCCTTTAGGGTCTGGGTGGGGTGGGGTGGGGTTGGGGTGGGTATGATGGCACAACATGGTAAGCAATACAAGAATGATGTTCACGGGCAAACATCATTGACCCTCTAGGGTCTGGTTGGGGTGGGTATGATGGCACAACATGGTAGGCAATACAAGAGTGATGTTCACGATCGAACATCATTGACACTTTAGGGTCTGGGTGGGGTGGGGTGGGGTGGGTATGATGGAACAACATGGTAAGCAATACAAGAGTGATGTTCACGATCAAACATCATTGACACTTTAGGGTCTGGGTGGGGTGGGGTGCGGTGGGGTGGGGTGAGGTGGGGTGGGGTGGGGTAGGTATGATGGAACAACATAGTAAGTAGCACAAGAATGATGCTCAAAGCAAACACCATCCACGTCATGAACAAATACTCTTGCTGAAAATGCGCACGACTACACGTACGTTTTCTGCCCCGCTGGCATTAACATCACACCCCACCCCACCTCATACTGCACGTGGCCTGCACTGCGGTCTGCAAAGCAACCCAGAAAACAACAGTGTACAAGTGACCCGAAACTTAAGTGCACAAGAGACACAAAACTCAAGTGTACAACCGGCACAAAACTCAAGTGTACAACCGACATCAACCGACACAGAACTCAAGTGTACAACCGACAGTTCGCCCGGTTATTACCTGTCATAAACCATTGGTTTGGGGGCGCCCCTATTTATCATCCATGATATCCCTATTATTAGCGGTGATATCCCATTATTGTTGGTTATTAACTATCATAAACCATTGGTTTGGGGGGGCCTCTATGTATCATCCATGATATCCTTATTATTAGTGGTTATTAGTGGTTATATCACCTTATTATTTGTTGTTAACCATCATCAACCATTGGTTTGATGGTGCCGCTATTTACCAGTAAGAATGAAAATATTCATTCATAAAAAGCATGAATAGAAAATATAAATATATAATATTTATAAATCTAAATCTATATACGTTCATAGTGAACATATTCTTATTATTGTTGGTTAATGTTGGTTATATCTTCATTAAAATTACTTTCAGCCATTAACCATAAATCACCGCCAACCCCCCAGCTGCCAGGTGACGCGACGTGAGGACGAAATGGGCTCAGGTCTGGGCGACTTTTTCGACCAAGCAACTGCCTGGCTGATTTAAAAAAAAGGTCGCCGCTTGAACCGGTTGCATGTCGGTGTGCAAGGGCCGGGATGAAAGTGAAATTGTAAATGAAATCAAGGACCCCCCCCGTCCATAATTGAAATTGGCTCTGGCCCCCCTCCATGCCACTTAAACCCGTGCCCATAGACAAACCCATCTTTCCCCTTCATGACTGGCTGGGTTCAGTGGAGCTTATGGAAGCTGATTTTCGTTTGACTTGTTGGCAGGTTGACCTATTTCAATGGGTTTTGTTGGACTTTTGAAGCTTGGGTATCTTGGGTGGGGGCTGCCACGGCACCCGGAATGCTCATGATTGGAACATCTTGAACATCAGAAAGGGAAGGCACTCTCAAACAAGAGAGGGGCTGGTAGGTGCATCAGCGAGAGTTTTCTGCTCCTGATAGAGAAGGAATAGCTTTGTGAATACGCATTTTTTTGTGTCCAGAAATTGCATTTTGATGGGTGAAATGATGATCAACCATTGGATTTCTTTGGATTTCTTTGGATCCCTTATGAAAAACACTTTTTTTTTCAAGACGGGACCAACAAAATCGCCGCGTGCTACGGTGCTACGGCTTGGCCGAGGAGAAAGGAAAGTTGCTGGTCCCCTGCAAATCCTTGGGTTTCACTTTGGTTTCCGCCTCAGTTTGACATGGCTTTGTCTGAAAATGAGGCTATAAAGTGGCCCCAAAATCTGATTCATCACAATAAAAAATCACCATTCTCCCATAAACTGGCATAAAGTGGCCATGATGGGGTATACCGGTATATACTGGTATATACCGTATATACCATGGTATGCCTTACCCTGTCAGACAAAGCCACATGGCATCAACGGAAAACCCTCCAGGATCATTGGATCTCTGGCAGTTTCCAGGCTGCTGGGGAGTCGCAGTTTACGGAGGACATGTCGGATGCCGTGAGTGAGGCTGACTTCAGCAAAGTTAAGCACCTTGGCGCTTGGATTCTTCCAACAGACAACGATGAAAGGCAGGGTTTTGGAAGTATGTACAGTATATATGTCATTTGAATGATGGTGATGGTGATGACATGTGATGACTATTATGATTATTATTCCCTTGTTTTTGAAATAAACATATTGTTTTTTGATCTCACGGATTAATGTTTGGCTGCAAAGATGATAAAGATGTTTGCGAAGACCTTTTCCAAACTGTGTCCCTTGAGGAAGCAGGAGATAAAAACAAAAAAAAGGGCCACATTTTTCAGCAGGTTTTTCACCCAAGCTGATCTGAGGTTGATCAATTCATTTCTTGGACCTTTATTTTGGCGCATAGTTGGCATAGTTGGCATAGCAAGGGTTCGCATGGCTTTCGCCATAGACGTCTTTTTTTCGGGACATCTAGGGATCATTTTCAGGAATTTTCAATGCATCCGCATTCCGCATTGAGGGACTACAAGCATATACCTGAAGCAGTTCCAGGTGGGATGCACGAGCACAGCAGATGTCATAGGATGCACACAGCAGATGTCATATTGGGAGCTATTGGGAGGAACACTTTTCGCATTGTCTTAAACCTCGGCTGATGATTATATCCTCAGGGGTTACACTAGCCTTTGCAAACGGGATTATAATCATCCAGCTGGGAATGGTGTGCTTAAACAAGCAGTTTCTCTGCCAGTCATGGAATGGTCCTTGCAGGACTTCAGACTTGGCTACTGCTGCTCTGTTTGGAGGACTCCTTGATCTCCATGCTTTGCAGAAACAGATAGAACCAATCACCCAATAGTAGCCCAATAACCCCATCACTTTTCGCACTGAGTTTTCACCTTGAGAATTCGCACTGTGTTTCAGGTCGTTGGCTGAACCACCCCCTGAATCCGGTGCCCGGTGACAGGATCGAATTGAAGCGGCCAACGAGTGGTGCCACGAGATGGGTGCTGCGACTTTGGAGGAGGTCCGGTGGCGCGATTTGAGATCATTATACATATATTATAATATTATTGATATCCAAGTATAATGATAGATGGTACTAGATATCTATTATCATTTACCATCATTATAGATATAATATGATATAATTATAGCCCAAGTATAGGTAATAGATTTGATAGATGGTACTCCTTTATCAGTGACATCAATGTTCATAATCCCCCGATGATAGTGATGCCAATTGGTATCATCATGAATCATGGCCCAATGGCCCAATGGTTTTCTGCGGTGCAGGTCATTGAAAGCAGAGAAGACCTTGCTGATTTTCTCCAAGAACATTCAACTCTAACGCCCGGAGAGAGGTGCCACGCTGCAGCGGAGTATGATCGGTATGGGGTATGGGCTTGGCACTTAAAGCTGATGGCAGCATTATGCGTTTGGAATCGTTCGGACCCGGCGTTGCTCATCATCAATCACCAGGTGGTTTGGCCGTCACCAAACAAACTATTGAGAACATATGAGAACTTAGGAGAATGACTAGAGTGCATCAGAATTTCCATTGAGGCCCAATTAAACGAATCTAAATGTGATGTAGAATGCCTCCCTGCTGCCACTTTTATCCCAGACTCCGCGCCAGGGAAGCGTTGCTTGAACGGGATCGTTGAGATTAAAAAGACGTCGAGACGGGATCGTTTCACCATGGTTTCATTCAGTGATGCAGATGGATGCATGATGAAGGGCTCAAACAACTAAGCCAACTAAGCATCATTTCAATTTCAATGAAGTAAACATAAGTAAACTATCTGGAACTTCTGTTGATTGATGTTGATTTATATTCATCCATAGCCTCTATAGGCATGATGGGAGTTAGATATTCGACTCCACAGCTCTGTTCAACTTACCCGGTGGCTTGGTTTTCACCGTTGACAGGGGATCCATATGTTTCTTCCAAGAGCTGCAGAATTCTTCAGAATTTGGCTCCATATGGGCTTCCGAAAAGGCCATGGTATGGCTTCCTTTTGATCGCCGATCGTGGAGTATACCCCAAATCCACTGTTTAAGGATCGTGTTCTGAATTTCCGATCCCCCTAAAAGGGGGTATGCTCCATTTTTAAGACACACGAAATATCAAGACATCTTTAATTTCTATAGATGATTTTCCCATATTTTCCCATATGTTCCATTCATTGTCCCATCGAGAATGGGGATTCCCATTAAATTCAAAAATTAGGATTTCCTAAGCTGGACAACCCATATGACACAGCATCTTGTTGATTATATCTCCTTTACAACCCAATTGATCCTCATTATATCCCCATAAATACACCAAACATATACCAAACATGTTGAGACATATTCTCCTAAAGATGTTGAAGAAATGGCACCAAACTATAGTTTAGATACAGATTTTTCTTAATTTTCCCGAAGACTTCCCCATTTTTCCAGTTGATGCAGGTGGTCTCTGGCCTGAAACAAGCCGAAACTTCGATGCGGCGCTTCTGCCAGAGTCATGGCTCTGACGTGCTGCGGGAGGCGAGGCGGCGAGGGATGTGGGGATACCCAAAAACCACCTGGAATGGAATGATCCCAAGACCAACGATTAGTATTTTGAGGTTTAAATCAACAATTTTAGGTCGAAAAAAGGTGGTTTAAATCCCCTAATCTGTGGGTCCTGAGTTTCGCTCTCTGAGAAGCCTTCTTAGGCTTCCAGACTTCCAGCATTTCTCTGTGATGCAGCCCTCTACTACCAGAGCGAGGCAGTCACCCATTTGCTGTAGTGATGAGCGTGAATCCTAGCGATTTCAGAAGCGTCCCAATTTCTCTCAGAGCATCTTTGAATCCATTTACACCAAAAATACTACACCTTCACAATTCTTATTATGATATCATGATAAATATCATATAAATAGCATATCAGCATATATCAGCATATCATATAATATGAATATCAAAAAAAAAATATATCTATAGGATCTAGTTAATCTAGTTCTATGAATTCCCATGATATTTCTGCAATCACTTGCCAGGCCTCGGTTCCTTCGCATTTAGAGGACCAGTTGTCTCGCTTGGAAGCTGTGGCTGATGAGTTTCGAGCGCGGACGCTAAGGTACTTGGATCATCTTGGATCATCTTGGATCAACCTGATGAAAATTGATGAAACAGCCATTAGACATGAGAGGTTTTTCTGGGTCATGGTCAACTCACCTGAAGATCACGAGGTTTTGCTGGTGAGCAGTCTGTTTCAGTCTGTTTCTCTGGAAAAATATGCGCACCTCAAATCATTTGCCCAGCCGTGCCAAGCGATGGTTTATGGGGACAGGTGGAATGAGTGGCCAAAGTTGTGCCCTGATTCCCGGCCGATGATATGATATGTCTTCACTCGCAGCTCAAAAGATAGCATTTGGGCATTTGTTGCAAGAAAACCATCAGTTTCTAGAACAAGATAAACCAAATAAAATAGGCTAGATTTAAGTAGGGACAGGTTGACTTAAAAAACTGAAAAACGTGCCATGGTGAAAAAGGTGCCATGATCGTCCCATATTATACCCCCCCTAAAAGCCCATGGCCTAGGCATGCCTAGGCCATATTCCCGTGAATTTGCCGGTTCCAATCATATCCCCATTTCAATCCATTTCACCATTATATTCTCATTATATCCCCATTCTATCCTTTATTGGATATTTATATCCATTTATCCCCAATATTGCATGGGACCAACTAATCCGTGAGGCTATTGCACTGGAGCCTGAAACAGATGAGTCGAGGCATTGGGCCGGCCTTGGTAACACCAGCACAGCTGCGAAGGATAGTGAAATTTACGAAATTTCAGGTGAATCACATGTTTAATAAATAAATAGTCATGTGAAAGAATGAAGTGAAGAAGTGATAGGAAGTGATTAATTCAGCAAAATTCAGTGTAATCTTACGATGGTGCAATCACTACAGTCACTGTTCGAAGAGTTTTGTGAGATAAACACGTGTTTTTCACGACTATGGGCCATATGGCCATATGATGCCATATGATGCCATATGATGCCATATGATGCCATATGATGCCATATGATGCCATATGATGCCATATGGGGATTGCAAAAATCATGGCACTTCATGGCCGAAATCGGCAGGCCAGAAAGCGAAGATTTGCGGGTGGATATCGCTGTGCTGCTGGAAAGCCTCATCATGGGGAGCTTTCAGGTGGACCAGCGAATTTTCGGAACCCATAGGGAAGCGATAATATGATTTGGGGATGATTGGCATGTTGGAGATTTTCATAGATTTTCATAGATGTTCATAGATTTTCATGTTCATAGATGGTTCTACTTTCCAGCTTTTCCATCTTGGAATCCTGGATTGTGGAATCAGCCTCCGCAGATGGAGCAACATGGAGCTGTGCCATGGCAGCTTTGATTGGGGCGCTCCACATTTTCGGTGAAGCACCCTTTGTTTAACATCAATTTAACACACATATATTTGACATCTTCAACATTCTGAATAGCCAATTGTTTTGACATTTTTGACAGGGGGACATATCTTAAAATCGCTTTTTGAATGTTTAACATGTTTAAAAGGAACTCTCGTTTCGCATTTGCGGATGTACGACCATCGTGTTGAGGCACTGGCAGAATACAAAAAGATGCACTGCAGATTGGAGCTGGTGGCCAAAGAGTGCGCCAAAAACACCAGCAGTTGGGGATGTGTTATGGAGTGTTATGAGTGTTATGGAGTGTTGGGGTGATTTTTTAATGATGAGAGCAGCTGAGCAGGTAGCATGATGTAGCAGGTAGTGAACATTCCAATCTCAGGTCAGACCCCACACATGGCCATGCAGGGACATATGCGTGAGACTCCGCTGACCGCAGGGGCCCCTTGAGTGCTCGAAAACCAAGTTTGGTAGCGGAGCTCTGCTCCGAGCTCGCTGCCACGGGCCGCGCCATAGGCGTTGCTGCTGGTTCGGCTACTGCCCATTAGGTTGGGCGGCTGCGCTGCTGCGTGGCTGGCGCTTGGAGTGTTCCGGGGCCGCAATCACTGCTTGTGGCTGCTGGGCGCTGCTGCTGGAGCGTCAAGAAGCTGCTCTACGGCATCGGGCTTGGCACTGCGGCTGCTGGTGCACTACATCCTGGACTTCGTCCTCTTCTACGAGGTCCTCTACGTGGTGCTCTCGCTGCTGCTGGTGGCCTAGCCTCTACCTCCTGAACTACCTGGACAAGAACCACCTGAACGAGCTGGACGGCATCACTCCTGGAGGAGACCTACAACAATGGCTGCACCACCCGCACCGACAGGCGGGACAATTCCGCTGACGGAATACCGTCGTGACGTGCCGCCAGGATGGTCTCCAGGCGACCCAGGGTACACGCTGAGGAGTTACCTGGAGAAGCTGCGGTTGTGGTACCGCATATGTTCGTTGGAGGACGAACATGTGGGCCCTGTGATCGCTGGAAGGTTGTATGGCAGAGCTCACCGCATTGCCATGCAGCTGAGGGTCCCTCGACCTGACGGCAACGTGGACCAAGGAGATGCCGCGCTGGTGAGGCTTCCGGTGGACGAGGTGCGAGACCCCAACAGCCGCTATGAAGAAGCTCATGAACGTGCAGGACTACAGCTGAACGACGTGGCCAAGTACTACCTGTGGTTCAAGGGATCTGGATTGCCGCCTCGCACCATCGACGACATCAAGCTCCAGGTGAACGGAGATTTCCGGAGGTTCGAAGATGCCAGAGCTCTAGCCCTTCGCATCACCCCCAACAAGGAGACCAAGGAGAACGAGATCTTCTACGGCCATGATGAAGATGAATGGTGGTATGATGCGGAGGAGTACAACCAGTACTATGAGACGGCTGCTGACTATGACGACTACTACGCCGACGAGTACGACTGGTGGTATGGCTATGAAGCTGATGGAGATGGACCAGGTGAGTGGGTCTACGAGGACGCCGATGGCTATGAGTGGCATGAGGATGATGCTACATGGGAGTCCGATGGACCCAACACCACAACATCAGCCAATGTGGAGCCTGAGAACACCGAGGCTTCCAACACCGAGGCAAAGTACGAGGAGTACTACAAAGGCAAGAGCAAAGGCAAAGGAGGAAACGATGGATGCTTCAACTGTGGAAGCAAGTGGCATCTTGCCCGAGACTGCCCAATGGCAAAAGGAGCTGGCAAGAAAGGAGGAAAAGGAAAAGGCCGCGGAATTTGGAGATGGAGGCCTTCCTACAAAGGAAAAGGCAAGGGAAAGTTCCGCAACAAGGGCTTCGGCAAGAGCTATGGCAAGAAGGGCAGAGGCAAGAACCACTGGTACACTGGAACGAAAGCCCTGGACCTTCGAGAAGGCATTCCGGATCACACTACTTCGACTTCATCGTCTTCGCACAGCACCCTCTTCGTCAAGGACAAGATCCAGTCGAATGCTGCCGGCAAGACGATACCAGAGAAGCATGTGATCCACACCTCATCCGAGGAAGAAGACTTCATGTCCAGGAGGAATCCCAACAAGGTCTTCTCTACATCTACGACGAGCTCTACGGATGGGAATGCCATGGAAGATGTGATCAAGCCAGAGAAGCAGCACTCCTTCAACTTTCCGACCTTCCACAACACCTACACGGATGGTCAATACTTCTCTGTGAAGGGTGAGAAAAGGTATGGTCTATTGATAGACCCCGGAGCTGCTTCAGGACTTGTGGGATCCGACACCTTGCGAGAGTTGGTTGATCAATGTGTGAAGCCTGCAGGACGCCAAGGAGAGATGGTGATCGACCACGGCAAGGTTGTCCCAGTCAGTGGCATTAATGGAACCACTGAAAGCACTTTGGGTCAGGTGACAGTACCATTGGTTAGTGGAGGTCATGCTCTGACCTACACCGCTGACGTGCTTGGTGGCGAAGGATCCTACTGTCCCGCTTTGGTTGGAAACCCAGCGCTGAGAGACATGAATGCAGTCATCTTCAGCAACTGGTTTCAAGGAGGTGATGGCTTGATCATGGTTGGAGCGCCGCAGGATGACATCATGCACCACCGCATGTTCAGGCTGCTCCTCACTGACAGTGGGCACTACATGCTGCCGACCGACCAGGGCAACTCTGAGAAAGTTCCAGGTCAAGCCAAACGAGAAGCAGTCCTTTTCTGTGCCAAGGCTGCTGCAAGATCCACTGAACTGTGGACCGATGTTCATCCCAGAGTTCAGCACTGCTTCGTGTCCAATGTGGGCATGCAGGCAGGAGTTGACCGGGGTGAAAATGATGAAGTTGGAATTCCCGGTGAAGCCAGTGAAGAATCAGTTGAAGATTCTGGCAACAACCCCGACGGAAACGGCAAGATTGGTGGCGATGGCTCACAACTTTCTTCAGGACATCAACCTGTGGAGCCGCCGCCTACATGCAGTGAATCGAACAAGAAGGTTCGCTTCAACGATCAGCCACCGACAGAAGATGCAGTGACCAAACAGGTCGTGGACATCGAGCCCAAGAACACCGGAGGTGGAAAAGTTTCACAACCGGCCATTTTGGCCCCAGAAGAGGCAAGGGTCTCTTCTCACGACATCATTTACTACGACAAGGTCGACGTCTTGGACAAGACCCCTGCGGATGATGAAGTTTCACCAACGTCAGATGCCATTTTGGCAACATGGAGCTCCGAGCCCTACGTGGAGGACAAGTTCCCTGAGGATGCAGACTTGGCCAAGCTCAACAGGCGCTACAAGGCCGTTCCTGAAGAGTTCTACTCAAAGACAGGTTTGCATCCGGTCACACCACAAAACTTTGGATCTTGGTTTGCCAAGGCCAAGGGCCGCAAGCTGAAGTGGCACATGTGGGAGCTTGCAAGTGGTTCAGGTCGACTCAGCCTGATCTGTCTGATGGCAGGTCTGATCGTGGGCTTTCCCGTGGATTACCGGTACGGCTGGGACCTGAACAACCCATTGCATCAGAAGATGCTCAGAGCCACTCAGAAGGAGTTCCAACCAGGCTACATTCACCATAGCCTGGATTGTGCTCCATGGTCACAGGCTGGCAATACCAAGGATCCTCAAGAACGACTACAAGAGCGGATGCAGGCAAGACCTTCTCTCGACTTCACAATGGAAACCTGCTGGGAACAACATCGACATCATCGAGGTTATGGTCTCGAACAACCCTGGGGAAGTGCCATGTGGTATCCAAGTCATCTCAACCCTTTGGACTTGGATGCAATACCTGACAACCGGAAGAAACAACGAGTTGATCAATGCATGCATGGCGCTGTGGATGAGAATGGCCAACCTGTTCAGAAGGCAACTGGTCTTGGTGGCAATGTCAAGTGGACACGCACCTGCTTGAGATGCAGTGGACATGGAGGCCGCCAACATGCTCAACTACAAGGTCAAGCTCCTGGAGGCTTCAGTCGCACTGCTGCAGCTGCTGTGTACCCCAAGACAATGTGCCAGAGGATGAAACAAGACATTGTGGCCTTCCTGAATCAGCGCAACTTGATCAAGTTGCCCAAATGGCCCAAGGACCTGATCTACCACAACATCTCACATCACTATGAATGCGTCAGGTGCCAACTTGGAAGAGCCTGTCCCAAAGACATTCCACACACGATGATACCGAAACAATGCAGGCACGGGAAGTGGGCACCTGGCACCAGTGATCCGAAGTCGAAGGCAGCACCAGTCGACCCTGTCAAAGACTGGACGAAACGAGCTGATGAGGATGTGCTGCCGGCCATACAGCTGGAAGATCGGATGAATCCGCCATTGACCACACATCAGAGGCACTACCTGAAGAAGCTGCTCCTGGAGACTGTGAATGCCACTCTGGGCATTTTCAATGAAGCTACTGGCATGCTGGACTACAAGCACTGGTTGGAAGACGCAGTGCGCATGGTGCTCTTCAAGCACATCTTCAAGGAGCACTTCGTGGTCAAGGGCGTTCTTCTGGAGTTGAGGCCATTCTGCAGAGACAACGCTGAACCTCAACTGACCTTTCAGTCATCCTATCTGAGGTTGCCCATACAAGGATCTGTCAAGGACTGGACCATTGGACCTCTACAAGATCTACGAGAGATGAGTCACCATCAGATCCATGAGGCAATCGATGAGGAGAACTGGATGGTCACTCTGTATGGCATCGAGCCAGAGCTGGTGCCTTCACCATCGACACCATCTTCACGACCACGGAAGATTCCACCACAACCTGGACTACCTCCACGGCAAGATGACAGTCTTGGTGAAGCGCAAGTTCTGGAGCGACCTACTGCAGAAGGTGAGTCACCCATGGTGGACACACCCTATGAGGCTGCAGAGGAGTTCGAGGTGGCACCCAGAGATGAGATCAGGCCAATTCGGCCAAACTACAACCTCAAGTTGGTTCTCAGGAGACTTCCCAAGCTCTACGCCGAGGAGAACTATACCAAGTGCAAGCAGTTGCTGTTGGGCTTGCATGAGCGCATGTGGCACTCTCCTTCCGGAGATTTCTGCAACCTCCTACGGCGAGCTGGCATGGAACCCGAGCTTGTGAAGCTTGCCGACGAGGCCATCAAACAATGTGCAGTGTGCCGCAAGTTTGTCCGATTGCCAAACCGGCCACAGATGCGTGCCAGAGGAGCCAACGTCTTTGGCCAAGCAGTTCAACTTGACCTGCTCAACTGGGAAGGCAATTGGTTCATGCTCCTGGTGGACGAGGCCACTCGATTCAAAGCTTGTGGAACCATCCAAGGACAAGCTGCTGATGATCTGCTTCAAGCTCTACTACATCTGTGGGTCTACACCTTTGGTCCGCCTGAGAAGCTGGTGATGGATCAGCAGGCAACTCTCATGAGCCATGAAGTTGGAGGCGAGTTTGAGAGGCTCAATGTGGAGCGACAGCCTCGTGGCACCACTGCAGGCCATGGAGCTGAACAGCATACTGGCACCGGCATCGTGGAACGACACGTTCAACTTATGAAGCTGACGATGTACAAACTTCGTGCTGAACTCCAACGTCAAGGTCTCAATCCACAACCAGAGGAGATCGGCCGAGAGAGCGCTATGGCTCAGAACCTCACTTTGAGCTACAAGGGAGTGACTCCTGCAATGGCAGTTTTCGGAGTACTACCCCGAGGCTTCTACGAGATCGAGTCTGAGGGCATCATGAGCTACGAGGGATCAGTTCAGACAGATGTCACTGTCTTTGAACGGGCAATGCGCATCAGGCAATCCGCATTGGCCCAGGCTCCACAAGCAGTGGTCGAAGACCGTGTTGCCCGGGCGAGCCGAACGAGGCCGCATCAGCTTGATCTCAGTGCTCTCACAGCTGGCACATCGGAGGTGGAATTCTTCAGAGAAGTTAAGGACGACCCTGGCTGGAGAGGACCTGCTCTACTTCTACGGCTAGACGCTGATGATGGAGTAGCAGTCATTCAATACCAGGGCAAGCCCTATCTGGTGGCACTCAGGCACATCCGACCATTCAGAGGCATTTACCATGTGGCTGTCCAGAAGCCTGAGGTCGACGACATGCTCTACAAGATCATGCGCTATGTGGAGTCCCTCACGGACTACAAGGTCTACCTCTATGGCTGGGTTCGAGATCGCCAAGACAGATGGATCCAACTCCCAAAGAACAACGAGGAAGCCAACAGAACTCTGCAGAAAGCTTCCGTTGTCTCAAGTGCGATGACTCAGAGGACACTACATGGATGTCTTCTTGGAAAAGCTCTTCGAAGTCTGAAGCCACCGACAAACACCACTGGAATCCTTATCACCTGGATTCAGAGCGGTCGCAACTATGCAGTGCAGGAGCACAAGTCAGACAGGCACATCAAGATGAAGAAGATCACCACACATCCGAGAGAAGATGTGTGCCTTCTGTACCTGTACTACTACAACCAACAGATGGCTGAAGAGCAGAGCGATTGTCCTATGAGGCCAACATCCACTACGAGTTCAACGAACCCTGCACCGGTGCAACGCACCGAGAGTTCCGCCAGCATGGAAGCCGAGAATGTGCCGAAGAAGCGAGATGGACCTGAGACTCGCACCGTGGTGATTTCTCCAGAGAAGAAACGGCAGAAGATGGAGTACGTCCGGAAAGACTTCGAGTTCATCCAGAACTACTATGCTGCCGCCAAGTACAAGGACGTGGTGCAACTGGACTTGAGCGTGGATTGGCGCTATGGCTATGACATCATGGTGGAGACCACTCGCAACTTCCTCACCATGCACATGGAGAAGGAGCGCAAGGCCATGGGCTACTTGTTCCACATCGCCTACAAGAGCGATCATTCTGCGATGGCCTGTCTTCGATCTGGAGAGATCTACAAGGTTGACACGGAGACCAGCACCTTTGAGGACCATGAGATCGACCCCAAATGGTGGCCACAGATCGAGGAGGCAGACCGCAGTGAAGTTCAGCAGTTTGTGGACGAGAAGGCATTTCGGCCTATACACCGTCTTCAGATGACGGCAGACATGGTCAAGATCGACGCCAAGTGGGTTCGAAAATGGAAGAGGTTGCCATCAGGGCAACTCAAGATGAAGAGCAGGCTGTGCGCCAGAGGCTGCTTGGATCAGCAGAAGTCACAGCTGACCACAAGGAGCACAACAGCTACCCGTCTTTCTCAACGACTTCTGGTTTCAACTGCAGCTCGGAAAAGGAGATCCAGGAAAACCATCGAGTCCTGGGACGTCGCTGGAGCTTTCTTGAAAGGTTTCGACTTCAAGGCCATCCAGAAAGCCTTGAGGAAATTGGGTCTTTCTGCTCCGACCCGAGAAGTGGTGATCTTTCCACCAATGAACGTGTGGCGACATCTGCAGGCAATCAGTGCTGAATTTCGAGTTCCTGAACACTCTCTACATGAACATGGGCTGCTGGCACTGAAACCCATCTATGGACTCAATGATGCACCTCTTGCATGGCAACTATCGCTGCACTCCTTCCTGGTGGACGACTTGGGAGCCAATCGATCCAAATTGGACGAGAACAGCTTCGCCTTCAAGACTGCCAACAAGGACAAGATCGACACCCTGGACAACCTGGATGCGATGATCACTACACATGTGGACGACTTGGCAGTGAGGGGCGAGCAGAAGTGGCTGGACCAACACTATCAGAAGTTTGTGGACCGTTTCCAGAAGGTTAGCCGCCAAAAGCTTCCTTTTGACCACTGTGGATGCACTTACAGCCAGACTGAGGATGGCTTCGCAATCACACAGAAGGACTTTGCCATGAAGCTCAAGCCGGTGAAGATTCCTGCAAGAGCTGACGAATCCAAGCTCTCCGCAGAGGAGATCACAGAGCTCAGATCGGCATTGGGAGCTTTGCTGTGGATCACAGCTACAAGGCTGGACATCATCTCTGATGTCTCTCTTCTTCAAGCACGAGTCACTATGGCAGAGATCAGAGACCTCAAGACGGCCAACTTGGTGATTGAGAAGGTGAAGCAGTTCGCAGATGCTGGACTGCACTACCGGTACTTCGAGACCGAGAACCAGAGAATTGTCTGCGTCCACGACGCATCATCGTCGTCGAAGGGACGCCACTATGCTCAAGAAGGAGTTCTGGTGATGATGGCCGATGATGGATGGCGACATCAGACCGTCGAGCATGAGGAGGTCTTCACCGACGAAACCGTCACAAGACACGGTGGAATTATGCATGTGCTCTACGCACACGGTTCCAAGGCGAAAAGGGTGAGCTACAGCACCAGCCACGCAGAGACACTCTCAATGGTCAATGGGATAGAATCCACAACTCTCATTACTACCAGAATCAGTGAACTGATGCATCATGTACCTGCACCAGATCTCAAACAACTGGTTGTTTTGCAGGAGAACGGAAACCCCAGTTTGCCTGGTGATTTCTACATGGACTGCAATGACCTGTGGCAGTTGATAACAGGTCAGAAAACGTTACCACAAGACAAGGTTCAGAGGCTGTATGTCTTGGGAATCCGAGAGTGCCGACTGGTTGGACGTTTGCGGCTCTTGACTCTCGTCCCCACGACCGCAATGCTCTCGGACGCTCTCACCAAAGCCATGGTTTCTCCACAGCTCCTACGGCTGCTGACGTGTGGCAAGGTGGACTTCCACAACGTGCCGGATCACCCAGTGAAGACGAGGACTTTGCCGACTCTGCCCATCGAAGAGGAGTCGGACCTTCTACTCACGGACGAGGAGGTCATGAAGGTGGCAGAGCTGAAGCCGAACAAGGTCACTACGACCGCGGCATCAATCCTGCTGGGCTTGATCGCTGGAGCAACTTCCCAGAAGCTGATGGTAGCTTCGACTATGGCTGCTATGACAACAGCAGCCACCGCACAACCTATCGGTGGCAACAATGCGGATGATGGAGATCACGGAGGACATCTGGCACTCTATGTCACGCTCTTCCTGACCGTGGTCCTGGCGATCATCGTGGAGAAGATCATTTCGGGTTTCTTCAAGAAGACACCAACGGCACATCTGATCGTGCCCAAGGTGGAGCAGATCCGTGCACCGCCGGTGAAACGAGATCGAGAAGGAGATGAAGCAGAAGAGATGGCGAGCCCGGTGGACGCTATGGATGTGGATGAAGTGAAAATGGAAGACTTGCCAATGTCTCCAACGACGGCAAGGCTTTTCTACGAGCGAGCCAAGAAGATCCACGAGGACTATGTCAAGCTCTCCGAGGAGAAGATCCAGTCCAAGGACGACGAGGTTTGGCGAGCCTACAACGACGTCGAGTTCTACAAGAGCCAGGTCGATGAGGAGAAGGAGATGCTCAAGAACATGACCACGAACCGGGACGTCTTCCGCCACGACTGTGCTATGTGGCATGACCGGTTCGACAAGAAGGCCGAAGAGTTCAAGGACCTGGAGACCAAGTACCACGACGAGGAGCAGAAATACCAACAGATGTCAGACCTCTACAACGAGGCCGTCCGGATGAAGCACGAGGTCGAAGGCCAGATGAAGCGTGCTGACCAGGACAAGAACAAGGCCATTGCCGACTTCAAGGACATGAAGATCAGGTGGCAAACGCAGCTTGGTGAAAGCCGCAAGCAGGAGAACGAGAAGAAGGAATGGAAGAAGAAGTATGAGGACCTGGTCGCAGAGCACCAGGCTGAGAAGGCTGCAGCTCAGCGGAACCCGGTGGACCCGCAAGAGCTGAATGTCCTGGGAAAACGGCTCAAAGAGGGCCTGAAGATGAGCATCAACGAGCTGGAGACGCTCAACCTCAAGCTGATGCGCGACAACGAATGCTACCACAAGGCCAACCGCGAGCTGATGGACAAGGTCGCATTGGCCAAAGCGCCAGCTGAGGTAGTGATTTCCAGGCACGGAACGTGCTATCACGCCCTGGGCTGCGGACATGCACCCGGCGACAGTAGCAAGTTTAGGAAGTGTAAAGATTGCCTACCATAGGCGATTGTACAAAGTGGCCGAAAGATGTGGGCATACAGCACAGGAGTTGACCGGAGTGAACATTCCAATCTCAGGTCAGACCCCACACATGGCCATGCAGGGACATATGCGTGAGACTCCGCTGACCGCAGGGGCCCCTTGAGTGCTCGAAAACCAAGTCAGGTTGCGGGTTTCATGCTGATATATGCTGATCACTGGGACCTTGGGACGAGACATTTAGATCATTTAGGTACGAGCCCTTGTGCCGCTTGGAGCTTGACAACGAAAACAGGACGGCAGGGGCATAGCCGGCATGGCTCACAGTAGGATCCCAACATGGAATACTTAGTCTACTTGAAATAGTTCTACAGATTACACAGAGATTTTCATACATTGATACATGATTATATTATTATATTCTGTGATTGTAAGCTGTGATTATAATCTGCATTTAGATAATATATAATTATATTGTAATATAATATATTGTAGTAATGATAATAATCATTATCATATGTATATTATGTATGTCATATTGCTACATGATTTTTGGCTGAACTTTGTGGAGGCCTGCCACCTTTTTGCCGCTCTTGGCCGATGAAGAGACCCAGGCAATGATGGGCTGAGCAGTTCCCAGATATGGTGCCACAGAAAAATGCGTTGGTTGCGATGGTTGTACTACAGTGGATATCCTACATGATATTATATATATATGGCAATATATATATATGGCAATTTTTTATATATGGCAATTTATATATATATATCCTTCATGTTATATATTTATGATATATTGATGTGGGGATGATAATCTCATATCTCATCCATGGCTATGGTGTCCGAAACCCTGTAAGCGAGCCAGCATGAGTCAGTGTAATTGGATTGTACCATTTTTTAAGGGGCATTGCTCACTTGCTTTTTGTTGGTGTGAATGAGTGTAATACGTTTTTTTTTTCCCACATCATCCAAGTTACTGTTCGTTTTTCCTCGGGAAGCCAATGGTAAAAAGAATGGATACCCCAATTTTGAGCAAGGTCCATATCGTGGATACATGTCACGTGCTTTTGTTATGTAAAGAAATGCATCAGCAATTACTACATGGATATTGCAGCAAGTTGATTCCAGCAAGTTAGTAGCAATTAGAAACATCAAAGCAGCACTATCCCGGAATTGACCTTCTTGGTTGCCCGCTATACCTTTCGGATGCTAGTGAAAAAATATGTTGCTATGACATATCACCATATCACCATGAAATTTGATGAGACCGCCATGCAAAGCATTGCAAAGCTCTAGAGTCAGGCGGCTGTGTTGCCCGAGCAGGCTTGGGGCCCACAGACTCATGTTGACCACGCCACAAAATCAGGAAGTCCATCATACATCGGCCATAATGGAAATCCATGGGCTCGTATGAAGTGAGAAGTGACTTGATGTAACTTGGTGTTGCACATTGGTTTGGTGCGTCCGGTGGAAGGCTGGTTTGGGGGAAATTCCTGCAGCTTGTTATTTTACTGGTATCTCTTGTGTTGAAGTTGGAATCCGGAAGTCAAAATCAGTGACGCCGACGCCATGAGACGCCAGGCAGTGCAATGGGCAGAAGACTTTTCGCAACTGGCCCTGACCTCTGGCAATTTATATCTCATCTCCGGGTTGATGCAAACCAGATGGCAAGGTGAATATTCCAGTGGCTAGTCGGTGATGATTTGCGAAACGACAAACTGACTCCGAGAATATTTGGCAAATCCTGTAGACAGACCATTTTGTTTTTGTTTTCCCATTGCTCTTCACTGGATCAGCGGTGTGTGTGTGAGAAGAGTGAGAAGAGTTTGCCGTTTTCGCAACGCAGCCTTTTTCATGCCCAAACAAGTCAACGCAGAGCTGTCGCCCAGATTCCTGATTGAGCCGTCATGGATGCAAAGATGCCAATGACCATCAGTGCGTTGGGGTTGGAGCCTCCAAAAGCTTCGCTGCTGCGGCGCTTTCCGGATGCGCTTGAGCCGCTTGGTGCGCTTGGGCTTCGTGGCATTGGCGGTGCACTGGCTCGCCCGGCTCATCGCCAGATCGTTGATGTCGAAGACGTCGAAGATGTCGAAGTCGGTGACCGGGAGGCCTCTCCCTCAGCAGGTTCCTCGGGAACGCAGGAAAACCAGGGAGAGAAGGGAGACGACCACCCCTGAGCAGCAAGCAGTGCTGAGCAAGTCTGAGCAACTCTGAGCAGTCTCATTAATTATTTTCATTGCGTCTCATTGCAACATATTGCAACATTGTCTCACCTTGTTTTGATGAGGTAGGACATCATGATACATCATGATACATCATGACAATATGCAGACGCTTAAGATGAGTGACCAATTTCATACCAATGTTACATGTGCTGAATTGGCCAACCTCTCCTTGTGATAGGTTTCAGAGCTTCCCAAGATATTTCATGAGAGTAAAGATGCATCTCGTGGAAGTTAATGATAGCTGACTGGCTGTCAGCATGACGCGTGGCAGATACTGGCAGAAATTGGCTTCCGATTCAGCAGACTCTCACAATTTTTTTTCACAGGGTTAACACGTTGGTTCATGTTGTTTCTTTGCTTCAGAAAAGGACCCAACACCCGCCAGACGGCTAAAGTGCAGGAATGATGTTGGAAATGAATCTCATCGAAGGCCAAGACTTGCTGCCCTTTTTTTCCTTGCGCCCCGGGCCACCCTCAATCCCCTCCGAAGGGAGGAGTTTATCCGACTGCCGACAAGCTTGAGCTGAAAGTTGGATCCAAAACGTGAATCTCTGCGACGCAGGACTGTTACAACTCTGTTTACGGGGTACTTGAACTTCCCCAAACCTGAGATTAATTAGACCGCACGTGACCCAGCCCGTCAAGTGTGCCATAAAGTTGTTTCATCAAATTTCTCGGTAGCCAGCTGATTTTGGAACTGCTCGAACTGCTAGAACTGCTAAGGTGGACAACGCTTCGATGATGCTGACCGCTCTGGTTCGAGAATTGCAAAGCTGGACGGCCAAGTTTCGAAACATCTTGGAATCGTCGCCTCTGTCGTTCATGGCTTCGGGGAAACGGTTCTGAAAATGTGAAAATGGGTGGATTGGGCCCCAGTTTCAAATAGAACAGCGACTTTGGGTTCGGGTCATGGTAGCCAAATGGAATCCCTCAATATTTTTTTGCACATATTTTTTAATATTTTATAATTATGATGATATGCCTGGAAGCCGAATGACCATGACCATTGTTTTCAAGGTTTTGACCCATAAAACTCAGGGTTAACCATCCAAAAGGGGGGGGTCATTTGGGTTCCAGGTACTTGAAGTATAGAATAATTACAATAATGAGACATTACATAATATATATAGTTATATATATATATGTCACTGACAGATACTGAAAGTATATGAACACCTGCTGCTCCAACACCGACACCTTCAGAATTCTGCCACTGCATGTGGGGCTTTTGTGGACCCAAAGTTCCCCTTGGGAGCACTGTAACATGTCATAGTCATAGCAGTCATAACATCTCCAGGCCATTGATGCCAACAAAATTAACAAAATCCAGGTCCTGGTGACATCTCTTGACATCTGGTGACATCTGGTGACCCTTGCGACCATTTCCCAGGTCGCAAGAGCCATTTGGGAAGTTCACTGAGTGAGTTGAGATCTCTCCTCCTGAGGCGGGCGGCCGGTGACTGAGCGAAAAGAGGATGAGACCAGTCGTGCACTTTGGGGGGAGAATATGGATGAAAATGGGGTTAGTACAAAATATGACAATCATACTGGCGATTGAAGATGATTGAAGTCATTACGTAGAGTCATTATAATAATTGTAATTGGATATCCATGAAGTGGAAACCCCGCTCTCAACCAGCCACTATAGAAGCAGAGCACGCCGAAGGTGTTCGGCACGATCAGTTGATGAGGAAATTTCAAGTGGCGACGCAACTAGTTTGCGCAACTTGCTGTCAATTTGTCAAGGAACATGCTGAGATGTTCGGAATCAAAAAGCAGAGAACCTAGGCTGCACATGCTTTTCCGTAACTTGCATGTAATGCTTGTGACACACATACGAAGAAATATAAGAATAAGGAACAGTTACACTATGGCGGCAAAGATAAGATATTTAAAGATGTTAAAAATATGTAAAAACATGATCGCTCAGCATGAATCCTGAAATCCTGACATTTTCGGACGCGTTCCACTGGAATTCATGTTCGCTTCCATTTTTCGGGATTTTGCATCTCGTGGCCTGATTTGAATCTCAGCTCATCTCAGCTCATCTCAGCTCCAAACATCATGAATTCCAATGAAACTTAGAATTCTGGTGTGGTCATGTGCAGATGGATCACCATGGGTCTGAAGATATTTGTCTGAAGAGATTCCGCGTGACTTTCGGTTGAAACCAGCCAGAATTTCTCTGTTTTTGTGCCATAGAAATCGATCGAAGCGCAGAGGAACCGTCAAAATTCACTGATTTTTGAATTTATGCAGACACGCAAAACAAACACAATAAATGATCTACCGTGATCTACCCCTTTTGGGATTCTGGTTGAAGCTCAACCCGCCCTCTCACATCATCGGTTCATCCGACGTGATATGCTGTGATGGATTGTGATCACCAGCTGGGCATGGTCCATGGTTTGGTGCCTAGCTGATGACATCGGCAACAGAAGGGCTGTTCCTTCCACTGCAGAGGGCCAAGGGTAGGAAGACGCGGCCGACGGATCGATTTTTACAATTTATTTGAAGATTTTGAAGAAGAGAATCTCTGAGCAAAAAATACTGCAGGTTTTTGTCTGTTTTTGTTTTCCCATTGCTCTTCACTGGATCAGCGGTGTGTGTGAGAAGAGTGAGAAGAGTTTGCCGTTTTCGCAACGCAGCCTTTTTCATGCCCAAACAAGTCAACGCAGAGCTGTCGCCCAGATTCCTGATTGAGCCGTCATGGATGCAAAGATGCCAATGACCATCAGTGCGTTGGGGTTGGAGCCTCCAAAAGCTTCGCTGCTGCGGCGCTTTCCGGATGCGCTTGAGCCGCTTGGTGCGCTTGGGCTTCGTGGCATTGGCGGTGCACTGGCTCGCCCGGCTCATCGCCAGATCGTTGATGTCGAAGACGTCGAAGATGTCGAAGTCGGTGACCGGGAGGCCTCTCCCTCAGCAGGTTCCTCGGGAACGCAGGAAAACCAGGGAGAGAAGGGAGACGACCACCCCTGAGCAGCAAGCAGTGCTGAGCAAGTCTGAGCAACTCTGAGCAGTCTCATTAATTATTTTCATTGCGTCTCATTGCAACATATTGCAACATTGTCTCACCTTGTTTTGATGAGGTAGGACATCATGATACATCATGATACATCATGACAATATGCAGACGCTTAAGATGAGTGACCAATTTCATACCAATGTAATACATGTGCTGAATTGGCCAACCTCTCCTTGTGATAGGTTTCAGAGCTTCCCAAGATATTTCATGAGAGTAAAGATGCATCTCGTGGAAGTTAATGATAGCTGACTGGCTGTCAGCATGACGCGTGGCAGATACTGGCAGAAATTGGCTTCCGATTCAGCAGACTCTCACAATTTTTTTCACAGGGTTAACACGTTGGTTCATGTTGTTTCTTTGCTTCAGAAAAGGACCCAACACCCGCCAGACGGCTAAAGTGCAGGAATGATGTTGGAAATGAATCTCATCGAAGGCCAAGACTTGCTGCCCTTTTTTTCCTTGCGCCCCGGGCCACCCTCAATCCCCTCCGAAGGGAGGAGTTTATCCGACTGCCGACAAGCTTGAGCTGAAAGTTGGATCCAAAACGTGAATCTCTGCGACGCAGGACTGTTACAACTCTGTTTACGGGGTACTTGAACTTCCCCAAACCTGAGATTAATTAGACCGCACGTGACCCAGCCCGTCAAGTGTGCCATAAAGTTGTTTCATCAAATTTCTCGGTAGCCAGCTGATTTTGGAACTGCTCGAACTGCTAGAACTGCTAAGGTGGACAACGCTTCGATGATGCTGACCGCTCTGGTTCGAGAATTGCAAAGCTGGACGGCCAAGTTTCGAAACATCTTGGAATCGTCGCCTCTGTCGTTCATGGCTTCGGGGAAACGGTTCTGAAAATGTGAAAATGGGTGGATTGGGCCCCAGTTTCAAATAGAACAGCGACTTTGGGTTCGGGTCATGGTAGCCAAATGGAATCCCTCAATATTTTTTTGCACATATTTATAATATTTTATAATTATGATGATATGCCTGGAAGCCGAATGACCATGACCATTGTTTTCAAGGTTTTGACCCATAAAACTCAGGGTTAACCATCCAAAAGGGGGGGGTCATTTGGGTTCCAGGTACTTGAAGTATAGAATAATTACAATAATGAGACATTACATAATATATATAGTTATATATATATATGTCACTGACAGATACTGAAAGTATATGAACACCTGCTGCTCCAACACCGACACCTTCAGAATTCTGCCACTGCATGTGGGGCTTTTGTGGACCCAAAGTTCCCCTTGGGAGCACTGTAACATGTCATAACATGTCATAACAGTCATAACAGTCATAACATCTCCAGGCCATTGATGCCAACAAAATTAACAAAATCCAGGTCCTGGTGACATCTCTTGACATCTGGTGACATCTGGTGACCCTTGCGACCATTTCCCAGGTCGCAAGAGCCATTTGGGAAGTTCACTGTGTGAGTTGAGATCTCTCCTCCTGAGGCGGGCAGCCGGTGACTGAGCGAAAAGAGGATGAGACCGGCGGATGGCGAATGGTGCTGTTTGGGGCAGTTTGGGCACTTTAGGGGGAGAATATGGATGAAAATGGGGTTAGTACAATATATGACAATCATACTGGCGATTGAAGATGATTGAAGTCATTACGTAGAGTCATTAGAATAATTGTAATTGGATATCCATGAAGTGGAAACCCCGCTCTCAACCAGCCACTATAGAAGCAGAGCACGCCGAAGGTGTTCGGCACGATCAGTTGATGAGGGAATTTCAAGTGGCGACGCAACTAGTTTGCGCAACTTGCAGTCAATTTGTCAGGGAACATGCTGAGATGTTCGGAATCAAAAAGCAGGGGAACTAGGCTGCACATGCTTTTCCGTAACTTGAATGTAATGCTTGTGACACACATACGAAGAAATATAAGAAGGAACAGTTACACTATGGCGGCAAAGATAAGATATTCAAAGATGGTAAAAACATGTAAAAACATGTTCCACATGATCGCTCAGCATGAATCATGAAATCATGACATTTTCGGACGCGTTCCACGTGATTATGTTCGCTTCCATTTTTTGGGATTTTGCATCTCGTGGCCTGATTTGAATCTCAGCTCATCTCAGCTCATCTCAGCTGATCTCAGCTCATCTCAGCTCATCTCAGCTCCAAACATCATGAATTCCAATGAAACTTAGAACTCTGGTGTGGTCATGTGCAGATGGATCACCATGGGTCTGAAGATATTTGTCTGAAGAGATTCCGCGTGACTTTCGGTTGAAACCAGCCAGAATTTCTCTGTTTTTGTGCCATAGAAATCGATCGAAGCGCAGAGGAACCATCAAAATTCACTGATTTTTGAATTTATGCAGACACGCAAAACAAACACAATAAATGATCTACTGGGATCTACCCCTTTTGGGATTCTGGTTGAAGTAGCTCAACTTCAACCCGCCCTCTCACATCATCGGTTCATCCGACGTGATATGCTGTGATGGATTGTGATCACCAGCTGGGCATGGTCCATGGTTTGGTGCCTAGCTGATGGCATCGGCAGAAGGGCTGTTCCTTCCACTGCAGAGGGCCAAGGGTAGGAAGACGCGGCCAGTAGATATTTTCGATATTTTCTTAATCATTCATTTTGAATTCAACAGAAATCGTATCACGGGGATTTCATATGATTTCATGACGTTTCATTCCTTGTTTTGGGGTGAAGGGAAACCATGTATGTGGGGATTCGAACACGACGCGAGGCCGAGTTGACTTGGAACGATCGCTGGGGCAAATGCCTGGGTGGCCGCGCCCAAGTCTCAGACGAAGATTGAGATCCCAAGTAGCTATCCAAACCAAATTATCTGGGATACACCGTGATACATCTGGAGAAGTTGAGTTATCCAAGAATCACATAGAATCGCATAGAATCACATAGAATCACATAGAATCACATAGAATCACATAGAATCACATAGAATCACTATAATAATATATATACATATATATAATATATATTTTTTGCACAGCACATAGGGACTTTCGTCGCAGCTGGCACGGTCTCGAATTCGATCCGCAACAGGTAGAAGGTCATCCACCGAAGTCGGGACCAATGAAATCGCCAAAAGTGCGGCACGTCATCGCACGGCATCTTTGTAAAAAAGATGGATCCATGAAAAAGTCTGTACAGGATGCATGATCATGGAACCATTGACAGAAGGACTTTGCCAGAGCCATGTTCATGGCTGGTGGATACTCCTTCAAAGGTGATGTGCGCCATGTGCCATCATCAGCTTTGCCGATGGCGCTTCTCTTTGGAAGGTCAGGTGTCACCTGGTGCGCTCTCAAATGCCCTCTCAGCGTCGGCAAATTCAAGGCCAGGAGTCGCGTTGGTTTGGGTGAATGAGCACCTAGCAGACCTTGTGCCAAATCAATGACCTCGACACTTGGGAACTGAACGAGGAGCTTCATGATTGCCAATCTCCAGATTGACGGCTTGGCTGGGTCGTCTGGTTCTTTGGGATGTTCAACGACACCAAAACCTGCGGCACATGCCAAAGCGTAAAGGAGCTCGATCGTGAAGAGAAGAAGCTCGTTGCCAATGGCCACTTGCTGGGCTTCTCGCAAGCTCAGAGAATCAAATCCCCAAAGATTGTCGCTATCACGAAGAGGCCTTGGGCCACGCGTAGTGTGAGGTACCTCCTGGACATGCCTGGCTTGTGACCAGGTTTCACAGGGCGGTCCACAAAGCGCACCACATACCCATCCTTCACGCACACCTTGTAACCAGAACTGCTGAGTGGTTTGCAAGCGCACATTCCCCCATTGCTGATTGATCACTAAGTCAACCGAAACCACACAAAGGATGGTACCAATCGGGACAAAATTGGTCAAAGAGCTTTTCCATGTAAAATTGCAAATCTCCTTCTGTCCTCCTTCCTGAAAAGATATGGAGAAAAATGCGTTCTCTGCTGCAGGGTCTCGGAATCTCAGGCGGCTGAAAATCCAGAGTTGCCTGTTCAAACTCTTTCTCAATCTCCGCTAGGGTGGGCATACATGCCTGCCGGCTCAACGGTTGTCTCAAAAAGGGCCACGTCTCCGAATCACATAAACCATCAATGCACGTCTGCAGCTTGCCAATGGTCTGCTCATTGTTTCTCAAATCTGCACATGGAAGCATTCCTTGAATGCTCCGCAAGGTTTTGACGCACAAGGTCCATGAAATTGGAAGACACGCAATAACCTTCCTCGCTTCATGTTCAAAAAACTCAAGTCCGGATTCATCCATCTCAACGATCATGAGGGACAGAGTCTCAAAAAGCTCAGAATGCTCAGGCTCAAAATCCCTTGGGCATGCTGGAGGAAGAAGAGGACCTTCAGCTTGAAGAGGGGGAAGGCGCCCATCCCATGCCTGTTGAAGGGCCGTGTTGGAAGTGGATCCCTCACCAGGTCCTAATCCTACTCTCAACTTGCGACCCAGAAGTTGCTGTCGGCAAGCACTGGCACGAATGAGATGGGTTTTCAACTTGCTAAAAGTGACATATTCCTTGAGGCATGCTCCACATTGGGTTCCATCAATCAATGTACGGACAGGATGCGCTTGACCGTGTGTTCTGTTCATGTGAGCTCCTTCCCCAGCGAAAGTCTTGCACCTGAGTCCACACATCATACAACCGAAAGGGCCATCAGTTGTGGACGCAGTCCTGCTTCTCCTGGGAGAGTCTTTCCAAAGAGCATGGCCTTGAAGGGATTTTTGCACTCGCCAATGTGCAGCAACACAAAGAAAATGCCTGGAATTCAGGAGAATAGAATGCTCACGTGCTCTGCGAAGGAGTCGTTTCCAATATCCTTTATGGTAACGCATAATTTCCAGCCATCGTGCAGTGTGCTCACATGGATTGCCTAGGCTACATGAGTTGGCCAGTTGATCTCCCATCCATTGAAGATCATCTTTGATCAGTGCCAGCCAATCTTGATCTTGATTCAAAAGTCCCCAGTGGGCTGAGGGTCCATTGTTCAAAAGAGAGCACAAGTAGCTCAGTCTTTTGTGTCGAAGAAGAGCCGTGGGAGTCGGCATGTTGCTGCGATGCAGCATTTCCTCATCCGTGATGTGATCATCTGCCGAACAGCGAAGGAGACGCTTCAGGAGCTTGATGATCGCACTGTGCAGGAACTCTTTGGTTTTCAAATCATGAATGTACCAGGTTTCTGCGCCATAAAGGAGGCGACTTAAGATCAAACTCGAGAAAATCTCTGATCTTCTTCCCATAGGGAGATTCTCATTTTGATAAATGATTTTGCGATGTTTGTTGAAACTCTGATGCGCAATTGCGATCCTCCTGCGGATCTCTTTGCGGAGGTCTCCTGTGTAGTGCGTCAGCCCTCCCAAATGAAGATACGAATTGACAAGGTTGACCTTGTAAGTATCATATTCTCCAATGGCTGTGATGCAGTTGGGTGCATGAGGACCAAAGAGCTGCTTCCGGAATGTTTTCGCTCCTACACCCCGAGGCTTGAAGAGAATTTCAGTCTTGCCCTGTCCCAAATTTGGCGTCATTGCATGAGCCCGGAGAGTATCCAGGATGCAGCTAGTAGCTGTCTGTAGATTGCGGTGAAGAACTGCATTCGTCTCCGCTGTCAATGGTATGGCCAAATCATCCATCCAGCAAGGGCCAAGCAGTGTCTGGGGCGGAGTATCCTGATCAGGGAAGCCGCTGGAGTGCAGGTCAATGCTGGGCTCTGCTGGGAACTGGGACAGGATGTGGGTGTGCGCAAGATCAGCTTCAAAGCTCTGCAAGACCCGTGACATTAAGTACCCAAACACCACATCGGCGTACGAGTCACCTGGCCGCGAACCGTGTGTTGTGCGCACTCTGTCCTGTTGCCCTGGCAAGGCAAAAAATGTGTCAGTATGTAGGGCTCGAATTGCTTTCTGTGCGGTGACACTCATTCGCGCTTGCTCCACAGCGCTGGGCTCTCGCAGGTGCTGGTAGAGGTCGTGCAGGAGGTCTGGTGTCAGGTGCAGCCTTGCAGCCATCGAAGCAATAAGCTCATCTGTCCAAGGGCCAGAAATCGCGAGTGGACGAACCACTCTGTAAAAAGCCTCCTGGAGGTCAATGAACAAAACGGCTGTAGGTTGTCCTCGTGCAGCGAAAATGCGCAAAAAAGCGCGGACCAGATGACCACATAGGACCACGGAGATGCCTTTACGGCCTCCCAACTGTTGTTGATGAAGATATGTCTGATACAGCTCTGTCTGCTTGGTACGCAAGGCCTTGTGGAGTGTCTTTCCGACCATCGAGGAGATGAGGATGGAACGGAAGGCATGACAGCAATCGCGGCTAAGCTTCCCTTTCCAAATGGGGATAAGGTAGCCACCCTTGTGCTCTAGTGGCTCCTGTCCTTGCAATGCAATCTTCAGCAGCAGGGAGTAGAGATGCTTTGCCACATCACGGGGGCAATATCGCATCAATTCAGATGGAATTCGATCCATCCCCGATGCTTTCCCAGGCGCGACTTGGCGACACACCTGTTCCAGTTCAGCCAAAGATGGCATCTCTGCGATCGGGACTTCAAGGTTGAAATTGCGTAGCATGGCAAGGTTGGATCTTTGTGTTGAGTTGCTTCATCAACACGTTCCCCTCCTTCCATCTCGCTGAAAAATTCAATCCAACGATTCATGGCGGCTGTCTGTGATGTGCAAGGTTGTCCTTGCGCATCCTTGATCAGTGGCAGCGGAGCCAAGCCTTGCTTCAGCTTGTTGCTGGATCCCATGAAGGGTCGTAGTTTCTGTTGAATTTCCGACGCTCCAGTGGACTGTGTAAAATGACTGATGACCTCTTTAAGGGCAACAGATTTGCTCAAGCTGATTTGTTGCTTCAAAAGGGCCGCTTGACGTCTGAGTCCTAAGCCATGTTTCAAGAGGCCAATCCGCAAAGTGGTTCCAAAACAGAAAGAGGCTTCTCGATGACTATCGTCTTGTGTCTTCCACGCTGTGAAGATCCGAGCCAATGTTTCTCGACGCAGGAGGAGGCGAATGTGTTTGAGTTGTGCTTTGTGATCCAGCTTCTGCCTGCGAAGTTTCCAAATGGCTTCATCGATGTAAGGCCTTTTGGGTCCTTGTTTAGGTCGAGGACAATTCCGACGCATCTGAGAGTGAAGCTGTTCATTGATACACTTGAGATGCCGTTCAACATCTGAAGACCATGCTTGGATTTCGAAGGGCTGGAAAGCCTTTGGCATATGTTGCTGAATGCGATTGCGATCAAAACCAAGGTGTGACAATCCAGTGGAACTGAAAGCTGAGAACGTCTGTTGCCATTTGAGTTCAACAGCATGCACCGCGTGATCAACAACTTTGTTTCCAAGATCGAAGTCCTCTAAAATGCAGGATCTTGAGCACCAATGCAACCAATGCGCCGGAATGAGTACATAATCAATGGTAAACTCCTCTTGTGTCGGGGAAGTCCACGTGCATGTGGTGCCCTCATGAATTGCACTGGTGATGGGCGCACACAGGTGAAGGTCTGTAAGGAAGTCCTTCAAAAAAGGAGTTCCTGTTGAAGTTCGAAAGCCCGGTTGAAAAATGTGAGTCCCATCTGGTTCACCAGGGCCTGCATTCGCATCAATACAAACAAAGAGAGGCGTGAAATGATCAACATGATTGGTCACAACGTCTTGTGTGGATTTCCACCATTTCTCCTTGTCTTGGGCGCTGTAGCCACTGTGTGGTGCATAACCAACCAAGAACCACGCTTCAAAGTAGTCATGAAGGACTCTAACCAGAAGACGACGAGAGTCATGGAAGACAACTGTAAAATGACTTCTCGCAAGGCAAATGCTTTTGCCCTTGCTGATCGCAATTGGTTGCTGAAGGTTGCACCAAAGTTCAACACCTCCATGTCCCTTGTCTGCGCCAGAGGAAAGTCTGAGGATGCCTTCCTGTAAGGAGGATCCAGCGTCTGCCCTTGTTTCTTGAACGCCCAAGAAATTCAAATGAAGATCTTTGAACTGGGAGCGCAAGTAGTCCAGCTTACCTCTGAAGCCCACAGGGCCGCGCCCCAGGGAGAGTACATTGCCAGTGGCGATGATGATGTTGAAGTCCAGGATCCTTTGACCAGAAAGGCCTTGCTTCACCGTCGGAGGCAGTTCTTCAGGAGGAAGAGCTGGAGGGGAGATGTCAAATCCTGTTCCACGAAACTGGGGAGCTCCAACAGAGGCGCCAAAAATCATCCAAAGATATGGCAGAAGCGGGCGCCATGTTGCGAGCTGGAAATTTGGTCTCGGCAGGAAAAAACCATCTCTACCTTCAGCTTTCGCACCCCAATCACAGAACTCATTGAAAGGATCCCCGGCATGGCCAGGAATATGCTCGAGGACAAAGTCACCTGGGGCAAGCGCTGATTCCAACAATTGTGCGCATCCTCGCAAATTTTGGAAGGACTCATCACAGCAAAGGGCACCAATGTCGCCTCGAGCTTGTTGAAGTGTAAGCATTGAATCGCTCCGAAAAATAGTGGGAATGTTGGAATTTTGTCCCACTCTCCAAATCATCTCCCAAAACAGGGCTTCACGTTCGGCAATTGCCGAGCCGATTCGGTCTGCCCCAACGTACCAGTCCTGAGTAGCATCGCATCTGACATGATGAGCAGACCAGCCTATGAGCGATATGTCTGATGTGCTGTCGGATGTATAAGTTTCGCCGAGCACAAGGAAGCACCATGCATCGGGTGTTCCAGTTTCCTCATTCTGCTGCGGAGAGATGTGTCGGCTGCGTGCTTGCGAAGATCCGTCAGCATAAATGACTAAACGGTCAAAATGGCAATGATGTGCCAAAGTCGCAAAATGCTGGGTGCAAAGCTCTGGCATGTCGAGGTTCTCAAAGGAAGTGCATAAAGTGCCCTTTGAAGAATTGAAGAAAGCCATCAAGTCGTCCGTTGTGATGCCACACGCAAGAGAGCACTCAGGAGTTGTGCCGACCTTGTCTGGTTGATACATGGGTCCCTGGGGACGTTTGGGCTGATGTTGTGGCCATGGAGGAAGCACTGGTGGCTGCTTCAGCTTAGCTTGCATCGTACCTGAGGCCTCTTTGAAGTGGATCTCGTGAAAACCAAAATCACAACTGAGAGTTTTCAAAATGACCGCTTTCTCGAAGCCCAGGCTGTAAAGATGCCTCATGTGCTCTACTTCCGTGGCCTTCTCATATGGCATGGAATGCAAAATGGCTTGCCATGGTTCCTCTTGAGGAAGATAAGCAAAGTGCGCCATGTCATTCCTATGCGCAGCTGATGAATCAACCAATGAAAGGCATAGGGCGACGCAATCATTGGATAGCAAAAGCACTTTGCAATGAATGCCGAAGGCTTGCAATTCTTGTTGAATGTAGTGCGAGGTTGGGGGTTGCGAAACCTCAACATAATCCGGCAAGAAGGGCATGTCAGAGCTTGCGCGTATCAGTTTGATTGCACAGGTTGTTGGTTGACCGGAGGGAGGCCCATGGGTATGAGCCACCTGCCCATGTGTTAGGCGCCTCTCTCGTCCGGTATGCAACTGCGATCCAATCTGAAGGAGATTGGCATCATCAGCCTGTGCAGCTTGTTGTGCCTGGAAGTTCGGCCGCCTGCGGAGTTGCAAGATGGTGCCAGTGCCATCACGCGCAGGAAATGGATGTCCAATGCGAAGAGCGATGGATCCTACCCATGCTTCACAAATTGACGGAGCTCCAGGATGAAGACATCTCCCAGCCAAACCCAGTCCAGTGACTAAGTGCTCCAGATGAAGGCGTTCATGAGTTGTAACAGCAAGTTGATGGCTAAGCCGAGCAATTTCTGCACTGGCTTCAAACACCGTGACAACACTGGAAGAGAGCGTGTCCTGTGGGTTTTGAACCAATAGCACGTGTGCTGCAATTTCTGGCCCTGTATTTGGTGGCACTGGAAGCACTATGTGGAACAAAATGGGAGCTCCTGGCAATTGAACATCATTCCAGGCAGCCCGCATGGTCCTTTCCCAGGCATCAAAATCTTCGTAAAGCCTTACAATTCGAGGCTGCCAACATGAGTGAAGGTGCTGATGAAATTGATCGACGAACCATGTGATGACCGATGTCGAAGCCGATTCTTCCTCCCAACTAAAGGCAGTTCTGCGCCAGTGCTCGTGGAGTTCCTGAATGGTCTCAGGCTGAATGAACATTGAGTGGTGCCTGGCCCGGACAGAAGGCAGCTGCATTTGGATTGAAGACAAAAGGCGCCGCCGCTGCAGGCCCGGCAGGTGGTCTGGCAGCTGCATGAGGATCTGGAGGGCGCTGCATGAGTCCACTGATGTCACCCTCAATGGAACTTGACGCCACAAAGGGCATTCTGTCGCGCACATGAATAACTAAGCTCATGCCAGGATCCACATGGTCCATGTCAAAAACTCCAAAAGGTATGGCTCCTCTTTGGACTGTGCAGCTGCGGAAACGACATCGTTCCTGGATGCCCGCAACTCGAATCACTGCTTGGGCCCACATCAATGAAGGCAAGGAAAAGGCACGATGATCAATGGAAATTCCCTGAGGATTCACTTCCTGGATGGAGATGAGACCGACAACCCACTCAGGTCTAGGTGCCTGTTCAATGATGAAATGGGCAAGAAGACATTCCATCTGAGTGCATGGGGGTGAGGGTCTCACAAGGAAGATCGTGATGGCAATGGTCGGATCAATGATGTCACGCCAGGGTGCCAAAAGGTCTTCAAGCCATTCCGCAGGATCTTGGAGGAGCCGAACAGCGCGTGGTGCTCGACATTGTTGCTGACGTTCATGGTGGATGTACCAAGTATCAACATAAGCAATGGGACCTTCTTCTTCACATTCAATCATGGAGTGTGATGCAAAGAGATTGGAGAGAGTGTCAAAATCTCTGCCATGAAAACCACTGAAAGGTCTTTGCGGTGCAGGTCCTTGCTGTTGATCATGGCTTGCACTAAGAATCGCCGGTTGGACCACATGCGCTGGGGAAACTTTAAGCTGCATGGGCTGCCACTGAACCTGCCATGCAGAGCATGAAGCCACAAAGCTGCGTATGGAATGTTGCAAAAAAGCGCTACCATCATCTTCAGGAGGAGGAAAATCTGGTGGTGGTTGGTGATTGCCTGGACAGAAGGTCGCAAAGTGTCCTCTATCGGATTCCAGAGCGAATTCACGGGATATCGCAATGGCCGATTCAGTGTCCAAAAGTGGATCATCTGGAGGTGGCACTTGGATCCTAATGTAGGCACCATGTGTCAATGCATGAACTGTTCGGTCATTGGAGGACCAAATGAGGTTGTTCTCAAAGATGATGCATTTGTCTCCATGTAGCTCACAGTAGTCATTGAGACCCGTGAGCAACAGCATTTGGGATCGATGCAAAGGAGGGTGAATGCGCATCACTCTTCTAGAGACTGTTGGCGGCACCAGCAATCCACTAGGAAGGGCATGGTAATGTATCTCCAGGTCCAAGAGAATCAATTGTTCCATGGACGCCGCCTGAATGTCATGGATGGATTGCAAAATGACTGCCTTCTCATTTTCAGAATGGATCCCGATGGGATGAGCTTGCAGGTAGTGCAATGCCACAATCTCATTGCGCTGAGCATGTACACACCTGGTGATGTCATAAAGAATTTGCCGGTAATCCTGCCAGCCCACATAGCAGTGATCATCAGGCATTCCAAGACGGAAAACATGGACGCCAACCTCTAAGTCTGGTCGTGAAGAAAGAGAAGATGCTGACCTCACACTTTGAGGGGTCTGGGCAAATTCCCCAAAATGCGGAGCTTCTTCATAGTCATGTTCTTGCGTATTCTGCCCATGTGATTCAGCCTGGCCCGAAAGAGAAAGATCATGTTCTTGTCGGGCTTTCGTAACCATGATGATGAAGGCATGTCCATTTTGAACTTGATGAATAGGCTGAGTATCAAAGGGAATGTGTTGCCATCCAAATGCAACGCTGCATCGATGGAAAGAATTGAGGCACCATTGATCAGCATCAGCCGCTTCGACTAAACGTCTGCCACTGACAATCATCTCCAGGGAACTCGCAACTGCATAAGTGTGCGGGTCAGTTTGTTCTCCTTGATAGTGAACAGTCAGGAGCCCTGCACGTCGTGGCAGTTCGTTGCCTTGCGTGATGATGACGTCACAATGAACTTCTTGTCTGAGATATCCTCTGTAAGGATCTGGATGGACAAGATGAAAGAAAATACTAGCACCAGCATGGAGGTGAGTTCGCCAAGAGCCAATGATATCATCGGACCAACGCCGCCAATCTTCATCCAGTTCAACGGTCCTGGAATGGAAGTTCACAATCATGTGTTGATGGTGAAGATACCAGGTTCTCAGCCGTAAAATCCCATCTCCATCTGGATCATCATATATGGCAAAACGTCCAGCGATTGCATGAAGATCTTGAGCAAACTGTGGTGCTTCATGAATGTCTGGAATGACGTCGGGATCAGGTTCTTCAGGTTCCTGTTGGATGCGACGTGCTGGATTGTCATAGTAGTTGTCAGTGATTTTGAATTGCTCGATGATTCCAGGATGACTGGAGGTGTCCCCAGTTACTTCATTGGGATCTACTACAGCATTGTCAGCAAAGTGCTGTCTCATGCCGGAGAGTCGACCAGTGAGGTTGCTGGAATCTGAAGGCGTCTTGTCAAAGTTGAAGGAAGGGATGAACTGTTCATTCTCAAAATTCTTTACCCGGGATGAATCAGCAGGAGTGGACGCAATTCGATGGTGTTCTTGTGCATGTGTAGGCTCGCAACTTCGTACAAGTCCTCCATCATGCCAAGGGCAAAAGTGAAAGCGGCTTTGCTTCATCTCCGCAATCTTCTGGCATCCACTCCATGGTGTGATCCCTGAGGCAAAATAATGAGAAGGCAAGGAAAACGCATGAAATTTCCAGTCATCTTCAAAACTCAACCTCAGCTCCGTCGTGTCTGCAAAACCCACATGAAGACCTGGACGTCTGCTGGTTCGAGGATTCGAAGGGGAACTGTGACTGGGAGAGATCAAGTGGTCTCCCTCGAGTTCAATCTCAAAGGCAAGTCGATGAGCGGCTTCTCTGGCACCAAATTCACAGCAGAAGTCCGGCTCTTGCATCACACTGTGACTCCATTTGAGAGCTGCAATTGCGGGAAGATCAAAAACATCTGGCTTCCGACTGCTATACCATAAGGTCATAGACAGTCCGCCTAGCTGAAAGGCTGCTTCGAACCGTCTCCAGCCAATCCCTCCTCCTTTTTCTCTTCCATTCTGGGTCTTTTCGCTGATGGTCCTTCCACCTGATAGACTCTGCTTCTTTGGAGAGCTTCATCAAGGAGTTGGAGAGCGTCTGGATACTTTCGGTGATTTGCATGGCTGAATTTTCGGAGTCGCCCGGAAGTTCCTCCTCGTCGCTGATCTCGGTGACTTGTCCTGCAGAGGTTTTGGAAGCATCGAGGCATTCCTTGGCTTCCTGGAATTGGTCCTTTGCAGCTGAAATTCTCAACTGTAAGGCCTGTTCGTGCTGTTCGAAAAGCTTGGCATAATCCGTCCAGTTTTTCACAGCCTCTGCCAAAAAGGATTTCCAGGAGCTGATATGCTGGGTACGGGCAACCAGGGCTTCTTCGTAGGCAGTGCGGGCCTCTCCCAGAGACTTGGCTGCTGCTTGAAGATCCTTGATAGCCCTCTTTCCTTGCTTCCTCGACTCTGTCTGGACTCTTTGTTGCACATCCGGAGGTAAATCCACGGAGCGCTTCTGCAAATAGTTGAGGAGTTCGTTCGGCACCGCCTCTTGCACCATGCAGGCGCAGGCATGGCCAACGGGGTGAAGGCCTGCGCGGGAGCACATTGCTGCGGCACTGAAACATTCTGCATCGGCATCATGTTCATCATCGGCATCATATTGCTCGGTGCACCAGGATAAGCCCACGGAGGCGGTGGACCACTCGGTGGTGGCAATGGAGGGCCCATGGGATATCCCTGAGGTGGCAAGTGCTGAAAGGACTGGAACTGAGAGGACTGTCCAAATCCTACATTGTCCTTGCCTTTGCCTCCTCTTGGTGATTTCTTTCGAGGGCTTTGATACCTGCGAGGGGACTTCTGACTGCGAGGGGACTGGTCGCCCTGGTAGTACTGATGTCCACCTTGATAATTCCATTGTTGCTGATAGTTCTGCTGATAGGTCTGCTGCTGCTTGACACCATGGATGTAGGTGCGATCCATTGCCGTCTGCCATGGCAACTGGCAAGTCTGACAATGGGTCGCGCTTTGCTTGCGAAGCTGTTTGCAATGCAAGCACCTCCAAGGAGCATTTTGGTTCTGCATGGCTCTCACAATGGCGCGAAGAAGACCACAATCGCGCGAATGATGTGAGCTCAAAGTCTGAAAGATCCGCTGAAGTTGAAACCCAGCAAGACGGGCTTTGCCTGTACGGTGCAAAAACCACTGGAGCCTTGCCCTGGCTCTCTGTCTTCTCTGGGTACGTCTCGCAGATGCAGACGCCGTAGCGCACGGTCAGAACCTTGTCAAATGCAAAAAGGATGTCAAAGAGCAGAAAAAGGTGCAGGAGGAAGGCCAATCCAGATGAAGAAGAGGACCCCATGCACAGCACCACCAAAACCCGGGATTTTTATACGAGGCCGGGACCTCAGCAACCGAAGGTGATACTAGGGCCAGCCCAAGGCCCTAGCAGAGCACGGATGCCAGCGCAGCACCAAGTTCCCAGGGCGAAACCAGTTCAGGAAAAAATGGGTGCAGCCGCACAGCAAGGCAAAAACCGATTGCCCGGGGACCGGAAGTCACGGGGGTCCCCTAAGGTTGAAAAGAACGAGGGGGCAAACCTTCGATCCAAAACCTTATAATATATATATATATATATTAGATATTTCCATGTATTTCCTGTAAGGATTCCAGTTTGAACATGGTGGATATGGTGGATCCGATGGCGAGACACGTGCTTTTTTGATATGTTTTTTTTTGGGCCTCGCTTGATTCAACTTCGTGTCGGTGCTTATTGATGAGGCCTTTGGTTGATGAGTTGTCATACTGTGTTTATTGGATTTTATTGGATTTTATTGGATACTTTGATGGTTGCAGCATATGGTAAAAAATGCAAATATCAAATCAAGAAGTTCCCACAGTGAGCCGTCTTCCGAGCAGCTGCATGATAACCAAGCGAGTGGATAGCCCAAATGTTCCAATGGGCCCCATAGGATCCATAGGCGGGAGGATAGGCTTTAGCATAGTAAGTACACACTACTATAGAGATACAAGTAACTTTGTTAATATATTATATATATAATGTGTGTTTTTAATATATATATATATATATAACGTATTATATGACATACAAATGATAGATAGCCAACCTTACAACCCCATCAAAACAGCTTGTATCACCATTTAAAGAACCGAGCAGAAGTCGCAGGTCTACATCTTGGCGGCGGTTGTGGTGGATGTAGAAATGGTTCTCTCCAACCTTTCGGATCGGCTGCTGCCCTTGGCCATCAAGGAATCACTGGGAATCACTGGGAATCACTGGCCATTCTGAAGAGATCTTCCCCCTTTTTTGAGCATCGAAACATGGAAAAAAAACAAGATGCAGCCCACGAACCCGAATGCTCACACGTATGTTAATGGCGCAGATGTCAAAACACATGGATATGCAATCACGCAGAACACTTTTCTGCAATAGTTTATTTGAACAGTCTTGTACATATTTCCCCTGTTACCAGTCTGCAGTGTGGGGTGTGGAGTGTAGCGTGTGGAGTGTAAAGTGTAGAGTGTGGAGTGTAAAGTGTGGAGTGTGGAGTGTAAAGTGTAGAGTGCGGGGAGTGTGGGGTGGAAAGTGTAGAGTGTGGAGTGTGGAGTGTGGAGTGTAAAGTGAGGAGTGCGGAGTGTAAAGTGTGGAGTGTGGAGTGAGGAGTGTAAATTGTAGAGTGTGGGGTGTGGAGCGTAGAGTGTAAAGTGTAGGGTGTAAAGTGTAGAGTGTGGAGTGTAAAGTGTAGAGTGTGGAGTGTAAAGTGTGGAGTGTGGAGTGTAAAGTGTAGAGTGTGGAGTGTGGGGTGGAAAGTGTAGAGAGTGGAGTGTGGAGTGTAAAGTGAGGAGTGCGGAGTGTAAAGTGTGGGAGTGTAAAGTGTGGAGTGTGGAGTGTAAAGTGTAGAGTGTGGAGTGTGGAGTGTAAAGTGTGGAGTGTAAATTGTAGAGTGTGGAGTGTGGGGTGGAAAGTGTAGTGTGGAGTGTGGGGTGTGGAGTGTAAAGTGAGGAGTGAGGAGTGCGGAGTGTAAAGTGTGGAGTGTGGAGTGCGGAGTGTAAGTGTGGAGTGCGGAGTGTAAAGTGTAGAGTGTGGAGTGTGGAGTGTAAAGTGAGGAGTGCGGAGTGTGGAGTGTAAAGTGTAGAGTGTGGAGTGTGGGGTGGAAAGTGTAGAGTGTGGAGTGTGGAGTGTGGAGTGTAAAGTCAGGAGTGCGGAGTGTAAAGTGTAAAGCGTGGAGTGTAAAGTGTGGAGTGCGGAGTGTAAAGTGTAGAGTGTGGAGTGTGGAGTGTAAAGTGAGGAGTGTGGAGTGTGGAGTGGAAAGTGTGGAGTGAGGAGTCTGGAGTGTGTAAAGTGTAAAGTGTGGAATGTAGGGTGTAAAGTGTAGAGTGTAAAGTGTAGAGTGTGGAGTGTGGAGTGTAAAGTGTGGAGTGTGGAGTGTGGAGTGTATAGTGTAGTGTGGAGTGTGGAGTGTGGAGTCAGGAGTCTAAAGTGTAAATTGTGGAGTGTGGAATGTGGAGTGTAAAGTGTGGAGTGTGGAATGTGGAGTGTAAAGTGTGGAGTGTGGAGTGTGGAGTGTGGAGTGGAAGGAGTGCGGAGTGTAAAGTGAGAAGTGTGGAGTGTGGAGTGTAAAGTGAGGAGTGTGGAGTGTAAAGTGAGGAGTGTAAAGTGAGGAGTGTGGAGTGTAAAGTGTTGTGGAGTGAAGAGTGTAAAGTGTAAAGTCTGGAGTGTAAAATGTCAAGTGTGGAGTGTGGAGTGTAAAGTGAGGAGTGTGGAGTGTAAAGTGAGGAGTGCGGAGTGTAAAGTGTAAAGTGTGGAGTGAAGAGTGTAAAGTGTAAAGTCTGGAGTGTAAAATGTCAAGTGTGGAGTGTAGTGTGGAAAGTGTAGAGTGTAAAGTGTAGAGTGGGGAGTGTGGAGTGTAAAGTGTGGAGTGTGGAGTGTAAAGTCTCGAGTGAGGAGTGAGGAGTGTAAAGTGCAAAGTGTGGAGTGTAAAGTGTAAAGTGTGGAGTCTAAAGTGTAGATTGTGGAGTGTGGAGTGTAAAGTGTAGAGTGTGGAGTGCGGAGCTTCCCCCATAGACACGGCGACGCCACAGGACAACCAGCGACTCGAGAAAGACACGTGGATGCAGAAAAACCAGCATTTCGTAGGAGACTTCCTCCAATTTTGATATTTTCCACACGTTATCAAACAGGTTGGAATGTCACAAAGTGCCACGCCTGCCACGCAAAACTACATGACAACCTGCGTGGAAACATTCGAAAAGGAGAGGTTTTGCGGCTTCCCCCATAGACACGGCGATGCCACAGGACAACCAGCGACTCCAGACGACGCACGTGGGTGCAAAAAAACGAGCATTTCGTACGAGACTTCCTCCAATTTTGATATTTTCCACACGTTATCAAACAGGTTGGAATGTCACAAAGTGCCACGCCTGCCACGCAAAACGACATGACAACCTGCGTGGAAACATTCGAAAAGGAGAGGTTTTGCGGCTTCCCCCATAGACACGGCGACGCCACAGGACAACCAGCGACTCCAGACGACACACGTGGGTGCAAAAAAACGAGCATTTCGTACGAGACTTCCGGCAATTTTCACAGTTGGCATCATGACAAAAAGACAACTTTTGCAGCTTCCCCCATAGACACGGCGAGGCCACGGGAAAACCAGAGACGCGAGACGAGACATGTGGGAGCGCCAAAACGAGCATTTCGTGCGAGGCTTCCTCTAATTTTCACACTTTGTAGCTTCAAAATCGACGTTTTCCTACGAGTTTTCCTTAGAACGTGAAAATTGGCAACCTCAAAATCGATGTTTCGTGCGAGGCTTCCGTCAATTTTCAACGCATCGCACAAAATGCCACGCCTGCCACGGAATTTGCACCTTGTCGCCACTTGACGCAGCCCTGCCAATGCGATTTGCAAAAAACACGCAACATGACACGTCTAAAGTGCTGCGCCTGCCACGAAAAATGACGATGGACACGTCCAAAGTGCTGCGCCTGCCACGAAAACTGCAACACATCTTCTAAAAACGTCACAAAAGTATTGGGCCTGCCACGCAAAACGATTTTCAACACGTTGCAAAACACGTCTGAATGTCACAAAGTGTCACGCCTGCCACGCGAAACGAAGCAACGACACGTCCGAAACCCCCAAAAATGACCACCTCTGCAAAACTTCCCATAGGCACGGCCATACGGACCTCGTACGAACGGTTGCGAACGGTTGCGGACGGTTGCGAACGGTTGCGACCGTGAACGCAACGTCGAGCGAACACACCCTCAACCCCCAGACCCCCAGAGTGAAACGGGAACCCTTGCTACGCATTCGGGAACAAGGAGGGAAGCTTTTGGGAAGAACATGACATATATTTTTGTTTATCCAGGTGCCATCCGAAAGACCCAAGTAGACCCTGATGTGTTGGGTTCACATCAGGAGTTGAGTCTATTGCTTGAAGAGAAGCTTCCATCCTCCGTGTGCTGTATGAACATCCACGTGGTCCCCCGGCTGGGAGAAACTGGCGACAGAGGTGCCGGTGCCAGGGGGATTCAGATCACATACCCTCCGAGGTTGGAAATCACCCAGGGCGATTTTTTCGATCGAATTTCTTTGGTTTGTCTGAAAACAAGGCACTGAAATTTTGATGGCAAAAATCCAGGTTTCTGCATCATTTTTCTCACTTTTGAATGCCCCTTTGCTTGGTGTCAGATCGCTCTGGAAATCTGTCACATCCATTACATCACAACCCGAATTGATTGTTACCCTGAACAAAATATGATGTTACCCTGGAAATCCATGGAAATCCCGATGTTCTCGACTCCAATGACCTCCAATTTCCCAGAGTTTGATGCCATTTTCCATGTCTTTTCCATGGTACATTTCCCCCATTTTGACACCAGCCATGGTCGAAATCCGCCATGGTCGACCCGATAGGTCGCCGGAAGTTGTTGCGACTGGCCATGGCTGGCGATGGACAGCTTTGCGTCAAGGGCTTGAGCTGGTGACCACTGGAAAGCTGGGAATGATCCCATCGCAGTCCCATTTTGTTGTGATAATTCTAACACTTGATAGCTAACTAATTATAGATTATAGTTGGTATGTGGATTGGCCATAATTATGTTTCACGATATCTTTAAGTTTCAATGATTATCAATGATTACAACATATTACAACCCATTGTGAGCTGTAAAATAGCTGGTAATTTGCAGAGGCGAAATGGCATCAGATGCAGCAGCCCGTGGCCCCGGAGGGCCCCAGAGGGCGCCAAGCTTTGAGCGTTGCAAATTGAAGAACAAGATATACAAAGCAACTCAGAAATAGGTGAAAACCACTCAGAGCAAAGCAAGATATACACCACATAAGAGAATCCTGGCATCATCATCATCATCATCATCAACTTCAGCAACTTGATCAACAACTTTATCAACTTCATCAACAACATCAACAATGATATTTGATGATTATGGTCCATATGGTTGATGTTTATAACATGAGTCAAGTGGCTTGGGGGTTCTGTGTGGTCGCCTCATGGCTGCAGGGGAAGACAACAGAGCCTCTGCGGTGGCAGCGTCACGGCTGCATTTCACGCGCCTGGGGCCTCAGATGGCACCGGATGGCTATGCGGTTGCAGATCCGAATGAGGTGCAGATTGATAATGAAACAGAGATATAAAATGTATAAAATGTACACTTTGTCCCTGATATTCTTTGACATTTTGGAAAAAATGGACACACCTTCTGTGTTTTACAGGTTTCACTTGCCCATGATTTACAGCTAGCAGCTATCCAGGTGATTTCTGGCTGAGCTGAGGCTGAGAGATACCAGCAGTGTGCAGCACCAACAGAAGCTCGCTGATTTGCTGGCCCTTCATCCTGAGGCTTCCGAAGATTTTCCGGCGATTTCCGGAGATGGCGAAACCAATACAGCATAATACAGCCAATACATACTCCAAGTGGCTCTTTTTATCTCTTTTTTTGTGTATTTTTGTGTTTTGAATAGGCTGAGAAATTGAAATCCTCATGGGGTTTGGTTGGATTTGGAGGTCATTGAATGGTGATTTAGTGGGCTGTTCAATGGTAAAAACCACCCGCAAAAACACCGAGAAATTGGGACATCCCGGAGCCAAGTGGAGTGACATGGATAGATGTGGTACTCATAGCCATGATACATCGGACATGCGACATCTACCACAGATACATGACCTACATTACATGTAGAGAGATGTGATGTTCAGTCATATTTCTTGACGTTTTGGAAACAAACTGATGGTGGATATGATTTATACAATGTTTATGACAACACTCATATGATCAACATTAAGATAATAAGTATATATACATATATGTACGTATATATATATATATATGACAATATGATATGATTCATATGATACAAATGTGTCATATGGTGCTTGTTTTTGATCAACATCTTCGCAGGTGGAGACGGGATTTCTCTTAGACCTGCCTTTGAAGTGGATCAGTGGCTGGCCGGAGGTAGGAGAACTGTGCGAAATTGATCTTCAATGGGAGACATGGGATCACAAAACTGGGGAAGATATGAAGATGATATGAAGATGATAAGAAGATGGTATGAAGATGGTATGAAGATTGTGAATTAATTTGGGTGAGAATTCTTAGGCGTACCATGGAGTCATTGAGTACCCGAGATGTGCCTTTCCATATCTTTGTGAGTTCTCGAAGGAGAATGGGATGAATCCATGAGCCTGATGTTACCGTGTTGCCAGGGCCAGAAGCAATATCCACAGAAGTCTGGCTCCGTTTGGTCGCCATCTCAGAAAACTCGAGAAATGCGTGAAGATGATGAAATCTTGGCCCATTCAACCACTCAACTTCAGCTTGAAATTGTGGTCAATGCAATACCAAATAAATTCATTGTTTTACACCGCCAGTTTGCGGACACACGAGCCTGGGGGCAGTCAGCTGACGATTGGTATCCACATCTTCATTGCTTCCGGTATAATTTAATAGGGTCTCAAATTTGACGGTTTTTTCATTCCCAAAATGCTTCATCAGTAAGTTCATAGATCATTTTACGGAATGAACATGGATGAATCATGGATGAATCCCAACAGTTGCGCGTTTGAACAGGTTCGACTTTCCCGCCCTGTGGGGTGAAGTGCTAGAGTCCTTGATCGTCCATGCGCGGGACCGATTCGATGACCGGGTTCAATATCGTGAAACGCCAAAGATATATGTTGACACCCTGGTATTTCGAAGATCTCTGGCATTTTTTTCTGTTTGAAATCCTGTTAAATACTGTTACATTTGGAATGATGATCGGGGCACAGGTGTTTTCCCCACAATCTTCAGACAGTCGCAATGCCAAACTGTTCACAGTTTCCAGCCATTGGAGGACCCTGCCGTGGTTCACTTGTTGGTGAACTTTGCTTCGGCGGAGGGAGCAAAGGTGGGAGCGGAACGTCGAATATTCAAACAGACGCCTACAACAAGAGCTATGTCCCGGCAAGTTTCTGATGGTTTGATTTGTCGTGTATAAGTTGTATAAGTGTATGAGTCTTATAAGTTCTGATGGATCTGATGGTTTCTGGAGTTTCACATAGTTTCACATGTTTCACTTGCCATTGATTTCTCAGTTCTTCTCAGCATTCTCAGCGAAATCTCGCGAAATCTCACGGCGACAGACGATGTTTGAGCTTCTCCACGGACGATATGTCTACAATCCTGCAGCAGCAACTGGGACTAACAACTTGGATCGCCCAAAATAACAGCCACCCTGGGGACCCTGGCCCAGTTGTCACTTTGGCGGGATCCGTCTCTCTGGATTTTCCCATCCAACATTTAAGTTATGGATATTTCAGGAATTCTTAAGGGGTTCCAACATTCCAACATATTCCAACATATTCCAACATATTCCAACTAATACAATCATATTAGGTCCCAAGATTCCAGTCCAAATAACCTGTGAAGCCTTTCTGTCTTTGGCGCATGTCGCGTGCAGAAATTCCACCGAAAATGTCACCCGATGCTCGCAGAGCTCGCCCAGCTGGGCCGAGGAAGATGACACCTATCCGGTCAGATGTCTCTTGGGCCACTACCAGGATCTCAGACTCTATGCCGAGGGTCAGAAGGTGCATAGAGTATGCTTTTGTCGCTTCCCCACCATGGAGATGAAGAACAATACACATAATAAATCATATATAAATATACATATACTGTATATATATATATACACATATATATATACACAAAGAATATCATAAGATATTGCAAGATATCATTAGATATAATAAGACATAAGGTTTGAGATCCTGCACCCCAGCCATCTGCGTAATTTGGACACATCAAAATCCTAGGCATCGCTAAAACGTTCCCATGTGCCAGCTCTTGATTGGACATTACTGATTTACACATGTTTACACACTTGTTTACACCATCAGAAAATTCAAGAAAGGTATAGCAGTGGTATGGTTGTGTTGTCATGTGTTGTCACTGGAATATTGGCATTTTTGACAGATTGTAAAGTATATTAAATCATGTACAATTAATTATATAATTATAGATATATACTGTCATGCATATGTATGATATATATATATATCAATACATATATATATATATAATATGTTGATATATATAATACATATTTGTATATATTATATACATATATATATAATATAGAAAAGCTATATATGATGCATAAGACTATATAAAACTATACATCAATCTTGGCATATGAACCAGGCGCTCGAAGGCCGTGGTTTCGTGCTCCGGCGTCGTGGTGCGCCAGAGACGGGAGTCCCACAGGTGCGCGGCTTTGGTTGGCTCGCCGTAAAGATATGGAAGTTACCCATGGGAAAATGATGGAAAAACCAACAGTTTCCCATGGGAAAATGGAAAACCTACAGTTTTTTATGGGAAAATGATCTACAAATGCTTTTCAACATCTATGTTACAGGAGGGTACCCTCTGGGTAATTTAACATCGCTGCAAAAAAAACCTGTTAAACGAGGTAAATGATCTATAAATCGAGGGTACATTTACCTATCCAGTGATTAGGAGGTAGCGATTTGCAGCAATGGGTATTTCATATATGAAATTGGGAACTAAGGAACTACTGAGAGTTATCCCAACCACACGATACATAGTTTTGGACCTCTATGACAATCTTAACGATTTTAAGGTGGAATATGATGATAATGGAGAGCATGATAACCCCCAATTTATGAAACATGCTAGTCTTTTACTATGAAACATACAGCATGTGGAAAGCTGAATTTATCGCTATTTAGACAATGGTCATATGACGATGAACCATGGGTTGGAATGGGGCACCCTATTCTTGGACAATGCGATGATTGTAGAAAGATGGGATGAGTTTTTCGTATTTTCCATCCCGATGATCTCCCGACATGACCTTTTTTGGTCGTAACAGAAGAGATCTTTCTTGTTCAGCTTATGTCCAGTGTTACTGGTGGCATCTACATGTTTCATTTGTTTCCTTAGTTCTTGAAGCGAAAAAACATGGTGATGGTTAAAAAAAACTCAATTATCACATGGTTGGTTGTATAGTTATATATATATACACCCTATATCATCCCCTATTATCCCATATTCTTCAAAATTATCCCATGTAATCCCATGTTATCAAGTTTTTGTATATATATAATTACATATATCCTGTGTGAAATCCAATGACATAGTATATGATATATGAACTAATACATATGTAATTTGGGATATCTAACATACTGGGATAGAATCCCATGTTGTCCCGCTTTTTATTTTCTTGTTAAAATATAGTCTTACAGTTATATGGCTATGGATTGATAGCTATAGATACAATTTCTTAGAGGATGAACATCCATAATTCCCAGCCATTTTGATATACTGTACTTTGACGTTCACCAGGGGGTTTTCATGGTGACTTGACCCATCCAATTACCATGGGCCATGGGCCCATCAAAATCAGGTGATCGAAGTGAACCAACGGCGCTTAACCTTGGGCCGCGAAGAGGAGGGCGGAACAAAAATCACGCGGTGCCCCTTTGTTTTTTTGGATGGTTTCTATCTATATAACTATTATATATACTATATTATATTTATATAATATATATATATATATGTATTAGATACATATGGTTTTCATGTAGTTGTCATAGAGGGTGTATTAGTATAATTATATAGTATTACGTAGCCATATAGTCATGTATATATGGTATTAATGTAATCTTGTTGATCCCACAAGACATCCTTCCACAAAATGGATCACGTCTGTATTTTTTGCACTGAAACATCATGAAATATCACGAAGAACCCATTTTTCCTGGAGGTAGAGGTAAAGATGATTAAATGGCATCACAGTCGCAACATGGAGTTTCGACTCAGGAGTTTGGCTAGAAATCATGTTGGCGTCCCTGGGTGGAACCTGGGATGTTCGATCTCTGAATTCACAGAAACATTGGCCGCTCTCAGAGAGAAGGTGTAAGACACTGAAACCAAATTTCGAAGAATAGTGCCAGGTGAAGTATTGTTTCATTCACGTGCCAGTGTTTTTGTGGCTTAAGATTTTGATCAATTTGATCATCACTGATCACCAGTTTCTTGGTCAAAACCCGTGTCGAAACCGTCTTCGCGCAGGAGTTTGCCAATGTGGTGATACAGAAACCGCACATTTCAAAGGCCCATGCGGTGCTGGAGCCGCTTGGAGAGATTTGGCTACCGATTTCAGTGGCTGACAGAGTTGTAGATGTGGTGCTTGGCACAGCTGACAGCTGAGGCTGGTCGCTGGGACGTTGTCGATCCAGGTTCTGCAGGGGTCTGCTTTGTGCTTTCCAAAAAGTGAAACGACAGTTTCGTCAGATCCTGCCATGGCATGTGGCACCTGCCATGGCATCCATGGCATCCATGGCATCCATGGCATCTCCAGTGGTCCAGGACACCTCCGTGAACGGCACCTGGGTCAACGAACATCGATTGGCCAATGGGATCCGAGTGGAGCTTCACCCCTTTGACAAAGTCTCCTTCCTGCCGGCCGGGCACCCCGGGGCACCCCGGGGCACCCCGGGCACCCTTCATGGCTTAAAAAAAGCACCTGAGATCTGATGCATCGCGACTTGGAGAGGGTCAAGAATCATCAGATTCTCATCACATAATCATCACTTCCCCCCAAAAACATGGATGGTTTTCAGCCAGAAATTCATGGGTTTTCCCAAAAAGAAAGCACATGGTTTTTCCCATGTTTTTCCCCAAAAAGATCATGGTTTTCTAAGTTTTTGTAACCAAAAAATCATGGGTTTCTTAATCAATGGGTGTTCCAACGAATGCAACGAATCCAACGGCTCAGGCGGCTCACCCAGCCTACAAGGAAGCGCTGGTCTATGAAGTCCGACCAGCTGAAGAAGCTCGAGAAGCTCCTAGGTGTGGCGGAGGGATATGTTCGAATCTTAACTGGAGATATCTCAATTTCGTCATCATTTAACATCATAACTGTTAAGATATTGATGATATGTATATCATTGAGATATGTTGATATATGTTAACATGTTGATATTATATATGATATGAAGTATAGGACACGAAATTACTTTGGGGCTTCATTCCGAAACCAGCTTGATGTGCCAGGTCCAGAACGCCGGAACGGCGGCGGAATTCCGACGCCATCGATGTGAGGACTGGTAGTTGCTGGGAAAACCGGCTGCAGATTTCATCTCATTGGCCATGACTCCATGACATTCCATGACCATATAATTTGGTGGAAATAGCCTCTGGTGAACTAACGTAGCTGTTGAAAATGGCCATAGAAATAGTGGATTTACCCATTAAAACTGGTGATTTTCCATAGTTACGTTAGTTTACCAGAGGGTAGCTGAAATCAATGGTAGAAATCCGGCAGAATCCATGAAATCATCCACAACGACCCACAGGATCGTCCGAGGCCCCACACAGCGCCCCTTTCAGCGCTCGCGTCGCTCGCGACCCCAACGACCCCAACGACCCCAACGACCCCAACTGGTGGCGATCTCAGCTCCACGGCGGAGATATCGCTGGAGGACTTCAAAGTTGGACAAGCAATCCAATCCTGGAAGGTTTCCAGGATACTTGATCAATTTCTATATGAAATTTAGTTTTTTTTAAACAAAATTGTTGATCAATTTCTTCATCAATGCTTTTTCATGATCAGTTTCTCCATAAGAACATGTCCATAAATAGTTTAAATAGTTGTATTTTGAGACAAACCCACATGGCGAATTTTCAGCCCCAGGCTGAACCTGTGGGCTTAGCCAAGAAGCGAAAGGTCGTTGCGTTGCGAGGCTCGATGGAAGGTAAAGGCTGGGTAGCCTCACTAGATTCACTAGATGTACATCATCAATCTACTATGAATAACAACAATAATATTTTATATGATGATAATAATAATAAACATATAATATATTTATAATATAATTATAATGTGATTTATAGCTTGTATAGCAATCCACATAGTAATGCCTGAAACAGATAGAACAGCATAAATCACTCTCAACTGAGTTGTGAATGGTTTTTCGATCTTGTTTTGACCCGTACAATGACCTGTATGATGTCTTAGATGTAGCCACCATTTAAGAACTTCCATTTTCCGCACCAGGAGTGGTGCAGATCGATGACGATGAAGATGTGGCACGGGTTTCCCCAGAAAAGGATGAATTGCTGGAGGCCGAGGCCTGGTGCAGCCTTTGGGGGGTTGGGCTTTCCACCGCTTCCATCCTGTGGATTCTGCTGGACAGGATGTTGACCGCTGGGCTCGGCAGCTGGATGGTGGCAGTTTGGCCACTGGGCTGAGATTGGACATATTTCAGGATGACCATTCTTTGGAGGCAATTCAAATAAATTCAATAGATTTCTATAGAAACATACAGAAACATCATGAGAATTTGAGTTTTGGGGTACCTCATTTTGTGGGCAATTTCTTTCATGACCATAGGACCTAAATAACCAATGTTTTATCCAGGCAGGTCGAAGATAACCATCGATGAGCTTTTGGGAGAAATAGAGGAAAAAAACATCAACTCACATCTCAACTGAGGCTGCACTTTTAAGCCATGTTTTGCCATGGACACAGTTTGTCGTCAACCATCATAACCATCCAGTTTTCATCGATACCCGCACTATTTGAAGATGTGGCACTTTAATGCACTTTCATATGCGTGTTTGCCGAGGTCGAATATATCCCAAAGTTGACATCCTTGTTCGACAGCGCCCGCCCAGCGGAGTTTTTGCACTGTGGTGTGCTATAGAGGACATCTTTGGTGAAAATCTCTGACAGTTTGCCATCAGGGCGTTACCCTTTGGAATGTTTTGGAACGGAAGTAACATGAAGCTAATCTTTCTCGCGTTTTTTGTTGGCAGCCATTGCAGTCCATGAATCTCCAGTTTTTGTTCCACAGGTGTCTCAGATAAAAAAGCGCTACAGTGGCAAACTCAACGACTTCTACGAGGAGTTGCTGGAGATGTTCTGAAATGTGGCCTGAAGACATGAATGAATATGAATGAGTTTTAGCTGTAAATAAAGAATCATAAGAATCGTTGAGTTGCTCATTGGTGTACGGCGTGTAGGGTTTCTACGTCCTGGTGTGAGTTGCTCAGACCAAGACCACCAAGACCTGGAGATACCTGGAGATACCTGGAGATTCGTTTTTTTTACTGTGAGGACGTGCAAGTGCAAGACGAAAATCATCGTTTGGCATTTGCCAGTGCTTTGCGGGTCCGAGGGGCCTCAGTTTTGGGAGACATGATGACATGATGAGACATGTTTTATCATGTTTTGCTGGGCAATCGGATAAAAAAAAGCATCATCATCTTTCAATATCTTTCCAATGCGTCCTGGACTGGGGATTTTGGAGCTGGAAAAATGAGATGTAATGAGTCAATGAGGAGGTAAAGCATGGTAAAGCATGGTAAAGCCCAAGAAAATGGTCGTGCCCAATCGGTTGATGATTGACTGTCGACCCCTGTACGGGATGATGCTTAAAATGCTCCCCAGTCATGGTTGATGGATGGTGAATGTTTCATGGTCAAAATGGCATTTTCGTGGCATTTTACGCCTGGTAAACCATGCTTGACCATGGAAAAAACCACATGATGCTGGTTTCTGGTTTTGCTCAACTTCGTGGCACTGTCCATATGGCATGACGCCATGCATCAACTAAGGCACTGTCCAAATGACGACAGACGCCCTCCGAGACAAAAGGTCTGCGATGTTGGCTGCACTGGAGAACTGGGTCGTTGTGGGACTTTGGATTTTCTTGGGACCACTTGGAACACAGCTGGCGATTTTTGTGGCACCAGCAAGATATTTTTGTGGCACAGCGTGAATGGTGCGTGAATATTCAATTTCTTAAGCCATCATAAGCCGAGAATCAATGAATATTTAATGTACTTCTGGTTTTCTCCGATTTTGAGGCAACTGGTTCAGCATTCTCAGCTTGACATCGCCCTTGGCTCAAGCTGAAGCTGAGAAGCGCGCAAAGCATCTGACATCCTCTCGACCCTGTCGACACTGGAGTATTCGTCGGAAACTCGGAAACTCTGAAGAGTTAAGTTGGAGCATAGTTGAGCTGAAGAAAGTCACTCCAAAGACTTTGCTGTTTGAATCCGTTTCCAATCGGTTTCCATTCACCTGGATCTAACATGATCTAACCCGGAATCGAATATGGTTTCCATTGAACTTTTTCGGGACTGAGGCCATGGCTGGATTGATGGTGGGGGCTTCCAAGGTTGGCTTCGCAGGAGGAGGCCATCAACGGCAATGGCCCAATCAATGGCCCAATCATCTCATCAAAAAATGTTGCGAAAGCGTTGCGAATGCGTTGCGATTCGGACTGCTCATGTTTTTTCATTTCGTATTTGATCATATTTGATCATGAAATGTTGGCGGACTGTGCTTTTCACAACACACACACACAAAAAAAAACACACACACCGAAAGTACTATCTTTCAAAACAAAGAGAGAAACAAACGAACGACATACCCATGAATTACCCATGAATTACCAATGAACTACCCAAACAACTATAGAAACAACTCACAGTTTTTCCATCCTTAACATAACATCTCCCCCCGTTGCCATCCCCCGGTGGGCGGCGCTTCTAAAGTTAGGTGGCTTCGGTGGCACCTTCATGCGCTACGCCCTGTCCATGATCCACGGCTACTGCTTCGGCTACTGTGTCTACGTCCTGGCGGTGAAACCCGCGTTCATCACGCCATTTGGCGACGGGAAAAGTTGGGAAATCATGGGCCACTGGAGATTCGGAACAGAATTCTCTTGCCCAAACAGTTTTTTTCGAGTCTTGGGTGAATCTGGGTAAAGCTGGGTCAATGATGAAACATGTTGAAAAACAACATCTTGTTTGAAACTAAAAAGTAAATGATCGTAAATTGTATGCTAAGCTGATTCATCCCAAAAAGAAATTTTCTGCTTGTCGTAGCTGTCATGGCTAGGTCAAGACCACATGATGGAGTTATCGTGGTTCATCCCATCAATCCTTAAACGTGTAATCAAACAGTATTGACATGTTGACATTGTTTCATGATGTTTCATGTTTGATGCATTTTCCTCTGGATTTTTGAATCCCATTCATGGCTCCCACGAGCAATAGGACTCATGACGGACACAAGAGGACTTTCCTAAATTGGGGGTACCCCAATAGCTGCTAATAGCTATTCAATAGCTGCATGGTTTCATGATTTTCATGGAACATCCCAAAATCGGATGAGAACTGGGGGTTTTACCCCATCATTACCCCCAAATTGGAAACCTCCAAGCAGTTGTTTTTCGGCCTTTGAGGACTCGTTTGGCAATCCTCGACCGCTTCCCCAGCTTGAAGTCGGAAGAGTGAGCGCGAAAAGAGACGAAAGTGGCAACGCAACTCGCCTTTTTTGAAGAACTTGGAAAAACCAGAAATAAGCCAGAAGTAACACTTAGTGGAATTTAGTGGATATATTCAATACATAATATCTAATAATATTTATATCAACATTATAGAAAATAGAACTTGTCAGTGGCCCAAACAAGTCAAACCTGTGATACATTTGTGAGGAAGTGTGTGTGGTTCAGCACTGGCACGGAAGAAGGCGGCCACCATCTGGAGCTACTTGGTTTGCGCACTCGATCAGAAACTCCCTGGCAACAAAAAGAGCTCTACTCATGGTGCAGGGGCGGTGCATTGGCGGTTGGGATATTTTGAACTGGAAGTGATCTCCAGTTACGTGAGATGCCTTGGGTCAGATTGTTTTCAGATTGGGTCAGATTGTCAGATTGTGGGAATCAAAAAGTCAACTGGAACCCGATTGCAACGATAGCCACCTTTCAGATGGCCATGATACGTCAATTTGATCCGCCGTCAGCCAACTTTTCATCGCCCCAAGATGTGCAGAAACAAGACATTATTCACTGGCAGCCCAACCATAGATAGTTTGTCGCCGTTGTGATTTAGATGATGGGGTTGAGATTAAACTGGTTGATTTGCCCATGATTTGGATGATATGTGACCAATCAACCACAGATGATTTTTGGTGTTTTTTGGTTGTGGTTTGTTGATTCTAGCACCATGTTGCAAGAAATAGACGCCGTTAAATTGCCAGCTGCTTGCTCATACCACTCTAAACCAAGACATAGGGGGTGACATTGCACTCCCTCTTGGTCGGCAACATGGTCAAGTTCAGCAGACAGAATGCCTGTACACTTTTCCTTCTTTTCTAAAATGGCCTTCCGTAAGTCGAATGTTTATCTCATCCCTCAAGAATCATGAATATCATGAAGTCCTGAACCGGGTCATGCGACCCTTGGACCATGTGACCCATCGCCATTCGCCATGGGCAACAGCAGCAGCATCACCGAAGACAGAGTCAGCGGTCCAGTGGGTCCAGTGGGTGCAGTGGACTATGGCAAGTTGCATGCGTTGCCCGTCTGAAAATATGTGGAATTTACATTCTTTAATGATGGCCATTTCCAATGGTAGATATATTCATAAGTTTATTATCATTTTCCAATGGTACTTATTGGAATTTACACTTTCCAATGGTAAATATATTCATTTTCTCAACAATCGCAAAGTTTTCAATGTGCGGCGATTTCCCCCAGAAAATTTGTTCAAGACAGGATGATCTCACCAGCAAATTGTTCGGCAATGTAACGTGAACGAAGCACTGGCTACCTTTATAACTACCGGGATGGTTAACCATTGCTGCTCAACCATTGTTTCACCCCCAATCTTTTCGTCCAGAAGTCTGGGTGTCAGCTGCAACCAACTTCCTGAGAGCCCTTGCTTTCAGAGAATTGCAGCACCAAACTTAAGATGTCACAGAATTTATCTCTTGAAACTTACAACTCCATAAACCTTTATACATCTTTATACATCTTTATAGTATCCCTAAACCTTTATTCCTATTCCTTTTCTATGTCCTTGTTTATCTCATCCCAAGCCCATGGGATTCCAATGGATCCCAATGGATCCCAGGTACGTGTCGAATCTGCTCACGGATGCCGCGGCGCTCTCCGCGCACTGCCGGGAGCTCTGGGACGACGTGGGCGCCGTCGACGTCCTGCCGCAGGAGGAGCTGCAGCCGGTGACGCAGAGCTTGATCGACGGCTTGGGATGTCGCCATCCCAGCAGCCTGGAACGAATCGGCCAAGTCTATAGCACCTTTGCACATCGGAAAGGCGATTTGACGGCAGATTTAGATGTGATGAATGTGATGAATGTGATGAATGTGATGAATGTGATGAATGTGATGAGGATGACAATCATTGTGATGTTATAAGATGTATAGGCTACATATATTGTGATATATTGTGAGAGTCATAGTCTACATGAGTGAAATACTGTATTGTACTACAATAATCTACAATAATCTACAAGATGTTATAATCAGAAGTGTGAATTCACATGACTTCAAGAATTGACTTGATGGAGTTTTTGTCAAAATTGACATCACCAGGACTTTCTCTCCTGGAGTTTCAGGGCTATGTGGCTTGCGTTCTCACCCAGATCTTGAGAGAATTGTTTGCTCGTTCCGCAGGACGGATCTTTTTTTTCAACACATTGGCATCCATGACTTTGGACCAATGATGAATGTCATTAATCTAATGCAGCTAACATCATTGATGATCATTGCTTATATTTATGATTAATCATATGATTAATCATCAATGAATCACTCCATATCAATCCAATTCAGCTTAGTTTCATCGCTTGTTTATAATATTTCTCTCATATATATATATGATATCACAAATAAATATACCGCAAGCTATTTTTACCAGTTAACATCCAGTTAACAGCTGTGATTTCTCAAAAAAATCATGGAATCACAGCTGTCCCAGGGGTCACCAGGATCCCTGGAGAGCCTGGAGCGCGACTGCGACGACCTCTCCGAGCGCAGCGTGGCGCAGAGCCTGGCGAATCCTCGGGCGCCCTTCGCGGTGACCTTGGCGGAGGAGATGGGAACAGATGGGAACAGATGTGAGTTGGATGTTTGGATGTTTGGATGTTTGGATGTTTGGATGTTGGCTCATAAACTTTTCTTAAAGTATCTCAATGACGAGTGACAAACCCAGTTTGAGTTCATTCTGAGTTCTCCACCCAGGAGCCGGTGGAAGATCCGCAAGATCCTCCAGATCCGCAAGATGCTGAGGCTCCGGAGGAGTTGAGTGAGTTGCAACGTTTGACCCAGGAGTTGACCTCGTTGAACACGTCCCTGGCGCGCTTGGAAGCGGCGCAGCCCGTGGAAGTTTCGGCCGTGGAGGCCGTGGAAGCCCCGGTGGAAGCGCCGGCCGCGGAGCCATCGGCGCCGGGCGCTCCGGGCCGGGAGATGGCCACGCTGCTGACAACGCTGGAGGATTTGAACCGATCCTTGGGGCAATTGGAGCCCTCGCAGCAGCAGAATGTGGAGAAAATGGCTGGGGAAGCTGAGATCCAGCAGATGATGCAGATGCAGATGCCGAAAACTGGAAGTCCGTCTGGACAAAGTCATCACTGTGCCAGACAGCCACAAGCCGCACAAGCCGCAGAAGCCACAGAAGCGAAAGCGCACCACTTGGAGCAGGTCTTTCCACAGCAAGCACCTCGGGTGCCTCCTGCGGCACATCCGGCACCAGGGGCCATCGGGGCCAATCTGGCCATCGGGGCCATCGATCCAGGTGGAGATGTTGGGAGATGTTGGGATGTCTATTCCCCATATATTTGGGCTTTGTCAATGCTATATTCACATTGACTCCAGCATCATTTTTACATATTTTTACATATCAAATTTCATGCATCTGAAGCCAACAACAAAGGCTGCCCTATAGACATATTTAGATATGTAAGACATGACCAGCTTTGTGGGTGGTTACTTCATTTTTGGGCCATCAATACTTTTCGCTTCATAAGCCCCTTGCTAAGGGACCATGTTAGGTAGCGGGAGCTGAATAATTTTTGGAACATTTTTGTTGATCAAATGAAGGCAATACCTACGCTCGAGCCCTCCG
>CAMXCT020003297.1:65000-69649 GCA_947184155.2 Cladocopium goreaui
CCTGCCGCCGACCCCGGAAGAATTGGCAAGCCGTCAGAACGTATATATGGTACAGGCCTGCACCCCCCCCCCAAAAAAATGGGGAAAGGATGTTCCTGGGACAGTTTTACACGCATTGTTGCCTGTTATGGTTTTTATGTTAAAGGGGAACGTGCGTTCCTTGGTGTTGATGTTTTTTGTTATGGTGAGTACTGAGATGTTAGCGCGTCTCGAAGCCCGCTGTCGGCAACTTGTCTTAGATATATCTGCCACAAAGTATAGCAAACATACCCCTACCTCCGTTGCACCTTTCGGGGGCCTCAACGTCATTCTCTCGGGCGACCTGTGGCAGCTACCTCCACCACGTGGAACGTTTCTCGGTCAAATTCCATGGCACCTTGTGACAGGCGTTCCATCTAAGAAGTTGCCACTAAGCTTGCAAGGCCAACAACTTGTATGGCTTTCCAGCGTGCAAGGTGGCCTACAGGGGGTTACAGAACTAACACGGTGCGAACGAACGCAAGATGTCTGGCTGCAGGAGCTGCAAGGCGAACTTCGCGTCGGACGCCTATCCGAAGACAACCATGCATTCCTACACGGCCAACCCACAAGAGTCCCGGGAAGCTGGTGCGCACGAACGCAACAGCCTACTTGCGGAGAAAATATATGCTATCACTTGTACAAGAACGGTTCCACACCAGCAGCAATTCTCAAATACGAATGTGCAGGCTGCCGCGCCGAACGAGAAAGTAAGCGTTTGGTTGCGGTGGCTCCAGACGATCCTCGGTTTGCCGAGAGTTTCAGCTTGGCCCGAGGTATTTTCCATACGAACGGCGTGAAGTGCCACGTAAACAAACTTCGCGCGGAACAATGGGCGCGACAGCGTGGGCAGGTCATTTACTATGCAGTAGCTACGGACAAAGTCTCGGCACGAGCGTTGCACGAGAAGCCCGACATCGCCCACGATAAGCTCACATGGCTGCAGCGCAGCGACGCTGACTGCGGCAACCGGTACGGCGTCCTTCCGCTGTGCATAGGTATGCCCGTGCAAGCGCGAGAACATCTCTACCGAAAAGAGTTCAAGATTTTGAAAGGATGCCATGGAACAGTCTGCGGGTGGTCTCGCGTCGAAACAGAAACAGAATCGGCAGACGGAGCAATCATTTGGAACAAACTTCCTGAATATATTTTTGTGCGTTTTGAAACACGCACACGGTGGACTATCCCAGACATCGATGAAGAGAACGTCTTTCCAGTCAGCGTGCGAAGTGGACTGTGGTTTTTGGACGCGGGCCGCGCCAACCCACAATTGAAAGTGACGCGATACCAATTTCCTATTGCGCCCGACTTCGCTGACACGTTCTATGGCGCGCAAGGAAGCACAATAGAGCCGGGCGTGATTGTGGACATGATCGGTGCAGACCCAATAGCGGCTTACATTGGGATGACGCGCTGCCGCACACGGCAGAAGATCTTGATCTACCGTCCGTTCCCGCTGGCGCCTTTTCAAGAGGGCCTGCCGCTTGGAAGGCAACTTCTGCTTGACGTGTGGAAGCAGGAACGTGGACTGGGACGCGTTGCGCAAGAAGTACTTGGATGAGAGGCCATGTCATGAGTGTGGGGAGATGAAACGCAAAGATGCATTCACCAAAGCGCAGTGGAAACAGGAGACACACCGCGTTTGTAAAGAATGCACTGCGCAGAAGCGCGAGGCAGGCACACCGTATCGATGCACGCAGTGTGGCCTGTGGCACGCTGCGTGCCACTTTGCAAGCAAGCACCAAAACCCCCGCTGGAGCATGTATCGCGTCTGTCTGTCGTGTGATGCTAAAAGAAAATGTTTTGTTTGCCAAAGCAAACAAACGAAAGAATACTTCGGCGCCTCAGCGTGGATGGCTAGGAAGCCTACGCGAAGAGTGTGTTTGCAGTGCCAAACGAAAACGCGTGGTTCTTGGAAGTGCGCAGCCTGTCACCAACGCAAACCGCAGCAGCAATTTTCTGATTTCATTGGAAAGCGGCCTTCTGGCGAAAACGGCACACAAATATGCAATGTATGCCGCGCTGTCGTTGCGCAAGCAGTTCTCCGCAAGCGGGCTGCTGCATCGACCATAAGCCGACTGGAACCTCTTCGCAAAAAATTGCGTCAAACCCAAGTGCTACGCGAGACATGGCAAGCGATCGCAGAATACAGAAAAAAACACACGGGCCAAACCATGACCAGCGAAAAAGAAGGTACACACGAGGTTGCAATCCCAAAAGACATGGAGCAAAAGCCACCACCACAAAAGCTGTATGTGTACTCATGCCCTTTTTGCCAAAAATCTGTTACTACGTCAATTGTTTCCGGACATGTCAACCACCGACGCGTATGTGGGAGACAATTTCGCGTGCAGGATGGCCTTCTTCGACCGACGCTGCCGGCAACGCGCTTTTCGCACATATGCCCTACTTGTGGAACCTGCGTCCAGAGCACCAAAGAATTTGGGCGAATCCAAAGCAAACACAAACAATCCAATGGCCGCGTGTGCCCCCGAACGGAATGGCATGCACAGTAACAACAAACGACCAGTTCCGGCTTGCTTGTCTGCTTCAGCTCTCAGCATGAAAACTTTCTGCTCCTGCTGCTGTTGCGGCAAAAGCTTCTGCTGCTGTTATTGCTGCTGCCGCGGGTCGTCTATTTGCTGCTGTTACTTTTCCTCCTGCTAGCAGGCAAAAAACTTCGATGGTGTTGCCTGCGGTTGCTTGCACTACAACAGCTTCTACCAAATCGCACACACCATGGCTCTGAAGGACGATCTAGTTCCAAAAACCACGCCAAAAAAGTGCCTAACATCCCGTCTGAAATCCCAGAAAAACAACTTTTTTCGAGAATTTCTGTTGCCTGCGGCCGCTCGCAGGAAAACAACTTCGAAAAAAGCAGCTCCCGGCAGGAAAACACCATGGCTCTGAAGGACGAACTAGTTCCAAAACCACGCCAAAAAAGTGCCTAACGTCCCTTCTGAAATCCTAGAAAAACAACCTTTTTCGAGAATTTCTGTTGCCTGCGGCCGCTCGCAGGAAAACAACTTCGAAAAAAGCAGCTCCCGGCAGGAAAACACAATGGCTCTGAAGGACGAACTAGTTCCACAACCACGCCAAAAAAGTGCCTAACGTCCCGTCTGAAATCCTAGAAAAACAACCTTTTTCGCAGGAAAACAACTTCGAAAAAAGCATAAAAGCAGCCCCCGGCAGGAAAACACCATGGCTCTGAAGGACGAACAACCTTTTTCGCAGGAAAACAACTTCGAAAAAAGCAGCTCCCGGCAGGAAAACACCATGGCTCAGAAGGACGAGCTAGTTCCAAAACCACGCCAAAAAAGTGCCTAACGTCCCGTCTGAAATCCAAGAAAAACAACCTTTTTCGAGAATTTCTGTTGCCTGCGGCCGCTCGCAGGAAAACAACTGCGAAAAAAGCAGCTCCCAGCAGGAAAACACCATGGCTCTGAAGGACGAACTAGTTCCAAAACCACGCCAAAAAAGTACCTAACGTCCCGTCTGAAATCCTAGAAAAACAACCTTTTTTCGAGAATTTCTGTTGCCTGCGGCCGCTCGCAGGAAAACAACTTCGAAAAAAGCAGCTCCCGGCAGGAAAACACCATGGCTCTGAAGGACGAACTAGTTCCAAAACCACGCCAAAAAAGTACCTAACGTCCCGTCTGAAATCCTAGAAAAACAACCTTTTTCGAGAATTTCTGTTGCCTGCGGCCGCTCGCAGGAAAACAACTTCGAAAAAAGCAGCTCCCGGCAGGAAAACACTATGGCTCTGAAGGACGAACTAGTTCCAAAACCACGCCAAAAAAGTGCCTAACGTCCCTTCTGAAATCCTAGAAAAACGACATAAAACAACATAAAACAACTTTTTTCGAGAATTTCTGTTGCCTGCGGCCGCTCGCAGGAAAACAACTTCGAAAAAAGCAGCACCCGGCAGGAAAACACCATGGCTCTGAAGGACGAACTAGTCCCAAAACCACGCCAAAAAAGTGCCTAACGTCCCGTCTGAAATCCTAGAAAAACAACATTTTTCGAGAATTTCTGTTGCCTGCGCCCGCTCGCAGGAAAACAATTTCGAAAAAAACATAAAAGCAGCTCCCGGCAGGAAAACACCATGGCTCTGAAGGACGAACTAGTTCCAAAACCACGCCAAAAAAGTGCCTAACGTCCCTTCTGAAATCCTAGAAAAACAACCTTTTTCCGAAAACAACTTCGAAAAAAGCATAAAAGCAGCTCCCGGCAGGAAAACACCATGGCCCTGAAGGACGAACTAGTTCTAAAACCACGCCAAAAAAGTGCCTAACGTCCCGTCTGAAATCCTAGAAAAACAACCTTTTTCGAGAATTTCTGTTGCCTGCGGCCGCTCGCAGGAAAACAACTTCGAAAAAATCACCTCCCGGGGGGGGAAACACCAGGGCTCTGAAGGACGAGCGAGTGCCAGAACCACGCCAAAAAAGTGCCTAACGTGTCGTCTGAAATCCTAGAAAAATCTAGATTAGATTTTTGGTAGGCTGCTGGCTACTGGCTGCTGGCTGCTACTGGCGCTGGCTGCTAGCTACTGGCTATGTGCACCTCTTGCGTGCTCTTGCCCACGTTCTTGACACCCATTAGTGCCATCCTAGAAAAACACAATTTTTCGT
>CAMXCT020003298.1:0-17500 GCA_947184155.2 Cladocopium goreaui
AATCTACCGTAACCCACAACAAAATTTATGTGAAAAAAACATAGTTTTTTGGGAGCTGTAACCCGTAACCAAAAGACACCCGTAACGGACCCGTAAAATACCCATAATTTGCCGTAATCTACCCATAATTGATTATGGGTTTTTTTCTGAAAAACATAGGTTTTTTTCAGATGAATTTATGTTAAATTATGTTAGATGTTAAACGATTTTGTTAAGTATTCATCACCATTTTGTAGATTCAGACAATATTTGTCTCATGTGGCCAAACTTTTTGCAACAGAAAAAGTGCGAATAAATTTGCACACAATTCGGACACTTGGCCGTGTTTTGCCTACTTTGGCATCCAAATCAGCAATCTATGGTATCACAAGGGGTGTGATTTGTGAGAAAAATGGTAATGGTCGAGCCAGCTCAATCAAATACTACGTCATTATGATTTTTTTCATGGCAAGGTTGAACTGCTCTGAGCTGCTATGTAGTCTTAGCATTTCTGGAATTAACTACGAAACATTTTGCAGGTATTTTGGCTTTTGGCCAGGTTTGTGCGGCCAGGTTTGTGCAAACTTAGGGTTGGGGAACTCATGTCAATTTCCCGTGCGGATACGGCCCGTTCCATGATGTCCCGGTCAAACTCCACCACGGAGCTGACTTTTGCCATGAATCAGATTCTCTATGATGCTGATGGCAAACTCCCTGATGACCTGGATGCTTTGGAGGAGCCAATCTTTCGTCATGGCCAAACATCAAAGTAGACTCATCCCGCCAGATTAGTGTAGTGGATAATCAAGTTTGGGATTAGATTCCAATTCTTTCAACAAGGGAATATCTCCACCTGACTGAACCCTCATGTATCTTTGATAGATCTGAATGTCCCTGATTCTGCAGGAAATGGAGCGACAATTATCAGACCTTGATGCCCAGGACTCTCAGGCTTGGGGAATCTTGCGGTTCCAAGTTAGTCTGATGATTCCCAACTAGATATTGTGTTTATTGATGACATCGATGCCAAGTAACTAATTATATGCACAATAAATATATAGTTTATCATGTCTTTAATAGTTGATGTACCAAGACATGAGATTAGACATCGCCAGACTCCCATAACCCTTTCTCTGCCAAGCAGCTCCTATCCAGGCTCAGTCTTTGCAACTCCTTGCAGTCGCTACACAGGTGTCTTGAAAGCATTGTGATCTTGTGCGAATTTGGTGAAGATGATGATGATGGTTATGATGATGATGATGATGATGATGATGATATAACATACACCTGTTAAACATATTTTAAGGGTTAGGTTCTCCTACATCCATGTATGGATCGACAACACCCACATATATAACATTTCCCCATCATGTGTCAATACAAGAAAAATAAACACAACTAATTTTAGTGATCGATGTAATGTGAGTTTTCCATAACACCTTACGAGCATTTTCAAGGGTACGCTTTCTGAGGCTACTCCGCAGAGGTCCCAGAAGTTTGCCGAATTGCCGGATACTGTGCCAGCCACTGCTGAGGAGCTCAGTGCGTTATCTAGCAATGGTTCGCCTACTGGTGTTGTGGATTCCAAGCGTTCGTCACTGGATTCTAATGCCAAAGTTGCATCCCCAAGTTCCCCTACATCGTCCCTACCATCTTCGGCATCCAAAGTTGCAGATGAAGTAATTTAACTTGCATGGTATGTTTGGGGTGATGCATTGCAGCACCAGTAGTCACAAATAGATGTACGAGTTAAGCTTGTATGCCATGACAAGGCTTGTATCGCAAGTAATTATGATAAAACTATCTAGATTTGTTGTCAGCTGTTGTCATATTTACCATAAAATACTATGATGCAATTCTTCACTTCGTGATTATTTGCCAAACCCAGTTTCCGACATCGCCCCACTAAGGTAAAGGATCGTGTCCTCAGTCTTCTCTCAGAAGGCAAGATTGATGCGGGGATTGCGAAGCAACTCCTTGGCAGCGAAGATGGAGCTGCAGCCCATCCCCCGACCAGAAAACGTTCCTCTGGTGAGATGACTAAAGACCCTGATGATGGTGATTCCAATGATGAGTTCCCAGAGGGAGAACTGGATGCATTGCTTGACAACGCAAATACAGACAAAAAAGAAACTTGTCCCAAACATGTCAAAAAGTATTTTGTAAATACATGATTACACAGTGTAACATGATAATGCATATGCCATTTCTTCGAAGTAAAAAACGGGATGGTCAATCTTTGCCACCCTTCATCCAGTCTCAGGCAGCCAATGCTGTGAAAGCGAAGTTGCGCAGGCTTTGTGAACCCAAGAAGAACGGACGGCTTCAAGTGCCCCAATGGCTGCATGACGAATGGAAGAAGGGTGACCATTTGCAGATGGCTCGGGAGTATGAATCATGCAACTTCAACAAGGATACCACATGATATCAATTCAACTGAAATATGACATATATGCATGTGCAATAATTACTGCAAGACCGTGATTCTCCCATCACTTCCCGACATATGCCAAGAATCTTGTCCATCGATGTTGCATATCCCCAGCCAGCTCATGATGTTGCCCCCTTTCTCCTCCAATCGTCCAATGTCCTGAGCAGGAGAGATTCATCGCGTACAAGACCAAAACGGTGAGGAAGGAGGACAAGAAAGTCACAGACTTGACGGTGGGGTGGTATAGCAAGGAAGACATGTCGAAGATCCTTAAGTGGAATTCGAATCATGGGCGCAATAGTTTGCAAAGGCTGCAGCGTTGTTTGGCTATAGCTGTTAGCTCTGTATACATTCTCAAAACCTTATCCTTTAGGGTCCTTGATCATGTTGGCTGTCTTGGCTTCTTAGGAAAAAGATTGCCGGAGCCGTCAAGAAGTGTGAGCAGGATAGCTTGCACTTGGTCAGGCTTTCAAGACTTCTTGATTAGCTGATCGTGCTAAGTTTGTTGACATGATTTTGCCCATACAACATCTCAACTTTTGTGACTACATAGTGTATATCGATAAGTCACCTGCCACTATTTTCAGGATAGAGTAAGTAGTGAAGGAGGTCCAACATATGCAGCATTTCTTGGCACATCATTGGATGTGCACAACTTTTCTCATCCAAATCCAGCTACATGGCAGTGTTGTTTTCTCTATTTGGGAGGCGCTGCGAGTATGGTGGGGAGGACGAATACTACATCAAGGTGCGTGAAAGTGGCAACCACCAACAAGCCCTTTCCAACATTGAAGAGCAAACGCAGAGATCCCAGGACAGAACCATTCTCTCCCACATGTTTGCCAGGAATCATGACCGTCAGGCCGCATGCACATTGATGTTGAGATTCGCCAATACTACCTGTCAGGACGATGGGCCCGCTCTTGGGGATGTCCAGTTGGACATGGTTTCAGCCCATGAGGCACGCATGACTGCGGCTGCAAGCTCCCAGTGTGCCCTCACCAGTGAGGTGGGATTTTTTTTCAGTATTGACATTGCATTCCTTCATCCACTTGTAGCAACTGTATACTTCTTGCTACTTGTCATCACGAGATATCAATCCTCAATCACTCCCCATTGACATTTTGATTGCTATGGATTCTTGGTTTAAATTGATCATTGCAACCTGTGAGGCTGCCAGGGCAAAAGACGTCTTCGGTAAGCACGTCGACTCGGTACTGAACAAGTCAGCAAAAATCAGAAACCTGATTAGTGACCTTCAAAAGAATTACCCTACGGATGACACGGCGATGAAGATCCTAGTCTATATATTCATGACCACTTCACACTTGACTCATTTTCACAGCTCACATTGTTTTTGTTAGGAGTCAGTCCCTCCCAGTCTGGCCTCAGTCACTCTTGCCGGCTCACTCCAGGGCAGTTGCTGCTCTCAACAACGACCTCGCAACTCTGGACAATGAGTTCAACAAGCTGTCAGAACATGTGGCTTCAGGTGAACGAGATGATCACCACAAAGAGCAACTAAGAAGCATTAAGACGCATTGTTGGTGTCGCCTCTTCAGCATGTTGATATTGCTTATGGTATGAGTATAGTTGTGACACTTACAAGGGCATTGTGTCTTGAACATCGGTCACATTCTGAAAGAAAAACAATCTTAAAACTTAGGTGGCAGGGACAAGCGGAGATTCTCATGAAGCAGTCGACCTTTACGTGCCTTGGCACACGTTGCATTGGTATGTAGCTCTACTTCTTGAGGTGTCACATAGTTTCCAATGATGTGGTCAGTGGTTACCATAAGTTTGCCTTGTACTCATTCGATCATCCCTAGGTGCACCAAGATTGCCCAGATGGAAGCCAAGATTCGGCGCGCTCCTCAAGAGACATTTGGTCTGGTTGCAGCATCGCTCCATGAAGCGAGTATAGAACATACCTTGGTCATTTTGATTTTCCCGATTGTAACGAACCCATACAAATTTCCTCATGAAACCACTTGCCCTATTCTGGCTTTAGGACGGCGAAGAAGCACTTCAAGAAGCCTGAGGAGATTGTCAAACACGAATAGATTTCTCTTCTCTTGTAAGTCAGGGGTTGGCGAGTTCTTCAATGAACATGCTCAATGGAATGGACTTTGGAACTATTCCAATTGGATTTCCAATACAATAAAATGTTATCTTTGAGGTTGCGTTATATGGATGCAATCCAATTCGATGATCATTGCCTGGGGCTGCGCATGGTGCTGGATTTGCTGATTGTTTTGAATTACTTTCTGATGCCAAAAAAATCCCGCAATACAAAGTCAGTATGTATGTATCTAGTTGTTGCACTTTGGATCACACTTGTTTTCTGCAATGAAGTCACCATGCCTATTGAAGGCAAGATGTGCGTTCCAACCGTTTACATGGGTAGGAAGCTTTGCCTTGTGGCGCTGGATCAACAAAAGAAAAAAAACATGAGTTAGAGCTGATAGTTTCGACTCGTCTTATGCTGGATATGCTGGTCCAAGTTCTTTACCCATTTCTCCAAGAAACAACCATTATCCCCGAGCCAGTGTCCATGGATCCAAAGCCACGCACTTCTCTCAGCCAGGTCGCCTGGGAAGATCTGCAAAGCGCTTTGCGGCCAATGTCGGCGAAGGAGCCATTGGCTTAGATTCCATCCAGCAGCCAACAAACCTTGATGATTCTAGAAAATACCTCCATGACTCGTTTCTGTAGCCCACTGCCGTGGTTCTTGGTAGAAAGCACACGAACAGCTGCATATCATACCTATTTACACAAAGTTACCATATTCATTTATATCATTACAACTTAGATTCGATATAGTCTATAGAGATAAAAATAAGACAACATATGGATAAACACAGAGGGCTCCTACCAGTGTTCTTCAGTCCTGTCTTCACTACAATGAAAGGGTGGGAGTATTTACAAACAAAAAACTTTATCCGTGCTGTCTTCGCCATGCGCTGCGTTGAGCTATGGAAACATCGGATGATGAACTCATTGAGTTACTGAGCTGCCATCGGTCGGCTCCTCGCCTCAATTTGTTCTTCCATGTAACTCCATATATAGTGATTTTTGGAACATACAGCCTGAATGTTTCTAAAAGTCTTCATATCCTCATCTACCTGAGGCTGCACTTGGCCCCTATGCCTGGGAACACAGGCCAATCAAGCGTTTGAGGTCCAATGCCAGAGCGGACAGTGTGCCAAACCCACCGGGACAGGCATATCCAAATTTGCCAGTGGAAACCGGTCAGCCAGATGAGAACACATACCACAATTCCAAAAAGACTTTGTTGAGCTGGGATGACACATACTTACAATACCCTGATCTCAAAGATCTACCTAGGGCCCAAGATGTGTTTCGCAAGATCGAGGCTGACTTAGTACTGAGGATGCCAAGGCCAAGTGTGACTGCAGGACACGTGCTCAGTCATTGCACACAATGCTTTGAAAAAATACTGGCGGAGAACAAGCCAATGACCTTTAAGTTTGGCTTTACACATGACGCAGCGGTCAGGTGGCACAACCGAAAGTTTGGATATGCTTTTTCAAAAGACAAATTTGACTGGATGATAGTGTTGTACGCATCGGCAAGCCCACATGGACCTGCTTTTCTAGAAGCAGCTCTCATAGAGAAGTATTTCGGTTACCTGCTAGCAGTTGAGTGCTCCACCTTTCTGTCTTTGTGAGACGTATTGATGTGTTGTCATTCTTGTATATATCTCAACTTTTGCTACTGTTATTGCGGATTGGTTTTTGACTAGAGGTTTGTGCAGCCTTGTTGTTTCTTCAAGCCCAGGTTTCCAAGGATGCAAAAATATTCGAAAGGGAGGAGACACTGTGAATCAAGTTGACGGTGGCCCATTTCTCACATACCTTGTATATAAGTCCTGGAAGAGACCAAGCATGCAGGTGAGAAGCAAAGGTCACCAGGAGCATGTGTTGGTTTAATTCAACTTTTTGATGGATCTAATTAGTTTATAGAATAGCGCAGCAGTGACGCATGCAGCTAAATGCAAAAGCATTTTCACACGTCTTTTGAGGCAATGCAGCCAAACAATTTGGCAGCAGGGATGTGATATGCCGATGTGACGAAAAGCATGCACATACACTCTGAGCTGAATCGAATTATTTTCAACCATCTTGGTTTGGAATTCTTTGTGTTCTGTCATGGGGATTAGAAATGAATAGATGTGACACCATGATGAAACAGCGTGATGATGTTCAGTGCAGAAGTTTATACAGATGAGTTTCTGTGATCGCTGCCGGTTTCTAAGGCCAGCAGCGTCAGCCAAATACGTACGGCTGAAGCCGTTGCTTCGGACATGGGTGAAGAGAGGGCAGTGGAGACTGGGGTTCATCAGTGGGCCAAGTGTGGCTTGAGAAATAGTGAAAGAGATGTTCAGAAAGTGTTGAAAAAGCAAGGGACCAAATTAGATGTCCGTGTTGAAGAAGTTGTGTGCGATGGGACTTTGGTACCATGTATTACACCTGAGACTTGGTTAGAATGGATTGTAAATCACGGCTTATGGCCGAGCTTGGCTGGATGCTCTCTTGGTGACTATGAGGGTGCGCAACAAAACTGGGCGGAATTTTGGAGGACCTATGAAAAGATTCATCCTGAATTTGATTTGTTTACAATGGATGGCGTTGACTATTCAAGAACGGCTGCAATGTTTGTCCATGGGGACGAAGGACGAACCCTCAAAAGACAGGGAATCCTTGTAACAAGTCTTCAGAGTGCGTTAGGAAGAGGGTTTGACGAGAAGAGACTTGGAAGGCCGAACGATGTTCGCAACCGCAAGCTTCAGGTTAACTTTGCAGGGCACACGTTCACAACAAGATTTGTTTGCAGCACCATCCCAAAGACTGCCTATGATGTGCAACCGGAATTGTTTCATGACAATGTGAAACAAATGGTTATTTCTTGTAGAAAACTGCTCGATAAGGGCTTCACTGACAAGTCGAGGGGCGAAACATTTCGTGTGGTGATTTTGGGAGTGAAGGGTGATGCACCCTACCTATCGAAGGTGGGCCATTTTTACAGGAGCTACAACACAACAACCAAGAGGGGAACAGAAACTTCTGATCCAAAGGGCTGTTGTCCGTACTGTTTGGCGGGCACTCGGTTGTGTAAGGCTGAAGAAATAGCAACTGCAATGCCGAGCTGGATCAAAACAATTGGTGTGAAACTACCTTGGGTTAGGGAACCAGAGGTTATCAAGAACCTTGTGCATGATCGAAGCAACCCGGCTGACTTTTTCAAAAGTGACATCTGGCATGTGTTTCATTTGGGATTTGGTCGTTCATGGATTGCAAGCGTTGTTCAACTTGTGCTTCCACAACTACCTTGCCAAAACTTGGATGAGAAGTGGGATTTCTTGACCGAACACTACCTTCGATGGTGTGAGAGAAACAAGAAGCAGGCTCATGTCAGTCGCATCACTGCATATCTCATGTCGTATAACGACTCTAGTGGAACGCGCGGAGAATGGCACAAAGGTGCCCTTACGAGCAATCTGATGGGGTGGTTGGTCGACCTACTTGGTGACATTCCCCGGGACAATGATGGTTTCCACATGCGCTGCAGGGAAGCTACCTACAGAATGAATGCGAAGTTTTCTTTGCTCTATCGAAGTGGCGCGTTCCTGAATTTTCAGGAGTCTACATTTGTCGTTGAACAAGGGTTGAAATTCTTGGAGATTTACTATGGAATGGCGGTGGAGATGTTCGGACGTGGACGCCAATGGATGTATCCGTTCTATCCAAAGGCACACATTTACCATCATCTTATTTTGCAGGTGCTATGGCAAGCAAAAGCATGTGACCAATCGGTCAATCCCTTGCTCTATGCCTGCCAGATGGATGAAGATATGATTGGAAAAGCCAGCAGGCTTAGCAGACGGGTCAACATTCGTCTGACTGCATCCAGATCGCTTGACAGATATTTGACTGCGGCATATTCAGCCATGGTGGATGCAGGTGTGCTTGCGTGAAAAAAAAACTTAGTTGTGTGTCCGCTACTTGGCCTTGGCAGGATCTGTGCCTCGATCTTCATTAACCAAATCACCCATGATGGGTTCCATTTAGGTGTGGCATGTGGTTGATTAGCTTTTGATCAACTAAGACACGCATACTGAAACCTTTATCCCCTGCTTACCACACATCTGATTATGGGCCATTTCCAGAAACCTGGTTTTTTTAAAAAAACATAGTTATTTCTTAGCAACCCAAAAAAAAGAAGGTTTTTGATTCCCTAGGTATATATACACACGTATATATAACTCAATTGAATTCCAAATGATTTCAATGGGTAGACACTGGCTGTGCCTTATTTTTGTTCTTGACAGTCCCTCCGTAGGGTGTATATAGATTATCCATGTGAGACATGATATTATGCCATGTTACAACATATTACATTGTTCATTCAGCTTGTGATCATATTAAAGATTTGTTGTTTGCTTCATGATAAGATATCCCAACACACACATATATATATATATATATGGGTTTGTCTGAAAATAGGGTATATTCCCAATTATAGCCATTTAATAGGGATAATGATCATTAACCATTGGGTTTAGGGGTACACTATTTTCAGACACACCCATATATACACACGATGTACAACACTTTTCGTGCTTCGATGTTTCGGAGTCAGGAGCTGACAGACAGCTCCACCAGGGACACGGAGAGCTTACGTCCCAGACCCAGAGACGGATGAGAAGTGGAGCAGTTTCAAAAAATGACGCAAATTGATGCAAATTGTGAAAATGTGTCAAGATATTTCAAGATATTTCAAGATTGTGTCAACAATAACTCACAAATCAATACACATCATTCAATCATCACGTTTTCTGGCTCAGCGGCATCACGCTAATTCCAATACAGAGTTGGTTGACCCAAGAGCCGAAGCTTTGTAATGTGCAAGTGACCAGTGATCGTCGCTTTGGGACCATACTAGGGCTTGACGGGCTTCACGTTTTCACAGCCTGCGTTCAATGCAGGTGAAGAAGCAACCAAAAACTTGGAGGACTACAAAACAGCAGCGTGCGGGCCCCCACTGCATCCCATCGCGAGATTCATGGCAAAGGCCTGAACTGCCGAGATGCTCAGTTGCTGAGTTTGACATGAGGGTTCAGCTCTAATCTCAAATCCCTTTAACCTGAAGGTTCTTATAACTCACCTGTGAATGACATGATGTGCTGTTTCGGTTGCAGATTGGTTGCCACCCAGGAATGGTCGTTTGGATGGCCATGATGAGGTGAAAATCGGAAGTGGGCGGACAGTCGGGCAACAGACTGGGGACCTGGTCAAAAGTATAGCCATCATGCGGAAAAGGGGTTGATGATGGTTGATGGTTTATCATTGTGCAGTGATGTGTTTAGGATGTTTCACGATAGATCGAACAAGACATTGCAACCTCTCTAGGATCTCTAGGACTCGCGCCAGCTGTGCCAGGAAAACCTTCAGATGCGCACTGCCCTGATGGAGGTCGAAAATCTTGCGACTCGACGAGTAGAGCCTTGGATGCACAGAAAATTGCAGTGGATAAGCCAACGTGGTGAGAAGCGCATGGTTGCTTTGATTGTATTGAGTCAATTGAGGATTGGGTCATCAAGGATGCATCCAAGCGTTTGCGTGCTGAGCTCAAGTTCCAGAAGTGAAGTCGGATTCAGACATGTATTTGCCGATCTGCGGGCCTTTTTGAAGCCTGAGTTCCAGTCTCAGCTTTGACCATGATTCAGGCAAACAAGCACGGGTTCTTCTATTGCTTGAACATGGGAAAGATATGTGCAAAGACATAAAAAAGAATTAATTACAAAAATATACTAATAGGATCTAATAGGTAATTAATTAATTACTGTATTCGTATGTATTTGAAGAAACCCAGCATGCTTGCAGCCTGCTTTATTCCCCTGCAATTTGGCACATTTTGGCACTTCTTTCCCACTAGAACACTACGAGGCCCAAACAGCGCCAGCAAAGCAAGTTTGCACACCAGCTGGCAGAGACCTCAGATTTTTGGTGATTTTTAGTGATTTTCTCTTTGAAAACAATCGCAGTTTTGCCAGAGATCAGTCCAGTTAGGTTGGCTTCAGTTTTTTCCTCGATTTCACGCCACCTTTCCACGCGACCTCCACGCAACTCCCTGGAACTGGACAAAAAAAGGAATGACTGGCAGCATCTGGCAGCTTTGTGCCTGCAGGTTTTCGCCCAAGTTCGACATGGCAGGTGGACATCAACATCGTCATTTTGCTGCCTACTTTCTGTATTATCTCGTTTTGATGTTTCCGACAATTGAATGTCGTTCTCGTGAGCTCTTTTGTAGACGAAAACTGCTGGCAGAGGAAGAGTAATCTTGAAGATACATCAGATTAATCGGATTCACACGGGCAAACACGTGCACAGAACATGCAAATGCAATCATACTCTAAGCATCTAAGAATCTCTCAAAAGCGTCCAAAACTACTTGGGTGCAACGGGGCCAAATGAACCAGGTGTGCATGGCTTGCAGTTGGAGTTGCAACTCTTTAGGCTGGGCCTGCATTTTGTTTGATACATACTTCCCCTGGGTTGGCTTTGGGTAAGCCACATCTCCTTGTAAACCTGCAAGGCCTAAACCATCTTAAACCTTTTGTCACTGCTTATTTTGCAAAGGATAGATAGATAGTGAATGATAGAGATTATTTTTAGTTTTTTAGATTTGAGAGAGCAAGCCTGAAAGATATGGCAAGGAACAATCGATGTAACGCAGGTTCTTGGCTCTTTGCTTCCATTTCCTGTAGCATGGAGAAAAACGGAGACAATGTTCGACATCATATTACTCAAGTCTCCCGCAATCTCTAGAATTTGTATGATTTTGTGTATTGCTGAGATCCATCTACCATAGTATACCACAGTCACTTCCACAGTCCTTTGATTACTTATTTTACAATCAATCTATAAAAACCATAAGAGAGAGGTGAATCTTAGATAGTCTTAGCACATTGTGGCCTTTTTCTCGTGGCTTTGCTCGTGAATCCAATGGCTACAGCCACGAGCTCGACCCCAAGCTTTGTCGGCTACGGCAAAATCGGGCATGGAACCTGCACAGCAGATGCAGCAGATGCCACATGGTGTGTCACCGAGAAGGTGTGGACAGCGAAGCCTGTCATAGCCAACCATGTGTTACACATGTGTTATGAAAGATGTGGTAAGTGGTCCCAGTACCATGGAGATACAAAACCGAATAAACCGTGTAAACGTGTAAAAACCATTGTAAACCACTTACCAGACGTTACCAGGCATTACGAGACAGACCATTTATCATTTGAATCAAGGAATGTGAAAGCAGCTATACACTGGCAGACTTGAAGGGCAGCTGCTGTGCAAACTGTTGTGACAACGGATGATAGCAGGATGTTGTAATGTTGTAGCATGTTGTAGCAATGTGTTGTTTCAGGTGCACGGTGCCAATTTCTCTGTACACGTCGACGGACGGGGCAAGTTGCTGTGTGCCAAACGAAGGGGATTTCTTGCAGAGCATGAGGACTTTTTTGGTCACTTTGCAATGTTGTGCCTTGCCTCAGCATCTTTAGAGATTGACGGATATTGACGGAGATGACGAGGGTAGTATCTTTCTTAAAATTTACGGAGGGATTTGTGAGCTCAGGACCAAGCTACGAAGGTCATTGCAGGCGTTGGCTCGCGACATTATTGAAAGCTTGGAGGCAGACCACGTGACATACGTGACCATTTTCGGAGACATGGTCGCATTAGATTTTGCTGCAGTGCTTGGATGTGTTCATTTTGTTTTCACATGTTTTCATATATTATGTTTTCATTATTTCCTTCCAAGGAGAGCTTTGTGGTGGAAAATATCCCCACCCTGATGTCACAGAAGTACCTTATGCTCGACCGGTGCAAGTGGGAGTTTGGCGTCTTGGCGTTCCGCGTTTTGAAGGCATATCCATGTGGCAAGGAAGTTGAGGTGTCCACCTGTCGCCGCAAAAGGTTCCTGGTTGCTTCATAGTCCGTCAGGTACAGCCCAGCGATCGAGTTCATTGTGTTTGACGTGGCCATTTTTTCTGGCACGAAACCTTCCTGGTTCTTGCCCTTCAAGTCGGAAGCTTGCTGGCAATAGCAGGATTACATTACAACATCATTAAACTCACAGATTTCAGAAACAAATATGCTGAAATAGTCTGAAATATATGAAACAGTGTGAAGTTAGATTGATGTACTCAAAGGAAGTCTTGCTGCTTCGTCCATCAATCACTTTTCCACGAGATTGAGCATTATCATGAAGAATCTTGTGATACAGAATGATACAGATACACCTCAATAGAGGATGACGGGAGGACACTGAAACTTGAGCCAATGTTGATCTCACCCTTCGGTGAAAGGAGTCGAAAGTCCGTTGCCGTCTATTCGACTGCCCAGGTCACAGACTTCTCAAAGAAACATCAACTTCCAGCAGTGCCTGTGCTTTTTGTTGGAAGCAGAGGAGACTGCTCAAACTATGATTCTCGGCTGCACCCCGCAGCACATGTTTTGCATCAACTTCAGTATTCCAAGTGGCAGCAGCAGCCTGTTTAGTTTGATCAGTTGGGGCAAAACCGCACAACACTTCTTTAGCACCTTTAGAGCAATCCAGGATCCAAAGTACACTTCCCTGGTCCCAAGCATGTTTGCTTTGCCGCCTATTGCGGGCAACTTGGCAGAGGGCATTGTGGTCAAGCCTTGGGATTGCGAAACCCTGATGGATGAACGGCCGATCTTTAAGATCAAAATCCAGGAATTCCAAGAAGGTGAAGGATCTGCACCTCCTCCAGGAGATCCATCCATGAAATCGTATCTCCTGTCCCAGATCAATGAGAATCGCTTGGCCGCGGCGGCCAGCAAAGTGGGTCCTTTGACCGATGTACGGGGCTGGGAGGAGTGCCTTTGAGGCAGCATGATGCAGCAAAGCTCAGCAGATGTTGGCCCAGTAGATCTAGCTGTTTGAATCATTTTGTATATTTGCTCTCCGTGTATAATCAATCAAATTGTAGCAGTCAATGTATTTTTGTTGGTAGCTGAAGTCCAAAACACGTCCAGTTACTGAGGTAAACATGCCTGAAGTGACTGGCATGTTTGTGCTCAGGATCATCAACCTGGTCATTGAAGACATCAGAGATGAAATCGGCAAAGCGCTTAGCTGCAATCGGCAATCATACAAGATCATTAAGGGCGTCAGGTTGTCAGAGTTTTGCACTGCAGAGTGCTGTGTTGGCCTAAATTTATCAAGCTACCGTCGCATGTGTTTGACAATGTTAATTGTATTTTAGTATATATTCTGATACTGGATACCAAGATCACATGATTATAGTTTTAAAAGCAAGATGGCCGTCCAACAAATTTATCATCTCACGTGCTTGTCTCAGGTGATGATCCAACGTTGCTTGCCATGGAACAGCACTTGCGCTGTGTCACGTATGATTTGCTGGAGGAAAGTAGAGCATCTCTGGAGGATGGCCAGGATACCTAGTCGAGCCCTCAAGACAGCTTCATACATTTCATACGCCGCTTTTGAAGGTGTGGCAGGAGCTTGCATGGTCGGTCCATTGTATGTTGATCAGTCAGGATGAAACAGCTACGTTTGGTCGCACAGCCTAATGCCACTGCTGGCAGTGCTGTTGAGCTGTCATTGTGATGAAGCAGCCTTGGCCGGGCAAAACGTGCTTCTAGCTCTGCAATTGTTGCTAGCTCCACATTGGACTCTGCACACATCTGCACACGCTGCCCTTCTGACGGTTTCATGTTGTCCTATTAATTATTGAGTATCCAAGTTGGACCAAGCAGGCCCTGTGTTTGACGCTTGAATTTGACAAAGCGGCTGCGCGGACTGCTGCCATTTCTTGCCACTTTTTTCTGTCGTCGCCCATGCAGTGTGTTGCATCAACAGCTTGCCCATGCCCGTGGCAACATGTTGGAGTGCGCAGTCAAATTTGCCAGTGGAATCGCAGATGAGTAGTCTTGCTGCGTCCCCTGCATAGTAGCAGGCATAGCATAGCTGCCGCTGAACGCTCAAAGTGTTTGAGTCTGCCTTGTGGTGCTGGTGCTTGGAAGCATGTTGGCCCTCCGGTTGGTTGTTGTGGCTTCTGCTTTAGCTGCTGCTGAGAAGATGCAAGCGCCTTCCAGCTTCATCCTGTAAGTGGTGTCTCTTTAAGTGGTGTCTCCTTAAGTGGTGTCTCTTCACCGCGAGAGATGTGTCAAGGAGGGATGGGCCAAGCGGGTGCTTCATTGGACGAGTGCACGGCTGCACTTTCAGAGCTGGACTGACTGACGTGAGGTTTGTAGTCTCACAGGCAGTGGTTCCTTGACGGATTTTGCTGTGAAAAGATGTTTGGCAGCGCAGCCTAATGCTGCTGCTGGGAGTGCTGTTGAGCGATGAAGCAGGGAAGAGTTCAACCTGGGAGTTGCAAGCCAATGGACAAATTAAATCAAGCTGGGGCCAGCAACATGTCCCTGAGCCAAGCCGGGCCTTCCCTCGGCCGGGCAGACTTTAACTTTACCTCTAGCTCTGCAATTGTTGCTAGCTCCACCTTGGAGCCTGCGCACAGAGCTGTCCTTGCTGTTGATGGTCTCGCATCATCCTACTGGGTATCCAAGTTGGACGAAGCAGGCCCTGTGTCTTTGACGCTTGAAGTTGACAAAGCGGCGTTGTTCTCAAAGCAGAGCTTGATTTCGAGATTTGTCTCTTCTTCTTTCGCCCTGCAATCCTGGGCGCAAGTGGACTGACAAGTTTGACACCCGCACATTGGTCCGTCAGGTTCCCATTGACCCGTCGCCTAGCCTACGGCGTGAAGCTTGTGATGAACAAAGCCCCATGCTCCATCATCGACCTTCCAGCTTCATGCTGGTCGGTAGTGTTTGGTAGAGTCTCTTCATGGCGAGAACTTTTTGGAGATGGACCGCATGAGAATTGGACGTGAGGTGTGGAATCTCACAGACTTCAGCCAGTGACTGGCTTGACATCAAAGGACCAGACAGACAACTCCGAAGTTGATGGAAAAGAAAGCTCCAAACAGTTGAAGAGCTGGCAGCCATTGGAAAAATCCGCCATTGTGCAGACTTGTTTGAAGCAATGCTGCGGAAAAGAATGCGTTAGTCACACTGCTGCATCAGGGTTCTTTGAAGGCACGCAGGATGAATGCCTCCACAGGTTTAACATCTTTTAAATTACAACTCTAAGAGTTTTGGGATGTTTTGGGTCACAGTCTAGACTGCAGTAGGATGATAATCATACAACACCATACAGTCGGAAATCTTAGTCCTGTTATGTATTGTTTTGTTCTGTTGGTGTTTGTTTCCTGTTTCTTCCTCTGCGCTGCTTGATTCGTTAGCAACGGGTGCACTCCATGACATCAACATCATCGCAAACGCCCTTGCCCACAAGCCCCTGGCTCCACTTCCCAGGCCTTCAGATTGGGGAGTGACTTGCAATGCAAGCCTCGTCGACACGAAATTGGTTCGGGATCGGGATTGCTTTCTAAACCTTAGTCATGCTAGGGTAATGTGTGTGCTTGCATGAGCTTGCTGAGTTTTCTGATTGCAATCATTTTTACAATTCCCAAATTTAAGGCTGATGGCGAATCATCTGGAGATGTTGCCATCTACCTGTGGGTCATGGTCTCAGCAAGATCCAGCAGGGATCAACCAAGCTGAACCTTGAGGGGTTGACGTTCCTTTTGACCCACTGCCGAACGTATCACTCAAACTGAACTCAACTTGCGTGAGAAAATTGGCATGCCGGAATTGACATACCTTAAACTGCCAAACTGTCAGCTTCTAGTGCATGTGTCCAGAAAGTTTGTAAAGCCATATAAAGCCTGATTTGGGCTGCTATTTTTTTTCCCTCGAGGCGTGCAAGGGGATGTTTGCAACTTAGATTCGCTAGTGCCAAGATGTGCCAGGGGTATACCATGGTATACCACATTGATCCACATTGTATGTGTGGTATATTGTGGTATGCCGGTATGCCACGAAAATCAGGAAACAAAAGAGTTTGGATGGGTTTTGATGGAAATGCTGCAACAGAGGTTACTGCATTGGATTGGGGTTTATGCTATTGAAATGTGAAAGCCTTGATGTTTCTGTGTGACCCAGAATTGGCAATGAATTTGATGTCGGAGACTGTCAAGAACGGGTTACCTGAGGAACTTGGTGTACAAACTCTACTGTGGAAGCGCGCACCTCAAGTCAAAGGGCGAGCCTCTTGCAGAGCACTTCCTAGTGGCAGAAAGGATCATCACGGTTCATTGTCTTGGATGTTGTGTTTCCTTGGCAATAATCAATAGCGATGGCAAGCAAACAAGACAGTATTTCTAGTCTGTGTTACCCTCATCCAATATGAAAGATACAAGGAAGTTCAGCTTGGTCGTGAAGTTGTTGACAGCTTGGTGTATTAGGCAAATCGCAGACCTGCGAGAAAGTCTTCAACGGGAAGGCGCCCAAGAATGGTTTTTGTTTTTCCACTTTGGCTCCACAGCAACAACGTGAACGTGCTGAATATGCATGAAATATCTCTCTGTTTGGTCTTCGCATATGGCACGCTTTAGTCTCAGCTTGTCATGCACTTTGGACTTGCAAAAACCGGTACGTGTAGAGCTTGCGCTGTAGGCATGCATTCTTGCTCACCTACCCTTGGTATCCTTGATCCATGTCCGTGCTGTGCCACAAGGTGCCCTATGGAACCACCCGTTTCTGCTGGTTGAAAGACCAGATCAACCGAGAGGACGACACTCTGAGAATAGGCCAGGCACAAGAGGGCCACGACTAGATACTACATGATACTACTAGTATGAGCTGGTGCCTCCACAAGATCATGAAACATCATGAAAGCACATTTGAAACCACAGAGTTTTTACAAGGTAGAGGTATGAAGAAATCACCATTCATTTATTATAGAAAACTTTGTTCAATGTTTCCTGTTTTCACTGACTCTCCAATGTTCATAGACTACCAGCGTGGATGGTATTGGTTTCCACCAAAGGCATGTTTGCTCAACAGCAATGTCCAGCTGAGGCTGCGAGGTCTTGGAAGCAGTCAGAGAGGTGGAGCA
>CAMXCT020003298.1:20000-38429 GCA_947184155.2 Cladocopium goreaui
CCAGCCTGGGGTCCTGGAGATCCCTGGAGCGGGTGCTCAGGAGCAGGCCGACAAACTGGCAAAGAAACAGCTGCCTGGATCTTTGCTGTTGCTCACCTGCAACCAGTGCCTCAAAGTGATGGTTTCACATGGCTTGACATGGCTTAAGAAGATGTGCCGTATTGTGCACTGGCGCAAGATGTGAAAAGTATTGGAACCACCAGGGTTATGTGAAAAGAATTACGCATATCCACCGCATGAGGTGTTCGAAGTGTTAGCAGTCCTGATGTTTCATGAAAGTTTCCCTCCCAAGCTCACCCCAAGCATGTCAGTTGTCTCAGACTGTCCCCGGCCTGAGGTTCCGACGGCATGTCAACAACCGGCTCTTTGACCAAGTGAAGAACCAGGCGGAACTGTCGGGAGTCGTTCAGGGCACCTTCATAATATGTCATGATCCCTCAAAGTAGACGTGTGTGAAACGTCAATACAAACGAGGTCATCATGAATGGAGTTGCATCGTACAGCAGCATCCCTCAGCTTGGCTCTAGGTGGACGCCATGAGATCCAGAATGGTAAGGAGAGTTGAGTGAAGAGCTGAGCCAACCAATGGACGCCTTGTTTTTCTGCCAGTCTTGCGTTTTTGCGCTCCTGAATAGAAGGTCTCTGATTTGGTGAGTTTTGAGCTGACTGCTGTTTGATTTGTTTGCCTTTCTCTCTACATGTAATATGCATGCAGTTTCGCAGCATAGGTGCGTTTGAATCCTGTTGATCATTTTGATCCTTTTTGGATTCTTTTGATCCCTTTGGAATGGTGACAGATTTTATCAGGCCGCCTGTGTGGTCATGAGCCTCTCCCCAAGCTTTTGAGGTGGCGAGTGGAACAGGCAAGTCTTCTTCGGCGGATACCTCAGCTAGTCTGGATCAGCTCTAGTACACTATGAATTGAGACCAGGTGAGTGAAAATTATGAAACTTGAACACCAGCCTTGAGAACGGACTTTCATGTCTTGGCCGCCTCATTTGACTTCAAACAAGAGTATGTGATGAAGCTGTGTCGGAAGGCTGCAATCTGATGATACTTTTCCGCAGTCCATGTTTTTCTTGTTCCCATTTGAGAGCAACGGTTGCGTGTGTGTGTGTGAGTGAGAGAGAGAGTATTTACCCTGAGGAAATGCTTTCCACCTGGTGAGTCTATTTGCTGCTTGGTGGAATCCATCAACATTCCGTCCCTGCAGAGCAAGTTTGTCTTTTCGTGGTGCCTGTCAATGAATGATGATTACTCTCACTTCAAAAATCCCAAGCTATCCAAAAGAACAAGACCAACTTTCATACTCTCCTTTGCTACCCGACGATTTTGAACGTCTCTCAAATCTGCTTAGTTTATTTGCCACTTGAACAGTGTACTTTTGTGGACTGGGTGAAAAACCCTGAGGCAGTGCTTCCTTCAATGCAGCTGGCATTGAGGGTCTGGACTCAAAGCAGATGTGTTGCTACTAGTAGAACAAATGCGTTCCTACATAGTATCTTTTTGCATACGTGCTGTGAAGAAAGGGAAGCAGCAGGCCAAGTTGGGTCACGAAACAACATGAAACAACCAAGTGATTGCACAGCGGCTTGACAATTTCGCAGCTATCCATTTGTTTGTAAACTGATTGTTGCATGTTGTTGTACTCTGGTGGGTACTCCGTGGCAAGCAAGTTAGAAGAAGCTGAGGCATGCAGTTGATTTTCTATCCTTGCGGCTATCACGGTGCGACTGACGGATTTTGTTCGCTCTATGCCCAGAGCAGTGGTGCTGGAAGGGGCGGTTCAGGGTCTGGGCTTGAGCGATTCACCTTCAGCTGTAGCAACTGCATGAACAATCCCCGCAAATCGTTTGTTCGTGTCCAAGATTGAAAGCCCTGCTACAGGCTTTGTGTTGAAACTATTTGACCGAGGTTGTATTTGTATGCACCTGCCGGTGCCACGCTTCGGTGTAATTTGTTTGTCCTTGGCTCAGCCTGTGCTTTTTCTTTTGAGAAGACGGTAGAGGGGCGACTTGGCGTAGATTTAAATGGTAATTAGTTGCAAACAAGTATTATAATTTATCAATATTTCTCATATAGATAGTGGTATGTTGTGGTCGTTATTTGGGTAAATTGCAAGAACGGCTTGCACTGAGATTGGCGACCAGAAGCGAGACGCCAATCACAGCTTTGAGGCTCAGAGTTCACAGCGATGTCAGCACTGACCCAGGTTTGGTTTAGGGCCTAGGGATGATGTGACAGGTGACCTTCCCAATTTGAGGCAAGTGAGGTGAAACATGGTGAAAATCAAGAGCTGTTTGTGAGTTTGAAAAATATCGCTAGGTGCAAGCCCGGTAGCACCTCTCAGAACTACTGTCCCCGAGAGCTACACAGCTACACCAGGAATATTCATCACGAACTGATGCTGGACGTTGATCAGGTTGACTTATAAGATCTTATGAACATTTATGATCATTTATGATACATTTATAAACATCAATCCTTAAACTCGCCAACAAATCAATCTGTAAACCTGCATTCTTTCCAATTCGTCATGACGAATTTGCCAGGAGTCATGAGTCATGTTACTGTACTACTTGCGCAGCCCACCTCAGATCCAAAAAGATTTGCTGAGCAGGTGGCAGGAGCATTTGGTCGAACCAATTTTTGCCGCTTTGAAGCCGGTTTGGAGCAGGCGTCAGCCCAAAATGGATCGATTGATCGGAGAAGTGGACACTGTCTCGGGCACAAGTCGCACGAGTGAAAGGTTGCCATGGGTTGTTTGATTTTCTCCTGCAATATGTAACAAGAGTTAAAAAGGTATTGAGAATCTGGAATCTGGACTCACCTGTTTTGATTGGAGTTTTCCTTGTCGCTGGTTTTGACCAGAATTATGTTCATGACTTTCCATGAGTGTACATGATTATCCATGACTGTCCAGTTTATAATGTAAATATATAATATATAATATTTCATAGATATAGAATGATTTAAATATCATAATGTCCCCCAGTTTTCAGTAACATCTCCCCTGAGGCGACTGATACAATTGTGGTAGCTCTGGAAGTAGATGAGGCGCACCAGGAGATGCAGCCAACAAAAAGTGTCGGATGTGCCTATTGAACTATTGGGTGATGGGCATCATTTCATTCATATAGGGAATTTATACATGCCAACAATATATCATATCCAATTCATTCCAATTATCATATTATTATATACAATAATACGGATTCCCATTATGGGATGGATGACCATACCCCCATATACCTTGTCTCGACCATGGCACACATGGTTTTTTTAAGATTGTTTTGAAGTTGACGTCAAAACCTTAAACACTACGTAATAATGTAGGGCTTAAGACAGGTGTTTTTGAAATTTATATAGGGGACATGACCCGGGGTTGCATCCTGTGGAATGTTTCAATCGCCCTTGCTGAGCGTAGTATCTTATCGTGGTAGGACATGATCGCCACTGTGGCACATCCCAAAGCAGTGCCTGGAGACACTAGATCCATCGTTTGTGCCTCAGTCATCTCAGTATACTGTTCTGGTGACCAGTCAGACCAGTTGCAGAAATGTCTCTCGATCTTTTGTTTAGAAGATTTTAGAAGTAGACTCAGTAGACGTCCAGATACTGAGCTTAAAAGATTTGAGACCCAAGCTGGGCTACCGGAAGTTGGCAGTTGGACTGGCCATCCACAAAGCAAGTAGTCTATATTAGATATATTAGTCTCATTATATTCTTATTATGTCTTTCTATGTTTTATTGTTCCCCAGCACTTCTCATGGGCTGATCAAACCCACAGCGACCGAGGCGCAGATGGATGGCTCAGTGTCCGGACCCATCGAAAGTACAGCGCGGGGACTTGCCGGATCTGCCGGATTTGGGGGGACCGTTAGGTCACTTTTCAGTGGTCAGGACATGTCGATGCTGGTTTTGGTATGACATGGTGAACCAACTCGAATTCCAAAAACTGGTTTATTTTACGGCATTGAAGGTAGGGTGATGTGATGCAGGTTGAAATTGGCCCACAGCCCCTTGCACAAAGTGCAAGGTGTGGACATGTATGGAAAAGGGTGTTTTGATGTGTTTTGCTATTAAAAGTGCAAAGGCTGATGCTGATTTCAGGGAACCTCGTTTGGAGCTCTGGAGTGGTGCTGAATATTTCTGCAAACCCTACACTTTATCTCCACCTAGGTCAAGTTGCAACAGGCCTCAGGAAATCTGAAGAAAAGCTTCTTGGTTGCATGATACTGATTGAATCTGATTGATATTGCGTGTTTTGGACATGGACATCAGCATCATCAGCCAAAGTTCGATTGTTCACTTGATTCACTTGAGCGGATCAGTGCCAAGGTCCATTAGAGGACTGCAGGGATGTTGCTGCCATTCGTTTGGGAAACGGTCTGAAGACTGTTTAGATATGTCTATATATATATATATATTAATTTATTATATATTATATATTATATATTATATATATATGTGTTTATGATTGTTTATGTGTATAGATATGTCTAGATTATGTTTCTGTAGATTAAGATTCGGATTAAATCTGATTCATCCCAGGATTCGGGATTGTCAGCCCTGTCAGTTTGAGTCTTGGGCTGTGATGGTGAGCCACTGCTGCACTTGGTAGCCGGAGCAAATTTGTGCGACACTAAGAGGAAACACAGTGTCCATAAAAGGAACCATTTTTCTAAACATGTGTTCAAGTATGGTCGTACATGATCGTGCATTTACAGACAGACCAATCACTGAGTCAAGTCTGATTTCTTTTGGGGTGAAGACTCAAGAACTGACCTTGAAGGAACGTCGTGTGTTGCCGTCTCTTTGGACTGCAAAGCCGACCACTCAGACATACAGCCAGGTCAGCCCATATTTTTGTTTTGGTGAGTCTTGGTCTATCTTGGTATTTTTAAATAATTATTGATGTTTGTAGCCTTCAAGTTTTGGGGAGTAGCATGCATCAAGCACGTTCCTCTTGCATTGCAAGAGGCTGACCTCAAGTCGTTTGGACACGATCCACCAATACAGGGTTCCCTTTGTGACATTGGACTGGATTTCAATTGACGGACTACTTCCCAGGTCGAAAGCATTGACCAAAGAAAGCATCAACAATGATTCGACAATGTTCTTTGGATGTCGGTTGCGCAATTCGCCGATGCCAAAGAAATCTCGGTATCCAATGCACTGCTTCCGGATCTTCCGATTCAAGGAATCCCTGCGTCGATGCGTTCAGGTCCATGGCAGACAACAGCAAGAAAGAGGACAAATTCCACTCCTTTGATGAGTCGGGGACTTCAGAAAAGTTTTAGTTTTACTGTACTGCTAGTGATTCTACTCATTCTATCTCATTCTAGTGCTTCGAGAGGATTCTGAAATCTGGCTGAGACATGCTGAGACGAAGAAGTAATTTCTGCGTATGACTATAAATTATCGAAGGAAGTTTAGAAGTGAAACTTCCGACAATATGGACAGTTGAAAAGCAGAGGTGAGAAGAGTCAGAAGAGACAAGATCAGAAGAAAGAATAGGTAGATGCGCGAAAAGATAGGAAAGTCGCGATTCACTGTGTTTTTCCAATGATTTGTGGCTCCGGAGGGTCGAAAAGTAGGCTCGCTAAAGCGGCGGGTGCGGAGCCAGCTGGCCAGATGAGACATGAAAAAGTGCACGCCGTTGTGGCGCGAAGCACATTTCCAAGTCAAAATGGACAAAACACTAGAGGAGCGGACCACTTTTGGAAGTTGAGATGTCGAAAAAGTGCACGCCGTTGTGGCGCGAAGCACATTTTGAAGTCAAAATGCACAAAACACCGCAACCTCGGACCACTTTTGGAAGTTGAGATGTCGAAAAAGTGCACGCCGTTGTGGCGCGAAGCACATTTTGAAATCAAAATGCACAAAGCACCGCAACCTCGGACCACTTTTGGAAGTTGCGATGTTGAAAAAGTGCACGCCGTTGTGGCGCGAAGCACATTTCCAAGTCAAAATGTTAAAAACACTAGGGGTTCGGACCACTTTTGGAGGTTCAGATGTCGAAAAAGTGTCGAAAAAGGCACGCCGTTGTGGCGCGAAGCACATTTCGAAGTCAAAAGTGTAAAAAACTGAGGGTTTTGAGCCTTTTTTGACGTGAAGATGTCGAAAAAGTAGACACTGATTAACTTAACTAACTTGACTAACTTAACAACTTCACTAACTTAACTACCCTAACTTCGACGACACAAGACAACAGCAACAGAACAACAACCACAACACACACGACGACAACAACAACACCAACCACAACAACAACAACTACAACTAACAACAACAACACTACACAACAACAACCAACTACAACTAGAACTACACTACAACAGCTACAACAACAACAACAACAACAACAGCAACAAACAAACAGCAACAGCAACAACAACAACAACTACTACAACTACAACTACAACTACAACTAACAACTACAAACTACACAACAACTACAACTAGAACACAACTACAAACAACGACAACAACAACTACACTACAACTACAACTACAACGACACAACAACTACAACTACAACAACACAACACCAACTACTACTACAACACAACTACACTACACAACAACTACAACCACACAACAACTACAACTACAACAACTACAAGTACAACTACAAAACAACTACAGCTACAACTATATGACTGCAACTACACTACACTAATTACATTACACCACAACTACAACTCCACTACGCTACAACTACAACTACAGTTGCAGTACATCACACTACATCCACTAATCCAGCAGTTGTGGGTGAGGTGACCACTGCAACCATTGCAACCATTCCAGCAAACACAACTCCAACCACCTTTCGGTCAATCAGTGGCTTCGCTCTGCCATCCCTGATTCACAACAACCAACTTCTCCTATAGGTTTCCTATTTTTGAAACTTCCGCCACCGCCTTGTGCGGCACTACTGGTAAAGGAAGTCAAAGGGATAGTTGAGAGTTGAGACATTGACAACCATTGGATGAACCGTAGAGCTTTGACAGCCAACTCTTAGACAGTCAGCCTCTTCCCCCATTCCTATGAGATTCTATACCTGCGAGAGCGGCATTCATGTGGATGTTTGATGATGTTTGCAGACGCAAAGAGCAGTTGCCAAATTGAGAAACCCTCAAAATCAATCAAAAGTACGTACTGTATCTCTGTGTGTGTATACATTCTAGAGTACATAGACGATTATATTATTACTGCGTTAAAACATATATTCCATTAACACGATGTGTTACAGCATTATATCATATTATATCACTCCCTGATATCAACTACTCCAAGGCTCAAGACTCAGACCCGAGGTGCTGTTTTTTGTTGGGGTGGGCTGATGTGCACTGTGTGGAGTTGTCAGTTTGGTACCTCCACTTCCAATGGAGGATTCTCGTTTTTCCATGTTTATCGCATAAAGATTTCCCTTGGGGGGTATACCCCGTATTCAGACAAACCCAAATGATGAAGTTTGGACGAGATTTGAATTGGATGAATGGACACAAGGTTTTGGACTAATTATTATAGAGGCCGATTGATTGAATCACACACATCCCAGCACCATTCGAGACAGCCTTAGTTGCTACAGGCTCAAGTCATAGACACTGATGGATCATAAATCATGAAGACCAAAAGAATCATCCTGCATGAAATGGCATGAAATGACTCAACTTAGATACTCCTCCGGATTTGTTTGCCGCGTCGAAGTCTGTGAGGACCAAGCCCAACACGTCGAGTTCGGGACGGCTCAACATCACAGCTTAGTCGCTGAACCAAGGATTTGCAGCGGAAGAACAGTGGGCTTCGCTGTGTGTGTAGCTTTGAAGCCTTGCAACCCCCCTTGTGGCCAAAGGTTGGCATGAAGTGAAGAGAAGTGCAAGTCAAAGAGTGGGCAAAGCATACCAAAGCCCTGTAGATTTTTAAGCTTTAGTTGACTTGATTCACAGCACCTTTTCTGCCTGCTTCAATCAAGTTTTGTCTTTGTCATTTCAGTCAAAGTCTAGGGTTCATTGACTCAGGTCCAATGAACATGAGCGACTTCAAGGCACCATTCTCCCAGCAGCAGGATGTTTGGCATTAGATACACAAAGGGGGTCGTGGACGACTTCGGCGATGTGTAAAGGAAAAAATAAGTAAAGAATGGATAAGAATGGTGGATGATGGTATAAACGATAGTGGTTTATTGCAACATTCATATATAATATACTGTATCATTATATATCATTATTATATATACTATTATATTATTGCGTATTACCATATATTGATATTGCTTTACATTATGTAATTCATGTTACAATTCATGTTTGTACTACTTCTGGAGGCATCACAGAGTGATGACCTCACCGGTGAGTCCGGAAGCTCAGTTCAGGTTTCACCCAAAATTCTGCAAGTTGACATTTCTTGACCTTTTTCTTTTCGGTCAAAGGATGGTGTGCCATTCACGACGGGTCGACAGCGACAGTAAGGCTTCAGCCTCCGCTTCCCAAGCTGAAATCCAGCGTCTCGGAAAAGACGACCATCTCGGACTTCCGCCAGAGCACTCAACGACAGCTGTAGGGAAGTGGGATGGACTGAGCCTGACTGAGTGCTAGTGTTTGTCAGTATTTAGTATTTGTGTATTTGTTAGTTGTTTGTGAGTTGTGATTCAATAATCTAATTTTGCCACATGTTTCAACCAATTTGAAGAATTTGAAGCCCAACAGGTGGAGCTAGCGAGTGGAGTGTCAGCACTCGTGGCTCGCGTTCACGTCGCTCCCTACCCAAGAGAAGCTTGGTAGCAAGAGAGTGCTTTGACAAATAGTTGTGCGTTTTATTTCTTAGGAATTCCAAGCATGTCTTGTATTTGTGGAAATTATTATACATATGTCTTGAATCACAAAAGTCTTTGCTACTACCGTCCGTTGGTAGTGCAGTGATGCAGCGGCTGCTGAAATCGCCCAGGCAACAGTCAAGTGGTTGTGTCACCGATGTCAAGCCCAGATATTTAGGCAAGCCACTTGGCTGCATGGCAACCTCCCAGAACCGAGAAGCCTACCATTGTTCCAATCCTTGCATACTTAGGGGGATCTTGTGGCCATAGTCCTGTATAGACTAGAATTGCAGTGTTTTCAACCCTGGGCAGTGGATTGGCAATGGTAAGATGCCCAAGCTCAGAGTGCCGCTAAGCGATTAGGAGCGGCCGTTGTCTGAGTCGGGCTGGCAGTTGATTTTTGGGAAGGGGATGCGGCCTTGCCGAGCAAAAACCAAACTAGGATTCCCGTTCAGAGACACTCCAGTTCATACTGACAGTGCAGGAAAGACATGATTTGTTTGTAAGGATTTTGCTTGACTTATTTTGGCCCTGAGATTCATGTAAATGATTTTGGCGGCCATGATCATTGTCTCACGCAATGCATTGGTGACATCCGCGAATGCGGGCAACACCAATGTGATTAGCAGGGGGACAAAACAAGCGAAACAAGCAAGCGGCGGGGGTGATGTCATGGATGAATGTTTGGCCGCTTGGCATGCCATGCGCAGGAAGTTAGTTCCGGGTCTAAAGCGATGGGGCTCTCAAGCTTCATGTCCCAATATGCGCAATATTATTTCCCTTAGTGGTGCTTTGGGAATGCTGCACCTCCTTGATGTCCCGGACCGTGGTAGCTTGTTGGATTGTACTTGGCCTATCGTGGCCTCCTGCTTCATCATGATTTGCTGCGCTGCCGTTTAGCTAATGTAATTCAGATATATTCAGACCAAATCATGACAAAGCACGAACAATGAGTCGCTTAATTGTCGTATGGACCAAGAGGTGCTACCCCAGCGAGAACATGATCATAAACTATACTCATAAATGAAATCATAACCTCGGCTCTTGCTCACGACTGCTGGTTAGAACTCCGTCCAAATGCAACACCCAGCAAACCGTAGCAAGGCTTGCAAAAAACAACATCTTGTAAGGGGCTACGCAAGTTCCAGCCACCATGATGCAAAGTTGAAGCTGTTTCCAATTTGCCCTCCCGTTCCGGGCTTCGTTTGCTGATGGCTTGGCGACTTGAGCAGTTCTCCATCACGTGATGGAGGCGGGCTTCTGGTAGGCTGCATGCGCCAGTCAGTCATCGCAGGTTTTTCTTGGATTTTGTTTGACATCGTTTAAGACTAGTTTAAGAGACATGGAAAGATTGGAAAGCCGGTTCAACAATTCTTTTGATGCTGCTTGCTTCTTATTCGAGCATATTCTGGAAGACTCTCCAGTGCCAACCTGGCACCTGAAAATTGCTATTTGGAGGTTCATCTATATATAGATGGATACGGATCATGTTCATTTGCCATTACCATCTTTGATTATAAATTATATACAGTATTACAACATCATATTACAACTGGAGGATCTATTTACATACAGTCAGGGCATTAAGTCGTATCGATTTTGGTGTTTTCAGTCAATCAGTTGCGGTGGAGCTTCCGGGGGGGTCGCATCAATTTTCGTTCTGTCTTGCAGAATTGGGTATAAAAATGATTCAAAATGGTACTTCCTTTTTTTTGGTGGTTATTCCTTGCGGAACCTGTTGTCATGAATTGTTGAGAGATGACTTTTCCCCATAGGAATTATGTTGGTCCCAAAAAGTTGATGTGGCTAAAGGCCTTCACTGTATGTTTTTATGTTCGATTATATATGGGTACCCATATCAATGTTTATATATATATATATCACATCAGGATATAGTTTGTAATGATATATATCAATGTTTGTACCAATATGTTTATATATCAATAGTATGATACTATTTACACAGCAATATATCACAGGCCATGCGAAAATGGCTCCGGCAGCAGCTGCTGGACGCAGATGAGGAGAGCCGGACCTGGCGGCTCCGCGCCATTCAGGCGATGGATATTTTTTTTGTACCCAAAATCTGAATGGAAACCCATGGTTAGTATTGATAATATGGATGATAATATGGATGATAATATGGATGATAATATGGATGATAATATGGATGATAATATGGATGATAATATGGATGATAATATGGATGATATTGGGTAACCATTAACATGATATGGATGATATTGATGAAAATAGACTTTGTTAGTATTGAAACCCATGGTGACTTGGGTAATTAGTTTGGGCACCCCTCCATTTCAGGAGATTAACAGGGGGGTGATATTTTAGGATGTTCATCCATGTATGTCAAATTTAGTTGCGATATACTAAATTAGCAGATGGATATGATTGTCTCAAAAGCCCTCCAAACTCTCACAAAACAGGGCCTTTTCGCAATGACACTCACGGCTCTTCATAATCCAGCGATCCTCCATCAACCTTGGCCACATGTATCATCAACGGATGGATAAAAGTGTTGCCAGCTGTGCGCAAGTGTTCCTTGCATTTCATCCCAATACAAATGATGCTTGTAAATGAGCATCTGAGCGGGTGTGATGCCACTACACCAACGTTTGAGCAGAAAGCCTGAAAAAGCCACCTGGCAAAGACGACGGGGAAACAAAAGGAAGGAAAGGGAAACGAGGCCTGGCAGAAAGAAACAGAAGAGAAGGCCAAGGAAAGAAAAAAGTAGGTAAAACAACATTGTTTTTTGCCGCCTTTATCTGCCTTTATCCGCCTCTATTTTTCTTCGTTTTTTTTTCTGTTTGTTTGTTTTCTTACGTTGCTTGTGTTCGCTTCTTTTTCTCATTTTTATTTACCTGTTCATTTTTCAGATGCGAAGATATATATATATATATATATACTGTAACTGAAAAGATAGGGAAAGGAGGCAAAGGGGAACCAGCAAAAATGCAAAGGGAAAAAACAAAAATGAGCAAGGAAAGGAAATGGAGAAAGAAGTCAAGAAGGGAAATTAGAAGGAAGGGCAACAAAAACAATGAACAGGGAAAGAGTTTGTTGTTTGCCTCGCCTCCCAAGTCATTCAAAATGTTGCTGTTTATCCTTCAACGATATGCTGCTAGAACTGCTAGAACTGAAAAAGACGTTTGCATGCAATCGACACCACAGCTCTTCACTATAAACCCTAAATAAACATACCGACATGGAACAGTCCAGGATTCCTGCACTCTATCCAGTACAGCCTGATCTAACAAAACAAAAAATTGAATCAATGTTGACCATATTGGTTAATTACGGTAATATTTTGAACTGAATCATTTTTGCCCCTTCATCCAAAATTTGATTGGAGTATAAAGATGGGGCCTGCTGATTACTCATGATGGATGTCTTGGTTCCAACAGAAGGATCTTGAACTGAGAAAGATGATTGCCTCATGACCGGCATCCCTTGTGCTGTGGTAGCCAACAGCTTTGACTGCGAGGCCGAGGCAGAGTTACGGGCTTTACAGGCGAGGGTCAAAGAAGGCACTTGATTTTCCTTGAACCTCGGTGATGCAAAGTCATCACTGGCAGGTCGATGTGCCTGGATCCCCAAAGATGGAGAGCCTAGACTCTGAAAGCGGTGATACTGGTGGTGCAGGCTCAGAACAGGCACCGGTTGTTACGGAAGCAGCTGGAGATGAATGTGGTTCTGACAGTGCATTCTACGGAAATGAGATGTATTTCACAGCATTGCATATCATCTTACTCGTACTTTGGTTGTTCCCTTTTTGGGGGGAAGAAAATGAGAAATTACAGCGGGCCACATGCCATTCTGTATGCCATTCTGCGCATTTGGAATATGTGTACTATCACGTGTATAATGTACATGCATACTTGTTTTTGCTTAAACTTTATACTAGTATATACATCACAGATTTCGCCTTCGGCAAATGCTGGATAGCAGCATTGCATAGCTAACCTGTGGGACCTAGCGAGTGGCACCACTGGCACCGCTGCTTCAACAGGCTGCCAGTTTGAACAAGCCCCAAGACTTGCAGGCGCAGTTGTTCAGCAACATGAGGTGTGGCAGTTTGGCTAGACAGTTGTAAGGTAATGGATGGTAATGGATTATCAGGAAATATTGACACAATGAGTTGGTGGCTCTTTGAAGAGGTCAGAAATATTCAGAAATGACATGTTTGTTGATGAAAAGAAATGTGAATCAAGTCTAAAGCCCTACATATAGATACAATATGATACAATTATAATAATTATAATTATATATATAATATGTGTATATTATATCGGAGAAAGCAAAACATGTCCAGACGGCAAGACCAATCCACAGTCAGGAATACCTTTTGAGACAAGTACCTCACAAGAAATGCACGATTCTTTCCTTCTCTATTCCCATCTTCCCCACATTTTCAGGGAACAGCTTTTCTGCTGTGCTGGTGTCATGGCATCGCGGCCAGGTAGTCTTGAGTCAAGTCCTAGGTCTCGAAAAGCACCTGGAGGAGATCAATGTTTCAATTTTTGACTCGGAAGATCTGCCAGAAACGTTTCCGAAAGTTGCCACGTCGCTCTGATGTTTTGTCATGTTTTTCTTTGCTTTGGAATTATCAGGAGTGGGAACCTTGGCGAGCGAAGCTCCTAGAGGACTGCATGGACTTCCACCTGTTTAAGACTTGTCTGATTTTTAGCCGAATTGTTCAACAACGTTTTTCTTGATCCTCTGGGCATTCAAATATGTTTGTTGTAGATCCACATCCCGACGACCAACAGTTGCATTTGAGGAGACTCAGGTCGCCAAGGCAGAAGCTCAAAAACTTCAGGCAGTTACCAGTTGTCAATGTAGGGATCATCACGTGTTGAGGGTTTGCACGTGCATCCCAGTGGTGAAGCATGTTGAAGCATGGTGAAATATGCATCAACATGTATCAAGTTGTTTCAGTTTGTGTTCGGATCTTGCACCCATTTGCATGCTTTGTTACATAATCTGTGTTTTTCATCTTCTCTTTGTGTTACTTTGTCAGCCCTGGTGCAGCCAACGTTCCATCTCCGGTTGCTTCTGGTCTGAACAGGTCCTTTTGGATGCACAGAAGGCCGAGCTTCCGCGGGCTGAAAGAGAGGCGAAAGAAGCCAGTAGATTCCCAAGTTTGGGCAACAATGCATCCTGGGCATCCTTGCTTGAATTCGATTACTGTAGTTGCATTACTTGTGCTGTGAGCCTATTGATTTCGCAAGTGAAACGGATGCTTGCAGTTGCAGAACTTTTGATTCTGTGTCGCACGTGCAGTCATGCAATGAATTACCATGAAGTACTGCAAGCTCCCGATAGTCCGATAGTCCCTTACAACGACTGTAAATCCACACTGCAGTCCAAGGTCAAGAAGCCCAGATCCTACAAGAGGTACGGCGTGGTTTGAGGATGTTGCATGATGTTGAGTGTATTTTACAACAGTAGGTTTCGAAGCTTTGACACCAGTAATGTTTCAGGGTTGTACATTTGCTGCATGAATGCCTGGGATGTGTTCGCAAGTTACCAGGGTAAAGACGGAGATTAAATTTCATCAATGTAGAGCAACCACCTAAGGAATTGTGGGTCTCTGAGGATGATTGATATTGCTCCTGGCGATGACCGTGCAGACTAGAGTCTGCAGACAAAGTGCATAGGCTGCATAGTGCATTGTGCAAAATGCATCACTGTGTACCATCATTTATCCAGAAAATCAAAAAGCAGATGTACACGACCATCAGAAACACTCGCTTGGCGGCTTTAGTCCATTGGTTGTGTGGCTTTAGGATTGGACCATCGATCAATAACTCGATGTGTAGTACGATGCATCAATTCTACAATATTCATCAATATTCTACAATCCTTTTATGTTGCTTTGCAATCCTGCAACAGGAGCGTGCCAAAGTGAAAGCCGCTCATGATGCAAGATGCGCGCTGATTGCCCAGGAGATTCATGAGTTGCTCCTCAATGCAGGTAGCGACAAGCCATTGGGTAGGGGCACAGCAACCACGAGCAGCATGTGTTTGAGGACATTTTGGTTCTGAATCAAAATTGAGGTATCATAGATCCACAAAATGGGTCATATAAGAATATATAAGTATATACAAGTCATGTATATATATAATATAATATATTATATATATTATAATATATATATATATAATATTATATATATATATTATATATTATATTATATTATATATATATATATATGTGAACAAGTTGAGCCACCATCAATTTCCTTTTTGTGACATGTCGACCCACCTGATCCATCCTGCCGATTGCCATGTTGGTTGCCAGGTGTGCGAAGGGTTGGCGAGAGCCTGGTGTCCTTGCAACAAGGCGAAGCAGCACTGCAAGCCATCCAGAACTCCACCAGACAACTGGACGACGATGTCAAGGACGCAGCTGGTTCCATTTGGTTCCTTTCCAAGCAAACAGCAACATTTCTAGCATTTGAAACCGGCTTGAGATTTTCAGGGACGGAATTTTCAGCGACAGAATGAGGGGCATTGGACGACAATGCAAGCAAATGTTTAGCTACTGGCAATTGTTACTTTTCCATGTGCAGTCAGGGCCATACATGTTGTAGCGAAGTATCCTTTTTGAATCTTTGAAGGTAGATGTTAAGCTAGATGGGTAGGCTGGAAAATCATTGTTTAGCTGAGCTGCTGTTTTTGGGAAAACATATAAAAAAACAAGGTAACACGGGGGCTCGAGGCCTCTGACAAAATCAACATTTTCAGCAGCAGCGTACAATGGATTTTTCAACCCCCGCAGTGTTTTGTGAACATCGCTACTTTGAAAATGGCCACGAAATGCCATGAGGACGGGGTCCAAAACACACTTTCAATGGTATTTGCAAGGGATTCTGCGCCCCATCATTTTCAAAACTTTATTTTTTTGAGAAGAATTGCTTTTATCGTCAATTTTTCAGTTCCGTGGCCAACAGTTGGAACAAGTCCTTGTCGACATTGTTCTTTCTCCATACATACTTATATGCTTGGCTGAACAGCTGTGGGTTGGGCAGGCCATCGATGCGTGTCTTCACACGGCCACAAATGAAGCCTTTGCACCATGTCCACAGCTTATCAATTTGCTGCGTTCCAGCAACTCTACTCTGTCCTCGCTTCTTCTTTCCTCGCATTTTGCGAGTGAACTCCGAGCGACAGTGTTTGACCGTTTAACTCATGAGGAAACATAGCAACTCATGTACCACGAAAAGCGCACAGCGATGCACAGCGTATCAACACGTATGTCACTTCATGTACATGAACCATAAGCAAACATATCAACTTATGTACCAGGAAAAGTGCACAGCGATGCACAGCGTATCAACACGTATGTCACTTCATGTACATGAACCATAAGGAAACATAGCAACTCATGTACCACGAAAAGCGCACAGCGATGCACAGCGTATCAACACGTATGTCACTTCATGTACATGAACCATAAGCAAACATATCAACTTATGTACCAGGAAAAGTGCACAGCGATGCACAGCGTATCAACACGTATGTCACTTCATGTACATGAACCAGAAGGAAACTTTTGTAGTAACCCGTTGTTGATGCAGCCAAACCCGGGTTTTTCTCTTTGTACTCCTCATTTTTTGGCCCTGGAGTTGCCAAGGCCCGCCTTCTACACAAGGTCTCCTAAATTTCACCCGGGATCCATTTGGTCCAGGAAATAGGTGGCATGTGTCTACATTGTCTACATGCAGCTTACAAATGCTGGACATAGTGGATCACTTCGAGAATACGATTTTGGCTTGTCTGTGGATGTCCGCGGGTACTGGTTTCCTTTGGCATGGTTTATTTTCCAAACAAGTGCGTGTTTTGCTTAAAGAGAAGAGCAACCTTGAATGACGCACAAAGCAGATCGAGGTACGTCGGTCACTTTAAGAAAAGTATTTGTCAACATCCAACAGGGCCATAGACAAGGTTGAGAGGAAAAAAGCAGGGCGATTCCTGCCTAACTGCAACTCTAACCGCGTTTAATTGCAAACTCCAACACTAAATTGTAAATGCCAAACCTTAGTGCAAATCCCCATATACAATTAAGCCTGGCGGGGTTCAATTATATAGGCAACTCGCATCAACTCGATGTTTTTTTCTAGTTTGCCTTTGGCAGCATCTATTTGAGGCTTAGTCTTAACCAACCTTCCAGTCAGGAGACCGCCCAAAAGCGTGAGGAACTTTGCATGCGGCTCGAGGCCAGGCCCTGTCTATGGATCAAACCCATCACAATGTGATGTGATGATGTTGTGTTCGTTGCATTGTTTATATTATATTATATATTGTTTAAAGAGCAAACGGACGGATGGCTTACAATCTTGTTAGTCGATAATTTTACAGTACTATATTTTATTCTTATGCACAGCGGTTCTTTCTTTTGAACGCCAAAGGCATTGGCCTCACGTTAGGAGCTGAAAACCCGTCACCTGAACAACATGGAGACGCGGGCCAAGAGTGCTCGGGACGTTCAGGGTGCACGACAAGCCCTACAGTCGCGTCAACCGATGCTCACCAAGCTGCAGGGCGAGGTGGGCAACTGCAATTCAAATGTTGGAGTGAAGCGCTACATTGCTACATTGGAGTGAGCAAATAATTTAAATATTTAATATGTATCTTCTTATATGTTGATATGTTGACTTTACCTCACCTAAAGAAATGTATTAAGTGATCTAAATCTTGGATATCGTCAGATGCAGCGGGGGATTAGGCTTCCCGTTGGTCAAAAGTTACCCATGATTTGCTGCACCGCGCTAGGTGTCTCGGATCCGCTCGCGATCCGAACGAAAAAAGAAACAACTTGAGGCAGGCTGAGTCTATTTGAGATGTGTTACATGAACAAATGGAAGTCAACACCACGAGTGTCAGCACCCAAGGTACCCAAAGTACCGGCTGTCAGAAAATCATACAACCGGAAGAGTATTTTGCGAGATAATTGTGCTACCGCCATGCTACACGGCTAAAATTGAAGTCTGGCATTGTTTATCCATTTAGATTGAGCCTCCTTAGTACTAGTTTGGTTTTGGTGCTTCCGGATGAGATTTACTTCAGCAGTCATTGTTCAGAAGTCAGCAAAGTTTCAGTCTTTGCAAGTCCTAATGGACGAGTTCCCTCAGTATTTTCCCAGGTCTTGGGATCTTTGCACGTTTTGTTCAATGACCCAGCTGTCACACTTACAACTCAGGCGCAACTGAATCAATCCTTGCTGGAGATGAAAGATGCAAAAGGGCGAATGGATGCTGCGGATGAAGCTTTGCGCAAGGCATGATCTCAACAGCCAAAGATGTCGACAGTCGACTGTCTTGGAGAGTTTTGCTGTTCTAAGAACTATATTGTATAGCTGAATCCATATCATTTCTGCTGAATCATTCGGCTTTAAAGCGGTGCCAACCACAATGGCACACAGTCAGATACTGGCTGTGCAGAATAAGTTCCAGTAACCTCGCCCCAAAGCCAAGCAGGTAAGACACCAGCACTCAAAGCAGCTTCGGAGTGTAAAAAGCCAAACCAGTGCCTTGGTTTGACGCTGTATTGGCTCGAGATTCGTGTAACGTCTCTGAGATACAACATGA
>CAMXCT020003298.1:38529-69643 GCA_947184155.2 Cladocopium goreaui
TAAAGGAAGTCAAAGGGATAGTTGAGAGTTGAGACATTGACAACCATTGGATGAACCGTAGAGCTTTGACAGCCAACTCTTAGACAGTCAGTCTCTATTCCTATGAGATTCTATACCTGCGAGAGCGGCATTCATGTGGATGTTTGCAGACGCAAAGAGCAGTTGCCAAATTGAGAAACCCTCAAAATCAATCAAAAGTACGTACTGTAGCTCTGTGTGTGTGTATACATTCTAGATTATTACTGCGTTAAAACATATATTCCATTAACACGATGTGTTACAGCATTATATCATATTATATCACTCCCTGATATCAACTACTCCAAGGCTCAAGACTCAGACTCGAGGTGCTGTTTTTTGTTGGGGTGGGGTGATGTACACTGTGTGGAGTTGTCAGTTTGGTACCTCCACTTCCAATGGAGGATTCTCGTTTTTCCATGTTTATCGCATAAAGATTTCCCTTGGAGGGGTATACCCCGTATTCAGACAAACCCAAATGATGAAGTTTGGACGAGATTTGAATTGGATGAATGGACACAAGGTTTTGGACTAATTATTATAGAGGCCGATTGATTGAATCACACACATCCCAGCACCATTCGAGACAGCCTTAGTTGCTACAGGCTCAAGTCATAGACACTGATGGATCATAAATCATGAAGACCAAAAGAATCATCCTGCATGAAATGGCATGAAATGGCATAACTTAGATACTCCTCCGGATTTCTTTGCCGCGTCGAAGTCTGTGAGGACCAAGCCCAACACGTCGAGTTCGGGACGGCTCAACATCACAGCTTAGTCGCTGAACCAAGGATTTGCAGCGGAAGAACAGTGGGCTTCGCTGTGTGGCCAAAGGTTGGCATGAAGTGAAGAGAAGTGCAAGTCAAAGAGTGGGCAAAGCATACCAAAGCCCTGTAGATTTTTAAGCTTTAGTTGACTTGATTCACAGCACCTTTTCTGCCTGCTGCAATCAAGTTTTGTCTTTGTCATTTCAGTCAAAGTCTAGGGTTCATTGACTCAGGTCCAATGAACATGAGCGACTTCAAGGCACCATTCTCCCAGCAGCAGGATGTTTGCCATCAGATACAAAAAGGGGGTCGTGGACGACTTCGGCGATGTGTAAAGGAAAAAAAAAGTAAAGAATGGATAAGAAGGGTGGATGATGGTATAAACGATAGTGGTTTATTGCAACATTCATATATAATATACTGTACTGTATCATTATTATAAATATATTATTATTGCGTATTACCATATATTGATATTGCTTTACATTATGTAATTCATGTTACAATTCATGTTTGTACTACTTCTGGAGGCATCACAGAGTGATGACCTCACCGGTGAGTCCGGAAGCCCAGTTCAGGTTTCACCCAAAATTCTGCAAGTTGACATTTCTTGACCTTTTTCTTTTCGGTCAAAGGATGGTGTGCCATTCACGACGGGTCGACAGCGACAGTAAGGCTTCAGCCTCCGCTTCCCAAGCTGAAATCCAGCGTCTCGGAAAAGACGACCATCTCGGACTTCCGCCAGAGCACTCAACGACAGCTGTAGGGAAGTGGGATGGACTGAGTCTGACTGAGTGCTAGTGTTTGTCAGTATTTAGTATTTGTGTATTTCTTAGTTGTTTGTGAGTTGTGATTCAATCATCTATTTTTGCCACATGTTTCAACCAATTTGAAGAATTTGAAGCCCAACAGGTGGAGCTAGCGAATGGAGTGTCAACACTCGTGGCTCGCGTTCACGTCGCTCCCTACCCAAGAGAAGCTTGGTAGCAAGAGAGTGCTTTGACAAATAGTTGTGCGTTTTATTTCTTAGGAATTCCAAGCATGTCTTGTATTTGTGGAAATTATTATACGATATTATTATACATATGTCTTGAATCACAAAAGTCTTTGCTACTACCGTCCGTTGGTAGTCCAGTGATGCAGCGGCTGCTGAAATCGCCCAGGCAACAGTCAAGTGGTTGTGTCACCGATGTCAAGCCCAGATATTTAGGCAAGCCACTTGGCTGCATGGCAACCTCCCAGAACCGAGAAGCCTACCATTGTTCCAATCCTTGCATACTTAGGGGATCTTAGGGGGATCTTGTGGCCATAGTCCTGTATAGACTAGAATTGCAGTGTTTTCAACCCTGGGCAGTGGATTGGCAATGGTAAGATGCCCAAGCTCAGAGTGCCGCTAAGCGATTAGGAGCGGCCGTTGGCTGAGTCGGGCTGGCAGTTGATTTTTGGGAAGGGGATGCGGCCTTGCCAAGCAAAAACCAAACTAGGATTCCCGTTCAGAGACACTCCAGTTCATACTGACAGTGCAGGAAAGACATGATTTGTTTGTAAGGATTTTGCTTGACTTATTTTGGCCCTGAGATTCATGTAAATGATTTTGGCGGCCGTGATCATTGTCTCACGCAATGCATTGGTGACATCCGCGAATGCGGGCAACACCAATGTGATTAGCAGGGGGACAAAACAAGCGAAACAAGCAAGCGGCGGGGGTGATGTCATGGATGAATGTTTGGCCGCTTAGCATGCCATGCGCAGGAAGTTAGTTCCGGGTCTAAAGCGATGGGGCTCTCAAGCTTCATGTCCCAATATGCGCAATATTATTTCCCTTAGTGGTGCTTTGGGAATGCTGCACCTCCTTGATGTCCCGGACCGTGGTAGCTTGTTGGATTGTACTTGGCCTATCGTGGCCTCCTGCTTCATCATGATTTGCTGCGCTGCCGTTTAGCTAATGTAATTCAGACATATTCAGACCAAATCATGACAAAGCACGAACAATGAGTCGCTTAATTGTCGTATGGACCAAGAGGTGCTACCCCAGCGAGAACTTGATCATAAACTATACTCATAAATGAAATCATAACCTCGGCTCTTGCTCACGACTGCTGGTTAGAACTCCGTCCAAATGCAACACCCAGCAAACCGTAGCAAGGCTTGCAAAAAACAACATCTTGTAAGGGGCTACGCAAGTTCCAGCCACCATGATGCAAAGTTGAAGCTGTTTCCAATTTGCCCTCCCGTTCCGGGCTTCGTTTGCTGATGGCTTGGCGACTTGAGCAGTTCTCCATCACGTGATGGAGGCGGGCTTCTGGTAGGCTGCATGCGCCAGTCAGTCATCGCAGGTTTTTCTTGGATTTTGTTTGACATCGTTTAAGACTAGTTTAAGAGACATGGAAAGATTGGAAAGCCGGTTCAACAATTCTTTTGATGCTGCTTGCTTCTTATTCGAGCATATTCTGGAAGACTCTCCAGTGCCAACCTGGCACCTGAAAATTGCTATTTGGAGGTTCATCTATATATAGATGGATACGGATCATGTTCATTTGCCATTACCATCTTTGATTATAAATTATATACAGTATTACAACATCATATTACAACTGGAGGATCTATTTACATACAGTCAGGGCATTAAGTCGTATCGATTTTGGTGTTTTCAGTCAATCAGTTGCGGTGGAGCTTCCGGGGGGGTCGCATCAATTTTCGTTCTGTCTTGCAGAATTGGGTATAAAAATGATTCAAAATTGTACTTATTTTTTTTGGTGGTTATTCCTTGCGGAACCTGTTGTCATGAATTGTTGAGAGATGACTTTTCCCCATAGGAATTATGTTGGTCCCAAAAAGTTGATGTGGCTAAAGGCCTTCACTGTATGTTTTCATGTTCGATTATATATGGGTACCCATATCAATGTTTATAAATCATATATATCACATCAGGATATAGTTTGTAATGATATATATCAATGTTTGTACCAATATGTTTATATATCAATAGTATGATACTATTTACACAGCAATATATCACAGGCCATGCGAAAATGGCTCCGGCAGCAGCTGCTGGACGCAGATGAGGAGAGCCGGACCTGGCGGCTCCGCGCCATTCAGGCGATGGATATTTTTTTTGTACCCAAAATCTGAATGGAAACCCATGGTTAGTATTGATAATATGGATGATAATATGGATGATAATATGGATGATAATATGGATGATAATATGGATGATAATATGGATGATAATATGGATGATAATATGGATGATATTGGGTAACCATTAACATGATATGGATGATATTGATGAAAATAGACTTTGTTAGTATTGAAACCCATGGTGACTTGGGTAATTAGTTTGGGCACCCCTCCATTTCAGGAGATTAACAGGGGGGTGATATTTTAGGATGTTCATCCATGTATGTCAAATTTAGTTGCGATATACTAAATTAGCAGATGGATATGATTGTCTCAAAAGCCCTCCAAACTCTCACAAAACAGGGCCTTTTCGCAATGACACTCACGGCTCTTCATAATCCAGCGATCCTCCATCAACCTTGGCCACATGTATCATCAACGGATGGATAAAAGTGTTGCCAGCTGTGCGCAAGTGTTCCTTGCATTTCATCCCAATACAAATGATGCTTGTAAATGAGCATCTGAGCGGGTGTGATGCCACTACACCAACGTTTGAGCAGAAAGCCTGAAAAAGCCACCTGGCAAAGACGACGGGGAAACAAAAGGAAGGAAAGGGAAACGAGGCCTGGCAGAAAGAAACAGAAGAGAAGGCCAAGGAAAGAAAAAAGTAGGTAAAACAACATTGTTTTTTGCCGCCTTTATCTGCCTTTATCCGCCTCTATTTTTCTTCGTTTTTTTTTCTGTTTGTTTGTTTTCTTACGTTGCTTGTGTTCGCTTCTTTTTCTCATTTTTATTTACCTGTTCATTTTTCAGATGCGAAGATATATATATATATACTGTAACTGAAAAGATAGGGAAAGGAGGCAAAGGGGAACCAGCAAAAATGCAAAGGGAAAAAACAAAAATGAGCAAGGAAAGGAAATGGAGAAAGAAGTCAAGAAGGGAAATTAGAAGGAAGGGCAACAAAAACAATGAACAGGAAAAGAGTTTGTTGTTTGCCTCGCCTCCCAAGTCATTCAAAATGTTGCTGTTTATCCTTCAACGATATGCTGCTAGAACTGCTAGAACGGAAAAAGACGTTTGCATGCAATCGACACCACAGCTCTTCACTATAAACCCTAAATAAACATACCGACATGGAACAGTCCAGGATTCCTGCACTCTATCCAGTACAGCCTGATCTAACAAAACAAAAAATTGAATCAATGTTGACCATATTGGTTAATTACGGTAATATTTTGAACTGAATCATTTTTGCCCCTTCATCCAAAATTTGATTGGAGTATAAAGATGGGGCCTGCTGATTACTCATGATGGATGTCTTGGTTCCAACAGAAGGATCTTGAACTGAGAAAGATGATTGCCTCATGACCGGCATCCCTTGTGCTGTGGTAGCCAACAGCTTTGACTGCGAGGCCGAGGCAGAGTTACGGGCTTTACAGGCGAGGGTCAAAGAAGGCACTTGATTTTCCTTGAACCTCGGTGATGCAAAGTCATCACTGGCAGGTCGATGTGCCTGGATCCCCAAAGATGGAGAGCCTAGACTCTGAAAGCGGTGATACTGGTGGTGCAGGCTCAGAACAGGCACCGGTTGTTACGGAAGCAGCTGGAGATGAATGTGGTTCTGACAGTGCATTCTACGGAAATGAGATGTATTTCACAGCATTGCATATCATCTTACTCGTACTTTGGTTGTTCCCTTTTTGGGGGGAAGAAAATGAGAAATTACAGCGGGCCACATGCCATTCTGTATGCCATTCTGCGCATTTGGAATATGTGTACTATCACGTGTATAATGTACATGCATACTTGTTTTTGCTTAAACTTTATACTAGTATATACATCACAGATTTCGCCTTCGGCAAATGCTGGATAGCAGCATTGCATAGCTAACCTGTGGGACCTAGCGAGTGGCACCACTGGCACCGCTGCTTCAACAGGCTGCCAGTTTGAACAAGCCCCAAGACTTGCAGGCGCAGTTGTTCAGCAACATGAGGTGTGGCAGTTTGGCTAGACAGTTGTAAGGTAATGGATGGTAATGGATTATCAGGAAATATTGACACAATGAGTTGGTGGCTCTTTGAAGAGGTCAGAAATATTCAGAAATGACATGTTTGTTGATGAAAAGAAATGTGAATCAAGTCTAAAGCCCTACATATAGATACAATATGATACAATTATAATAATTATAATTATATATATAATATGTGTATATTATATCGGAGAAAGCAAAACATGTCCAGACGGCAAGACCAATCCACAGTCAGGAATACCTTTTGAGACAAGTACCTCACAAGAAATGCACGATTCTTTCCTTCTCTATTCCCATCTTCCCCACATTTTCAGGGAACAGCTTTTCTGCTGTGCTGGTGTCATGGCATCGCGGCCAGGTAGTCTTGAGTCAAGTCCTAGGTCTCGAAAAGCACCTGGAGGAGATCAATGTTTCAATTTTTGACTCGGAAGATCTGCCAGAAACGTTTCCGAAAGTTGCCACGTCGCTCTGATGTTTTGTCATGTTTTTCTTTGCTTTGGAATTATCAGGAGTGGGAACCTTGGCGAGCGAAGCTCCTAGAGGACTGCATGGACTTCCACCTGTTTAAGACTTGTCTGATTTTTAGCCGAATTGTTCAACAACGTTTTTCTTGATCCTCTGGGCATTCAAATATGTTTGTTGTAGATCCACATCCCGACGACCAACAGTTGCATTTGAGGAGACTCAGGTCGCCAAGGCAGAAGCTCAAAAACTTCAGGCAGTTACCAGTTGTCAATGTAGGGATCATCACGTGTTGAGGGTTTGCACGTGCATCCCAGTGGTGAAGCATGTTGAAGCATGGTGAAATATGCATCAACATGTATCAAGTTGTTTCAGTTTGTGTTCGGATCTTGCACCCATTTGCATGCTTTGTTACATAATCTGTGTTTTTCATCTTCTCTTTGTGTTACTTTGTCAGCCCTGGTGCAGCCAACGTTCCATCTCCGGTTGCTTCTGGTCTGAACAGGTCCTTTTGGATGCACAGAAGGCCGAGCTTCCGCGGGCTGAAAGAGAGGCGAAAGAAGCCAGTAGATTCCCAAGTTTGGGCAACAATGCATCCTGGGCATCCTTGCTTGAATTCGATTACTGTAGTTGCATTACTTGTGCTGTGAGCCTATTGATTTCGCAAGTGAAACGGATGCTTGCAGTTGCAGAACTTTTGATTCTGTGTCGCACGTGCAGTCATGCAATGAATTACCATGAAGTACTGCAAGCTCCCGATAGTCCGATAGTCCCTTACAACGACTGTAAATCCACACTGCAGTCCAAGGTCAAGAAGCCCAGATCCTACAAGAGGTACGGCGTGGTTTGAGGATGTTGCATGATGTTGAGTGTATTTTACAACAGTAGGTTTCGAAGCTTTGACACCAGTAATGTTTCAGGGTTGTACATTTGCTGCATGAATGCCTGGGATGTGTTCGCAAGTTACCAGGGTGACGGAGATTAAATTTCATCAATGTAGAGCAACCACCTAAGGAATTGTGGGTCTCTGAGGATGATTGATATTGCTCCTGGCGATGACCGTGCAGACTAGAGTCTGCAGACAAAGTGCATAGGCTGCATAGTGCATTGTGCAAAATGCATCACTGTGTACCATCATTTATCCAGAAAATCAAAAAGCAGATGTACACGACCATCAGAAACACTCGCTTGGCGGCTTTAGTCCATTGGTTGTGTGGCTTTAGGATTGGACCATCGATCAATAACTCGATGTGTAGTACGATGCATCAATTCTACAATATTCATCAATATTCTACAATCCTTTTATGTTGCTTTGCAATCCTGCAACAGGAGCGTGCCAAAGTGAAAGCCGCTCATGATGCAAGATGCGCGCTGATTGCCCAGGAGATTCATGAGTTGCTCCTCAATGCAGGTAGCGACAAGCCATTGGGTAGGGGCACAGCAACCACGAGCAGCATGTGTTTGAGGACATTTTGGTTCTGAATCAAAATTGAGGTATCATAGATCCACAAAATGGGTCATATAAGAATATATAAGTATATACAAGTCATGTGTATATATAATATAATATATTATATATATTATAATATATATAATATTATATATATATTATATTATATTATATTATATTATATTATATATATGTGAACAAGTTGAGCCACCATCAATTTCCTTTTTGTGACATGTCGACCCACCTGATCCATCCTGCCGATTGCCATGTTGGTTGCCAGGTGTGCGAAGGGTTGGCGAGAGCCTGGTGTCCTTGCAACAAGGCGAAGCAGCACTGCAAGCCATCCAGAACTCCACCAGACAACTGGACGACGATGTCAAGGACGCAGCTGGTTCCATTTGGTTCCTTTCCAAGCAAACAGCAACATTTCTAGCATTTGAAACCGGCTTGAGATTTTCAGGGACGGAATTTTCAGCGACAGAATGAGGGGCATTGGACGACAATGCAAGCAAATGTTTAGCTACTGGCAATTGTTACTTTTCCATGTGCAGTCAGGGCCATACATGTTGTAGCGAAGTATCCTTTTTGAATCTTTGAAGGTAGATGTTAAGCTAGATGGGTAGGCTGGAAAATCATTGTTTAGCTGAGCTGCTGTTTTTGGGAAAACATATAAAAAAACAAGGTAACACGGGGGCTCGAGGCCTCTGACAAAATCAACATTTTCAGCAGCAGCGTACAATGGATTTTTCAACCCCCGCAGTGTTTTGTGAACATCGCTACTTTGAAAATGGCCACGAAATGCCATGAGGACGGGGTCCAAAACACACTTTCAATGGTATTTGCAAGGGATTCTGCGCCCCATCATTTTCAAAACTTTATTTTTTTGAGAAGAATTGCTTTTATCGTCAATTTTTCAGTTCCGTGGCCAACAGTTGGAACAAGTCCTTGTCGACATTGTTCTTTCTCCATACATACTTATATGCTTGGCTGAACAGCTGTGGGTTGGGCAGGCCATCGATGCGTGTCTTCACACGGCCACAAATGAAGCCTTTGCACCATGTCCACAGCTTATCAATTTGCTGCGTTCCAGCAACTCTACTCTGTCCTCGCTTCTTCTTTCCTCGCATTTTGCGAGTGAACTCCGAGCGACAGTGTTTGACCTGTTTAACTCATAAGGAAACATAGCAACTCATGTACCACGAAAAGCGCACAGCGATGCACAGCGTATCAACACGTATGTCACTTCATGTACATGAACCATAAGCAAACATATCAACTTATGTACCAGGAAAAGTGCACAGCGATGCACAGCGTATCAACACGTATGTCACTTCATGTACATGAACCATAAGGAAACATAGCAACTCATGTACCACGAAAAGCGCACAGCGATGCACAGCGTATCAACACGTATGTCACTTCATGTACATGAACCATAAGCAAACATATCAACTTATGTACCAGGAAAAGTGCACAGCGATGCACAGCGTATCAACACGTATGTCACTTCATGTACATGAACCAGAAGGAAACTTTTGTAGTAACCCGTTGTTGATGCAGCCAAACCCGGGTTTTTCTCTTTGTACTCCTCATTTTTTGGCCCTGGAGTTGCCAAGGCCCGCCTTCTACACAAGGTCTCCTAAATTTCACCCGGGATCCATTTGGTCCAGGAAATAGGTGGCATGTGTCTACATTGTCTACATGCAGCTTACATGCTGCTTATATGTTTAATCTAGCAACTTTCACAAATGCTGGAAATAGTGATCAGCTTCGAGAATACGATTTTGGCTTGTCTGGGATGTCCCGGGTACTGGTTTCCTTTGCATGGTTTATTTTCCAAGACACTGCGTGGGTTGCTTAAAGAGAAGAGCAACCTTGAATGACGCACAAAGCAGATCGAGGTACGTCGGTCACTTTAAGAAAAGTATTTGTCAACATCCAACAGGGCCATAGACAAGGTTGAGAGGAAAAAAGCAGGGCGATTCCTGCCTAACTGCAACTCTAACCGCGTTTAATTGCAAACTCCAACACTAAATTGTAAATGCCAAACCTTAGTGCAAATCCCCATATACAATTAAGCCTGGCGGGGTTCAATTATATAGGCAACTCGCATCAACTCGATGTTTTTTTCTAGTTTGCCTTTGGCAGCATCTATTTGAGGCTTAGTCTTAACCAACCTTCCAGTCAGGAGACCGCCCAAAAGCGTGAGGAACTTTGCATGCGGCTCGAGGCCAGGCCCTGTCTATGGATCAAACCCATCACAATGTGATGTGATGATGTTGTGTTCGTTGCATTGTTTATATTATATTATATATTGTTTAAAGAGCAAACGGACGGATGGCTTACAATCTTGTTAGTCGATAATTTTACAGTACTATATTTTATTCTTATGCACAGCGGTTCTTTCTTTTGAACGCCAAAGGCATTGGCCTCACGTTAGGAGCTGAAAACCCGTCACCTGAACAACATGGAGACGCGGGCCAAGAGTGCTCGGGACGTTCAGGGTGCACGACAAGCCCTACAGTCGCGTCAACCGATGCTCACCAAGCTGCAGGGCGAGGTGGGCAACTGCAATTCAAATGTTGGAGTGAAGCGCTACATTGCTACATTGGAGTGAGCAAATAATTTAAATATTTAATATGTATCTTCTTATATGTTGATATGTTGACTTTACCTCACCTAAAGAAATGTATTAAGTGATCTAAATCTTGGATATCGTCAGATGCAGCGGGGGATTAGGCTTCCCGTTGGTCAAAAGTTACCCATGATTTGCTGCACCGCGCTAGGTGTCTCGGATCCGCTCGCGATCCGAACGAAAAAAGAAACAACTTGAGGCAGGCTGAGTCTATTTGAGATGTGTTACATGAACAAATGGAAGTCAACACCACGAGTGTCAGCACCCAAGGTACCCAAAGTACCGGCTGTCAGAAAATCATACAACCGGAAGAGTATTTTGCGAGATAATTGTGCTACCGCCATGCTACACGGCTAAAATTGAAGTCTGGCATTGTTTATCCATTTAGATTGAGCCTCCTTAGTACTAGTTTGGTTTTGGTGCTTCCGGATGAGATTTACTTCAGCAGTCATTGTTCAGAAGTCAGCAAAGTTTCAGTCTTTGCAAGTCCTAATGGACGAGTTCCCTCAGTATTTTCCCAGGTCTTGGGATCTTTGCACGTTTTGTTCAATGACCCAGCTGTCACACTTACAACTCAGGCGCAACTGAATCAATCCTTGCTGGAGATGAAAGATGCAAAAGGGCGAATGGATGCTGCGGATGAAGCTTTGCGCAAGGCATGATCTCAACAGCCAAAGATGTCGACAGTCGACTGTCTTGGAGAGTTTTGCTGTTCTAAGAACTATATTGTATAGCTGAATCCATATCATTTCTGCTGAATCATTCGGCTTTAAAGCGGTGCCAACCACAATGGCACACAGTCAGATACTGGCTGTGCAGAATAAGTTCCAGTAACCTCGCCCCAAAGCCAAGCAGGTAAGACACCAGCACTCAAAGCAGCTTCGGAGTGTAAAAAGCCAAACCAGTGCCTTGGTTTGACGCTGTATTGGCTCGAGATTCGTGTAACGTCTCTGAGATACAACATGATACAACATTAGTCTTTGCAACATTTTGTAACACCGTGTTGCATGTTTTCATTTCTTCCGACAGTATATACCTGCTCATTCTCCTAAGTGCATGCTTTCTTTCTTTGTTTGCAGACTACAATGTAATTTCTGCAACAATCAATAGAGTACCAGAGTTTTGTCGGCCAAGGACAGTTCAAACACGGGATTATATTAACATATATTAACATATATTAACATATATTAACATATATTAACATATATTAACATATATTAACATGCTTCATCGATCTTCATCGCAAAAGAAGCATAGACTTGTTGTCCCCATCCGCAGCAATCTTTGAGGTAGCCTTCAAGCAGAGGTTGATGCACACATTCAAGCCAGTGAAGCTGTGGCTTGTTAAAGAAATTCAGGGTGGGTGCAAAGTGGCCTGTTTCTGTGGATAGCGTATCACCCGTCCAGTAAACGATAGATGTGGAAGCTAATCACGAAAGGCAGCTCCAGTGGGGCTACCTTGAGTTTTGCTTTACGAAGTAAAGGGAAGGGTGGCCAGCCCCGTTACCTGATTATTCAGGAGATTGCTAGTCATTTCAATTACCTTTTTGCTAGGCACTGGCCAAAACTGTAAATACTGTGATTTTTGTTGCCAGAGGCAAAAAACATTGTAAACACAAGGGTTTTGGGCTTCCGAGGCGCAAACACACATCAGTGTTTACAGTGTTTTTTGCTCCGAGAGTTTAAAAAAAAGTGGAAACACCACCTATTTGACGATTTTCGGCCACTACGGGACTGAGAAAAAAGCTACACAACCACAACAACAACAACAACAACAACATCAACAACAACAACAACAGCAACAACAACAACAACAAAACCAACAGCAACAGTAACAGCAGCAGCAGCAACAATAAAAACAACAATAAAAACATCGAAATTTATTATCAGAGTGTTGCCCGCCGGGCCTTAGCCACAAAGAATCTCCGAAGATATACCAGATAGAATGCCAGAAAGAATTGCAGAAAATATATGAGATAAAATGCGAATGCCAGATAGCATGTCAGAAAATATTTCGACAAAGTGGCACTTGGTGGGGATCACTCGAAGAAAGTAATTTGTTCCCAAGGCTTTCAGCATCCTTTCAGCCAAAATGACGCCTTGTGGGGCCCTGCGCGCATCATCGCCATCATCAACCACGGTAACGACATCAAGCATTTGATCTTGGATTCTTTTGTTTCATTTTTTTTGCGCTTGGGCTGTGGTGACGCATTTTGCACCGATACGTTTCTACAAACAGACGATTTTACGCACAGAAGCCTTACACAGAGCAGCTTTTACGCCCAGATATTCTTACACAGAGAGGTTTGTGCACAAAAGGAATGTACACAGACGCCCTTACACACAGAGGTTTTTACGCAAAGAAGGAAGTATTTACACACAGATGCTTTGTTGTACAAAGATGTTCTTGCGCGCATAAATAAAGGCACATAGGCGTTTTTACACACAGAACCTTTTCCACAGAGAAGCCTTTGCACAGAACAATTTTTACACATGTTTTTTTCTACACAAGAAACATTTGACACAGAGAAACTTGTACACACAGACTGCACACGGAAGTTTTATGAAGTTTTTACAGACCGACTTTTTGCAGGCAGAAACTTTACTCAGAGCAGTTTTTACACAGCAGAAACTTTTTCGCACAGAAGCCTTTACGCACAAAAAAAATATGCACAGCAGGTTTTTACAGACAGACGGATTTTACACAGAAAGTTCTCCGCACAGAAGTCTTACGCACAGAAGGTTTTACGCACAGTTTTTTTACATACAGACGTTTTTACCCACAGATGTCTTTACACAGAGACAAATTGCACACAGAAACTGGTGCACACAGCACGCGTTTACACACAGCCCGCTTTTACACAGAGAGGCTTTGCTTCCCCTTCTTGATCACCTACCTTTCGTGTTCCCCTCTCAAGTTAAAACAGTGCAGCAACCTGTCAGCTGCAGGATATTGCAGCAAACTGTGGTCCACCTGAACCAGCAGTTCCCAACTCTTGGAAACCCCCTCCATAGGGACCCCGTGGCATGGGATGTCACGCGGAGTTCACGAACAGTTTGGACCAAGGCAGAACAAGAGATGCAAGAACTGCGAGAGCGCGAATCCGAGTTGGAGAGCAGCGAACGGCATTTCTTCCAGCAGGAGGAAGATCTCATGCAACAGGCCACATATCTTTGCAGATTTTGCTCAGGCTCTGAGTGTTTGGTCCCACATTGCAGTTGTGTGCTTCAAAAGCGGATCAACTACGGCTTGCAATTATCACACAATCAGAATCGTCATAGTCTCAACTTAGAATGATTGGCAATGATTGGCATATTTGGCATTCCAAACCTGCCCAGGCCATCCAAGGCCTTGAATGACCTTGAATGATTCGCAATGATTCGCACCCAGAAACAGAATGATGCCGTGCCCAGCTTCCCACAGCCCACAGGCCATACGGGCCAAAGAGCGCCTCAGCAGCCTGGAACAACAGACGGAACGCTTCGAGGCAGCGCCGGCGACCGGGGGGATGACCTGGGAGGGATTATGACTTGGGGATGTCCAAACTTTGGTCGAAAATGGGCGACATGATTTTGAAAAAATCCAAGATCATCCAAGATCCAAATCCACCACCTGCCAGATCCATCCAGATCCAAGATACGTATGAAAGCCTTTGCCTGACAGGGCGAACGAAGAACTTTGATCGAAGAACTCCAACCGCTTGAGGAGACAGGGCGCCGATGTTCCTGTGGACTCTTGTGAGAGCATATTCATCAAACCATTGGCTTGGCAAAGGTCCTCATCCAGAGGATTCGTGAGTTCAAGATGTTCAGAAACTGATTGATCTGATTGGTGGTGTGTTGCTTTAAGCAGCAAGCGTTTCCAGGAGGAGTGGGAACAGGTGGAATTGCAAGCGAAAGCTTTGCAAGACCTCGCAGATGCGGACACTTTGAAAGCAAAGGATTCTTGGCCAACCAGCAGGCACTGTTTGTTATTTGGATGTTTTTGGTGGATCTGCACCTGGGAGAAAAAATTCATTGTTTCTTTTCTTCTCTTGACTAAACTTTAATTGTATGATAGATAATTAGATGAACATTCTCTCACCGCTTGCTGGCGGAAACCAGAAGTTTTCTTCAGATGCAATATACTTGCAATTCCCTTCAGATGCAATATACTTGCAAAATATTGTAAATATTCCTTCCTACTCGTACCACGTTCTGTAGAGTCTTTTAGATAGAAACATTATGAACACTCATGGCAAAGAGGCTGAGCGTCCTGTTCAAATTATTTTGGGGTCGCCGAATCCTGAATAGCATTCAAGCTCCACTTCGCACTTCACACTTCTCGCTGCACTCTTCACACTCAACACTACACACTTCACACTCCACACTTCACACTTCACACTGCACTCTTCCCACTCCACACTTCACACTTCACACCTTGCTGCTTTCTTCACACTCCACACTTCACACTCCACACTTCACACTGCACTCTTCACGCCCCACACTTCACACTGCACTCTTCACACTCCACACTTCATCTCATCTGAGCTCTTCTCACCTTATCCCAGCTCATCTCTTCTCATATGTCATCTAAGCTTTCATGAATCATTTCCCAGTACTACTAAGGAACTTGCATGCGCCGTGCGCCAGCCAGGCCCGTGCGTGCGTGCTTTGCGCGAAGCTGTTGCTGTGTTGTTGTCCCAGAACATGACCCGCGCGCAACCCCGGTGCAATGCAGTGTGAAGCAAACACTTTCCTCACACTTCACATTGCATTCTTCACACTCCACACTTCAGACTTGCACTTCATTTCAACTAATCTCATCTGAGCTCTTCTCATCTTATTTCATGCTTTCCCATATGTCAGCTAAGTTCTTCTTGGCTATTTACATGTCAACTACTTCCCAGTTCTGATGTCTTCTACAAAAGTTTGCAAAAACTACTTCCCAGTACTACTTAGTACTACAAAGCTTGCACAAAGCACTTCCCAGTACTACTGTGTACTACAAATCTTGCACAAACTACTTCCCAGTACTTAGTACTACAAAGCTTGCACAAAGCACTTCCCAGTACTACTGTGTACTACAAAGCTTGCACAAACTACTTCCCAGTACGACTTTGTACTACAAAGCTTGCACAAACTACTTCCCAGTACTACTTTGTACTACAAATCTTGCACAAACTACTTCCCAGTACTTAGTACTACAAAGCTTGCACAAAGCACTTCCCAGTACTACTGTGTACTACAAAGCTTGCACAAACTACTTCCCAGTACGACTTTGTACTACAAAGCTTGCACAAACTACTTCCCAGTACGACTTTGTACTACAAAGCTTGCACAAACTACTTCCCAGTACTACTTTGTACTACAAAGCTTGCACAAACTACTTCCCAGTACTGATGTCTACTACAAAAGCTTTCACAAACTACTTCCCAGTACTACTTTGTACTACAGGGTCGTCCAAAAGTTCCATTTGATATCATTCAGAAAATCACGTTTTAACTCTAGATAAAATTCAACTGTTGGATTTTAACTCAATTTTTCTGTAGCAGCCTAAACTATTGTCTTGTATAGTGACCCAATGGAAATGAAACGTACTTTGTTACTTTATTCAACACAAATACTAAAGTCATTTAGGCGCTCCGGAGCGCGTAATTCATTCAAATAAATTTCAACATCATTTAGTACCAGCCTAAACTATTGTCTCGTAATTATTGACCCCGAGTAAATGGAATGTACTTTTTTCAACACGTTTAAATACTAAAGTCAAATACGCGCTCCGGAGCGCGTAATTTGTTCAAATAAAGTTCAAAACTATTTATTACCAGCCTAAACTATTGTCTCGTATATCAGCCCCATGTCAATGGAACGTACTTTTTTCAACACATGTAAATGCTGAAGTCAATTACGCGCTCCGGAGCGCGCAATTTGTTCAAATAAAGTTCAAAGCCATTTAGTACCCGCCTAAACGATTGCTATATTGACCCAATGTAAGTAAAATGTTCTGTGATCAATAGATTTCAATACTAAAGTCAATTACGCGCTCCGGAGCGCGTAATTCACTCGAATAAAGTTCAAAGCCATTTAGTACATGCCTAAACTATTGTCTCGTATGCTTATCCCATGTAATTAAATGAAACGTACTTTGTTCAACACATTCAAATTTTAAAGGCGTAATTTACTTCAAATGGCATTCAAAACCTATTTCGTTGGCTACGCGCTCCATATACCAACATCTTTGTTGGGGCCCTTGGGTCCAGATTCTCAGATCCGCGGCTTGATGCTACCATTACTGTGGGCATGCACATGCTCACTTTTATGAAAGCAGTAATCTAATTATCTAAGTAAGTGTTTCAATTTGTTTATCATTTTTTGTTGGTGGAAAATGGAGACACTATAATGTCACGATTAAGTGTGGTTACATGGACTCGCCATTTTCTTCCATCTCCACTCCCTTCTATTGCCTGTTTGGCGCTGATGGTGATATTTTGCATTTAGGGGAGGAATTTTCCCCACATGATTCCGCGGATGGATTGGATCAGCCATCAGCTTCGATTGGCGGTGGAACCTAGGCAAAACACAAATCCACTCAATAAGGGAGTTAGGAAAAGCCAAACTCCCTTGTTGAGCGATTCAAGTTGAATCACTCAAGAGGGTAATTACATGTCATCGCGCTCCGCTATTGAGCCCTTTGTTTTGCAATTGATGTCACCAATTCAAGAAGAATTGCCCAACAAGGGAGTGAAGTTATTCCTCTCTCCTTTATTGACCCGTTCAACTCGAATCACTCAACAAGGGAGTTAGGTTTTTCCCTACTACCCTTTCAAGAAGAATCACTCAACAATGGGGTTCGGGCCAATCCCCGTTCAAGAAGAATCACTCAACAGTGGGGTTCGGGCCAATCCCCGTTCAAGAAGAATCACTCAACAGTGGGGTTCGGGCCAATCCCCGTTCAAGAAGAATCACTCAACAGTGGGGTTCGGGCCAATCCCCGTTCAAGAAGAATCACTCAACAGTGGGGTTCGGGCAATCGCCGTTCAAGAAGAATCACTCAACAGTGGGGTTCGGGCCAATCGCCGTTCAAGAAGAATCACTCAACAGTGGGGTTCGGCCAATCACCGTTCAAGAAGAATCACTCAACAGTGGGGTTCGGGCCAATCCCCGTTCAAGAAGAATCACTCAACAGTGGGGTTCGGGCCAATCCCTGTTCAAGAAGTATCACTCAACAATGGGGTTCGGCCAATCCTCGTTCAAGAAGAATCACTCAACAGTGGGGTTCGGGCCAATCCGCGTTCAAGAAGAATCATTCAACAGTGCGGTTCGGGCCAATCCCCGTTCAAGAAGAATCACTCAAAAGTGGGGTTCGGGCTTATCCCCGTTCAAGAAGAATCGCCCAACAGTGGGGTTCGGGTCAATCCCCGTTCAAAAGGAATCACTCAACAACGGGGTTCGGCACTGAACAGTGGGGTTCGGCCAATCCCCGTTCAAGAAGAATCACTCAACAGTGGGGTTCGGGCCAATCCCCGTTCAAGAAGAATCACTCAACAGTGGGGTTCGGGCCAACCCCCGTTCAAGAAGAATCACTCAAGAATGGGGTTTGGGCCAATCCCCGTTCAGGAGGAATCACTCAACAACAGGGTTCGGCCAATCCCCGTTCAATAAGAATCACTCAACAGTGGGGTTCGGGCCAATCCCCATTACAGAAGAATCACTCAACAGTGGGGTTCGGGCCAATCCCTGTTCAAAAATCAAGAAGAATCACTCAATAGTGGGGTTCGGCCAATCCCCGTTCAAGAAGAATCACTCAACAGTGGGGTCGGGCCGATCCCCATTCAAGAAGAATCACTCAACAGTGCGGTTCGGGCCAATCCCCGTTGAAGAAGAATCACTCAATAGTGGGGTTGGGCCAATCCTCGTTCAAGAAGAATCAGTCAATAATGGGGTTCGTGCCGCTTCGCCTTCAAGAAGAATCGCGCAACAAGACAATATAGTTTAGCCTGGTACTGAATGCCTTTGAACTTTATGTGGTGAATCATTCGCTCCGGATCACGTAATTTACTTTAATCTGTTTGTTGAATGAAGTAGGCTTCATTTCCATGGGGTAAATAAACAAGACCGTGTTTTAGGCTGGTACTAAGTTGCTTTGAACTTTATTTGAATAAATTACGCGCTCCAGAGCGCGTAATTAATTTAGTTTATCTATTGTTTAACAAATCTAAAGGTACATTAAGCTTCATGGATTCCATGATGTCTATTTATGAGTTGATAGTGTAGCCTGGTATTTAATGGTTTTGACCATTGTTTAAAATAAATTGCACATTCCGGAGCGCATAATTTATTTGATTTAAAAAAGATTCAAAATAAATGAAAACTAGGCTAAACTATTTTCTTTGATATTGACATTGACCCGATGCAAATAAAACGTAATTTATTCAACAAAAATACTACAGAAAATAGAACTTCATCTCGAAGAAATCCAATCAACTTGCCACTCCAGCCGAGCCTTCATCTTTGTAAAGCGCTCTTTGGTGATGGAACCAACAAAACTCAATAGTTAATAGGGGGAGTCCGATCTGTGTGCGAAAAAAGTCCAGCTGATTGCCATCATGTGTTTGTTTGATTTTACTTGTGGGATTCAAAATTTGGTTTCATCATTTGATTTTCAAGAGGATCATTTGGACAACCCTGTATTACAAAGCTTGCACAAACTACTTCCCAGTACTACTTTGCACTACAAAGCTTGCACAAAGCACTTCCCAGTACTACTGTGTACTACGAAGCTTGCACAAACTACTTCCCAGTACTACTTTGTACTACAAAGATTGCACAAACTACTTCCCAGTATTACTTTGTACTACAAAGCTTGCACAAAGCACTTCCCGGTACTACTGTGTACTACAAAGCTTGCACAAACTACTTCCCAGTACTACTTTGTACTACAAAGCTTGCACAAACTACTTCCCAGTACTGATGTCTACTACAAAAGCTACAAAACTTGCACAAACTACTTCCCAGTATTACTTTGTACTACAAAGCTTGCACAAAGCACTTCCCAGTACTTTTTAAACTAACTGCAGCTCCAAAACCGGATTTTGGAGCACTTTTTAAAAGGATTTTTAAAAGGAAAATTACTAGCGCCAAAATTGAGAAAATCTGCTGACAAATCACTGTCGCAGCCTTCATGCAGCTACTCCAATACGATTTACAATGTCCAGCTGCAAAAGAGAATAGTAACATTACGCATGCAGGCGCGGTGCCAAGCAACCTTGTCGCAGCCATTACAATGCGTTTTGCAGCATGACGTAGCTAACCCGCATCTCTCTCCGCACATGGCAACACCAAATGACAACAATCATGCAGCCATTCCAATGCGACCTGCAACCAAAGATTCAAGAAACGCATAGAACGACGCACACAGGAACAACCACTCGTTGCAGAACACAGAGGAGAAACCAATTCGCGCATGAAACGACCGCAGCCGCACCCGTCGCACAGACGAGGTACCTTGCATCGCCGGCTGCAGCCACTTTACACGGAAAAACACAAGGTTTTGTGCTCCGGCTTCCTCCCCAAAACAAAGCCCATGCAACATTCATGCAGCCATACAATACGGTTCGCAGCATCACGTGGCTAACCCGCATCTCTCTACGCACATGGCAACACCAATCAATGACAACAATCATGCAGCCATTCCAATGCGATCTGCAAGCAAAGATTCAAGAAACGCATAGAACTACGCACACAGGAACAACCACTCGTTGCAGAACACAGAGGAGGAACCAATTCGCGCATGAAACGACCGCAGCCGTACCCGTCGCACACAAGAGGTACCTTTCATCGCCGACTGCAGCCACTTTACACGGAAAGATACAAGGTTTCGTGCTCCGGCTTCCCCCCAAAACAAAGCCCATGCAACATTCATGCAGCCATTACAATACGTTTCACAGCATCACGTGGCTAACCCGCATCTCTCTACGCACATGGCAACAGAGCATGACAACAATCATGCAGCCATTCCAATGCGATCTGTAACCAAAGATTCAAGAAACGCATAGAACGACGCAGACAGGAACACTCACTCGTTGCAGCACACAGAGGAGGAACAAATTCGCGCATGAAACGACCGCAGCCGCACCCGTCGCACAGACGAGATACCTTTTACCGCCAGATGCAGCCACTTTACACGGAAAAATACAAGGTTTCGTGCTCCGGCTTCCTCCCCAAAACAAAGCCCATGCAACATTCATGCAGCCATTACAATGGGTTTTGCAGCATCACGTGGCTAACCCGCATCTCTGTACGCACATAACAGCACCAAATGACAACAATCATGCAGCCATTCCAATGCGATCTGCAACCAGAGATTCAAGAAACGCATGCAACGACGCACACAGGAACAACCACTCGTTGCAGAACACAGAGGAGAAACCAATTCGCGCATGAAACGACCGCAGCCGCACCCGTCGCACACGAGGTACCTTGCATCGCCGGCTGCAGCCACTTCACACGGAAAAATACAAGGTTTCGTGCTCCGGCTTCCCCCCAAAACAAAGCCCATGCAACATTCATGCAGCCATACAATACGTTTCGCAGCATCACGTGGCTAACCCGCATCTCTCTACGCACATGGCAACAGAGCATGGCAACTTCCCATCGTCACCACTTCCCATCGTCACCACTTCCCTTCCTCACCACTTCCCTTCGTCACCACTTCCCATCGTCACCACTTCCCTTCCTCACCACTTCCCTTCGTCACCACCTTGCTTCCCTTCCTCACCACTTCCCTTCGTCACCACTTCCCTTCCTCACCACTTCCCTTCGTCACCACTTCCCTTCGTCACCACCTCCCATCGTCACCACTCTTCCCTTCCTCACCACTTCCCTTCGTCACCACTTCCTATCGCCACCACTTCCCTTCCTGACCACTTCCCTTCGTCACCACTTCCCATCGTCACCACTTCCCTTCCTCACCACTTCCCTTCCTCACCACTTCCCTTCCTCACCCCTTCCCTTCCTCACCACTTCCCTTCGTCACCACTTCCCTTCCCATAATGTAAAGTTTCACACCACCCTTCATCAAGGTCAATGCTTTTCTGATGTATTGTTATGCAATGTAAAGTTTCGCACCACCCTTCATCAAGGTCAAGTCTTTTCTGATGTATTGTTATGTAATGTAAAGTCGCACACCACCCTTCATCAAGGTCAATTCTTTTGTGATGTATTGATATGTAATGTAAACTCGCACACCACCCTTCATCAAGGTCAATTCTTTTGTGATGTATTGTTATGTAATGTAAAGTTTCGCACCACCCTTCATCAAGGTCAAGTCTTTTCTGATGTATTGTTATGTAATGTAAAGTCGCACACCGCCCTTGATCAAGATCAATTCTTTTGTGATGCATCGTTATGTAATGTAAACTCATGTAAACTCGCACACCACCCTTCGTCAGGCAAAAGTCACCCGTAACTCGGAAGTACTGCTTCCCAATTTCCTTTGATAATATACACATACAATACATATTCACATACATATATATTTATATACACATGTACATTTATACATTTACACAATATGTTTCAAAAAGGATTCCAACCTTCACACGGAGACTTCTTCCTGAAAAAAATCTTGCACGAGCTTAAAAACGATCACCAATTTATAAATTACAGTTACTTTTTTTGGGTGAAGGGAATGTTGCATATTTGTAATGAAGGCTGCATTTTTTTGAAGAATTTCATTCCTTCAAAACATTCTTTTTTGGGAATAGTACAGGTACAAGCCTTCATAGGTTACACATTTCTCTTTGGACAATGAAAGCAAGTGAAGGAAAGATTGTGTTGTCTCCAAATTTGCCTTCAGCTCAACATATAGCATTTTTTTCCATCAACTGCTGTGCTGCTTAGCTGAAACTGTAAATCTTGTTCATTCAACATTCTATGTACTTATGTACTTCCACAATTATATAACTAGAGTCAAATTTCAACGGTGACAGATTGCACCAGACAACAAATTAGCATCAGGTTGTTTTTGGTGAATTTGTTTGCTGTTTCAGCGCAGAATGCATTGATGGCATTGTATCAAAGTTAACCATTTTACTGAACATGTCAATCACCTGTTCAACAAACCAGGGGATTTGCCGTCCCTTTCTAACTAAAGTAACCTTTGTGGCTGAAGGGTTGTGTTTTTCAACAACCCATTTTTTTCAATGGAATGTAGTACTGCAACACACATGGAAACACTAGAACAGTGTCTTCCCAGACTTCAAAAAAATATAGTTCTGCTTGTAAATAAATTTTGCCCCACAAAAAAAAAATAAACTTGATTTTTTCCACTGCAATCTTGGATTTTCTGTCGAAGTATTCTACTGTATAGCGGGTAAAGCAAAATTGCAATTTGTAAGCATTTTCTTTAAAAGAAAACCGGCCTTTATGAAGGAACGATATGTGTGTTAATGGAAAAGTACGCTTTGCGACAGGAATTCAGAGTGTCAAAACTACATTGCATATCATTTAGGAATATTTTCCCTCACAGGGATGCTGTTCCATTTTGAAATGCCGGATATTTTAAAGGACGATTACACGTCTTCAAGCATACCAACTTTGAGAAGTTCTAAACATGAGGGGATACAGTTTCTAGACACAAGCGTTGTATTATCTTGAAGGAAGACCGGAATCTATGACTGAACCATATTTTTTCAGAAGGAAATGTTGCACTATTGCATTACATGCTGCATTGTTATGGCTGAAGTGTTAGGATAGGATCGAAACCAAAACAAACAAAAACAAGGAAACAAAAAAAACAACAAAGTTTAAGGGGCCGTGTTTTGTTTGTTTTCTCACTTTGTTTTGTGTGTGTTTTTTGGTCCCTCCTCCCCCCATCCCAGAACAAGTCTCCTAAAACATGTTTTTCTGGTTTTGGTTGGTTCTTTTTGTTGTGTGTGTGGCAGATGGCAGATGGTTGACATTGCAATGGAAAAACATGTTTTCTCATAGAAGAACCAGGTAGGTTCTGGTGGGGTGAGCTATTATTATACACTATACACATTAAATCTATCATTTATCTTATTATTCATTGATCAACTATGGGTAATCACCTATAGGCTATAGGCAACGCAACCGTTGTTATTATTTTTATTCTTATTATTATCACTGCAGTAATGGATAATCATTGAGATTGGTATAAACTTACAGAAATAATGAACTAGGTTTTGCAAAAGTCCGTGCAAGTTGCAGTCCTTTCAGAAGTATGAGGAGTCCAACACCTTTTGTTTATCCTTCCCAAAGGATAGCCTGACGAGATGTTTTCGCCTTTGCGCAGCCAATTCACAATTCAGGAACACCAATTTGCTGCGGTTGGTTGCAAAGAAGAGATTGACGCACACCTGCGCGAGTTCGCATCACAGGTCGTTGGGTAGCAAATGGTTGCAAGTGCGAGTTCCGCTCAAACGCATGAAAAGCAACCCTAGGAGAATAGGAGAACTATGGTACCTGTATGACAAAATGCCAGACCGATCTGATGATCTGGAATGTTGATGAATGTGTTATCAGTGTTATGTTTTGTTTGTTTTGTGATGCGTTTAGAACTTCGATGTGAGTCATGAATCGGAGTTTCAGGCGGACGAGCTCACCATGTTGAGCGGCCTGGAAGCCGAAGTGACGGATCTCCGGAAACGCCGAGATCAGCCTCTGGGTGAAGTTTTATGCTGTGGAGCTCATGAGAATCATGAGATATGGTATACGGATGTATACGGGATATATGGGATGGATATGGATGGGTTGGAAGATGATGCAAGGTCAATGGAATTCCAGCATGATGGATTGTGATGGATTCTGAGTATCAAGCAGCGGCTGATTGTGGATTTTGCATGATTTTGTGGCTCATGGACTCATGGGATGTCAACCAGCCCAGGTTGATCTCGGAACGAACAGCACTGGAGGATGCCTCAAAGGTGGCTTTTCAACCCCTTTGATGCTGTGATTTGTGTTCTAGGGGAGCATGTCCTTCCTGCGGTTGGGGTACTTCGTAGGACTGTATACCTTGGTCTTGCGTGATCCAGCCCAAACAGATGCAAAGTGAGTTTACTGTAGCTGGCACAGATGGTGTTTTGGTGCATTGTGGTGCTATGAAGATGATCCGGCAAGGCTTCGCTTCAATCCTTGGAGCAACAGCTGTCAGACTTGAGGTGACCGGGGCCAGGTGGATTACATGGAAGGATATGGGTGGGTGATAACATGAATATCGAGCGCGATGAAGTGGATGTTGATTGTTCTGCAGGTTAGCCTTTGAAGTCGAGCAATGCTGGGAAGACAATCATGCATTTTTGCGTCGAAGCAAGCTGCACGTTTCCCACTGCAAGCAGCCCTCAAGTGCATGCTGTTTGTAGATGTTTGCAGTCATGTGTGATATATATATATATATTATCATTATATATCATTATATATAATATATATTATAATATCAATATAGGGTGTATATATATATGTCGTTTAAAAAGAGCTTGTCACGGCTGAGCATCCACCTGGCAGTGGCAATATCATGCAAAACTCCTTCTTGGGCTGGATACCCATGCCAGGATGAGACAGTGATATTTGATTCAAATACTTTGTCTACTAGTTACTCTAGCTGTTTAGTCCATTAGCTGTTCATGCGCACTGCCCCCAGGGAAGCTCAACGCCGATCCACACAGTTGAAGGCAGACCCACTGGGCGAATGGTATTTGGTTGTGGTTGTGGTGTTCGATATTTCATTCTATGAGCAAGGACAAAGCCAACACTTTGATTCTAAGGATTCTACTTGGTTAAGTTGTTCATGGATTCGCTCATTTATGACATCCTGTTCATTTCGCGCCGAGACTTACCCTTTTTGGCAGACATTGGACACCAAGTGCTGCTCAGCCTGTGGGGAATCAGCACATCACGATTGTTTATGATTATTCCCCATTTGCCAGGTGAGGCTCTTTGGATATCTCTAGATTTTATCAGAGTTGCTTTCTCCTCCTCGTCCTTCTCCTCCTCCCCTTGCACTGCCGGACCTCAACCACGAGTGCCAGATGTCAGTAGGCACTGCCGGACCTCAACCGCGTGCGCCAGATCTCACTCGTGCCCATGTCAGAGAGAATGTCAGAATAAATGCCAGACAGAATGCCAGAATAGAATGTGAGATAGAATGTGAGAATAAATACACTATGTCACAATAGTACTTCAGGGTGAGGATCACTCGAAGATAGTATTTTTTCAATTTGCTTGGCACCGCAGTTAGATCGCTTGTGCTGAAGAACACCTCCAAGGAGTAAATGCTCACAGAGTTTTAGCACGACGCAAACACAATTTCATCACATGTCATCTCATGATCTCAAACCTTGATAGTGGGCAATACTGTGCGACGTTGTACTATGTATCAGGCAGCGCACGAAGACTTTGTAAAGCTCTTGCCTCCCAGCAGCTTGCCACTGCCTCAGAGATCCTTTCCATTGTGCAGAGAAGAATCAGTAGTTTGAACAAGTTCACTCTTTCAGAACTGCAATGGGACACGGGTGGTCTAGGCGACTTAATTGTTCAGAATGCAGAAAGAATGCAGCTCTAGTCGATAAGATTCAATTTGTGATACTGTACAATCTCTCATAATCTCTCTATCTCAGACAAGCACACACTGCACTTCCTATGGACTCAGGCGTCAGGTAGCTATGTCCGTAGCAGCGGAGCAGTCCTTGCTACGAATCTGGGTTTAGCAGTTTTGCATGGCATCAGATCTGCCCCGGTATGATGCATTTTTTGGACATTACAACTGGATTCTTGGGGTTGATTTCTTGATTTTGAATGATTTTGATGTTGGAATGGCTTGATTTGTTGGAAGATTTCGAGGATCACAACACTTCAATGAGGGCACCCAGGGTTTGTTGGGATCCACCCAGGAATCAGCCGGAAGGCCGATCAACTGCATAGCTACTTTGAGGGTCCAGGCCATGGCTTAGGGACGACCAAGATCCAGCAGTGCTGGTTAGGGTGGAGGCAATGGGAGGTATAGGATATTTATGGATACTATATATAATATATATTATATATAATATAATATATAATATATATATATATATTTGTAATATATTATTATATTGTTATACTAGGCCTAGTATACTGTATTTTTTTATTTGGTTATTTATCTATATAAAATCATAGTTAATGTACATATATATATAATATATTATCATATTGATATACTCGGCCTAGTATACTGTTTATTTTTTTTATCTGGTTATTTATCTATATAATCATAGTTAATGTACATATGTATTATATATATATATATATGTTTGATTTGATTTCATTTGATTTGATTTTGATTTGATTTGATTGATTGATTGATTTGGTTGATTGATTATTGATAATTATCAGTTTTTGGAGACACCCATTAACAGGGAAAGCCACTGCTTCCTGAGTAGAAATGGTCGTTGTATATGATGCAGGCATTGGGACTTGCCACTGGCGGGAAAGTACCGTGTCATTCGTGCCTTGTTACAGTTTCAAGATTCTTCAGCGCTGTCCAGCGTGAAATTGGTCTAGCTTGTGGCCAAAGTGGTGTCTCCATGTTTCTCCCAAAAAATGGATGGTTTCCTATGTGTTCCATGCCCAAAATAAGTCTGACTGACCCCACTGATTGTCACACATGTGTCATTCAGAGCCGCTGCAGGAAGGCCCGCTGCGGGAAATGGACCACCTGGAAGTTCTCGTCGCATCACCCGAATGAGTGCCAGTGCGACTACCCAGTCAAGGGCAATGTGTTGGCCGCTCGCAAGTTGCGCTTGGAGGATGTCCACTGTGCTGAGTTTGGTGCTTTACATAATGTTTGATTTGATTTTAGTTAGCCATGAGCCCTTGGCTTAAAGATCTTGAAGTGTAGAGATGTTGTAAGATGTGTGACTGTTCAAGAAGATCAAAAAGTTGGATTTAAGTCAAGCAAACTCTTTGGTGATGTGTGTTGTTGGTGCTGGAAAAGGCTCTTTCCAGCTTCGGAGCAGCACGAGGGGCAGGGTGAGGGAAATTGTTTTGTGAGGCAAAGAGAATCTGGCGACAACTTCGGGGCGCCTTGCTGAGCAGCTCATGGAAGCTGCTGAGAGTCTTGGCTAATCGCAAGGCTAATCTTCTTTGAGCATCCGAAAGGATTCACACTGATTCACTTTCCAGCTGTTAGTCGCGCTCTATGACCAAATGTTCAGTCAACCGCACATCTACATGTTCGTTTTGGCTTCCATGCGGTCTTCAATCTACTAGTACGTGATACGTGTGCATACCTGTGGGGTATTTGACATTGTTTGTCAATGTTTGTCATTTTGTGGTGTTTTTGTGCTCAAGCTCGTTGCAAGTTGTTTCTTAGACTGGGGAGGGGAGGTTCGGACTCATGTACTGCCGATGATCAGCCTCTGCCACCAAGGACCATCGTGAGGGATGAACTGAAGGAAAGCCGTCAAACGCTGGTTGATTTGCAGCAGAAACTGGCGGATGGGTCGAACAAGAGAGGTCAAGAGATGCCTGGCCAAAATGACTGCTTTGTTTTGATTTTGTTTTGTTTGTTTTATTTCACCTGATTACACCGGCCTTTTCCAGCTTTGACTCAGTAAAAAACCTTTGCAATGATACTGTCTCGCATGTTGTTCGGTGCAACATCCAAGGATCTTCAACTTACGGTCCCAGCGGCGTGAACTCGAAGAGGAGAGGTATTCAGCGCTACTTGTAGTTTGCAGATTGAACCCAAACATTTCCCAAGCATAGTTGCTTACACACTCTTACACTTTGGTCAGGGGAAGATAGCTTTGGAGGAACTTGAGAGATGGTTGTAGAAGGGTTAATATATTTGATTTACTTGTTTGCATTGCGTTTGTTATTGCATCACGTGCTCTCAACGGTCCTAGCACTGGCAATTTGGAGGAGTTGTGCCGCGTCGAAGCAGCGGTGCATTCTGCGAGTACTTCATCAGCAGCTCTGGTTGCGGAGCTGGAGCAGCACTTGAAGGAGACATCCGACCTTAAGTTGTGGTCGCTTTGGAACCATGGCCACTGGACTTACGCTTCAAAACCTTCTCCACGGTCTTTGCACTGGAACACACATTCACAAAGACAGATCCTAGCTAACATCCGCTAACAATCAACTCAGTCATTGCAACAAAGCCGATCCATGATCTGAGATTTTGATGATTTTATCTTGGAGGAACTCCAGAAGGAAGCATCTACTGACGAAGCGACGGTTGCGGCAGAATTTTCCGATGCTCGGAAAATGCTTTAAACAAATTACCGCTGCTTCTTTTCCTGATGATTGATTGATTTTGTGTGGACAGGGGTGGGCACTGGCATATTGCAGCAGAGCATATTGTAGCACTTCGCAGAAGCAGAAGACAGGCTTTTCACCTCTATATTTGCTCCCTTAGTTCCGTGGAAACATTCAGAAATTACATTGCTGAAGTTTCACTGTGTTTAAGAAGATCAGAGCTGTCCGTGGAATGAGGACTTGCTACAGCAACAGTTGCTCGAGCGCGATGCCCTCAAGTCACAGGCGCAGTGTGGCATGCTGGTGCTCGATTGAGCTTCAGATACTATATTTCTTGCTGTCTTTCATCAAGTGGAAACGGAGGGCTATCTTTCAATCAATTCCAACCAATTCCGGGCCCATTCGAAACTAAAGGTGTTCCCTACTTTGTCTGCCTGCCGTTTGGGCCAGCCGCGGGAACGCAGAAATGGATGCTGCATGATGCACTGCATGATGCACTGCATGATGCACTGTATGATGCACTGCATGATGCACTGCATGATGCACTGTATGCTGCACTGTATGTCGCTCATGCGATGGCCACACCAGGTTGAAGAGCTGAGACGTGCAGAGGCTGAGGACAGTAGTGCAGTTGTCTTTCGTCACGCGGTCTCAGGTGTTTGGCAACCGTGTTAAGTATTTTCATACTTAGATTATACAGTATAATAGTATAATTACTATAATTATGAATACCCAATAATGGGTATTATATTATATTAGATTATCGCAGAATCTAAGGGATGATACCCAATTCTTGGTTGGAAGACATCGCGTCAGCTGGCAGGAAGCAGCTAAGAGTGAGATGGCTGCGGCAGCTTTGCGGGATCGGGAAGAGGCTTGGGCCGTTGCTGGGATCACTGCTGTGTCGAGTGGGTCTGTGCCCAAAATAAAGTGTGAAGATTGGTTGTCTTAAACCCTCAAAGAGACAAAGAGATACATCGGTTGTCTTGGGTAGTATGGTCATTGGCTGAGTACTGTTTGATGCTGTGTGAAAATTGTTTGTTGGATCCATGGATTGCAGCAGCCAAAATCTATCAAGTACAGAACCGATTGATCCGATTGCAGGTTTTCACCTTGTGCCAACATGGGTCTTCTCCCTGTCATCTCAAGACCACCCAACGGTGAGAAGATGTTTGAAACATGTTGAAACCAGTACCTGTGTCCGATGTAGGCCAAGAAGCGCCTGAAGGATCTTGAGACCGAGCTTTCTCAACTCCAAGCTGAAGAGGTGGGCAATGGTGAACGATGGTGAACGTATTGTGGCTGGGTTTGTAGAGATGCCACTGACAGGCTGACGCGCGGCTCTAAGATTTGATTCGAATAAATGCCAATGAATCCTGAAACTTAAAAAAAAAATACAAAAAACATATGTCACAAAGATTTCAAAAGTATTAAGTTCAGTAAGGTTCAGTATTCAGTATGAACTAGTATTTTGACAGCATTACAATAGTGCGTGGTAGCTTTTTGGTGCTTTCATTATTTGTTGTTCTGCAATTCGGGCCGACTTAAGAGTCAAGAGCCCCAAAATTTCAAGCAGATTGATTGGGGCTATGACGGCGATATTTTTTGTCACCGATATACTTGAGATAATATGGAAGTATGTCGAACAAAGTTCATTGATTGTATTTCTATGTAACTATTTCCACAAAAAATAGGAAAAACAACATCCACACACATGTTATATGCGATATGTTGAATTGTTTGTTTTTTTGTAATGATTCCAATAGGGTAGCATAAACAGACAGGAAACGATAGGATAGAATAGATAGGATAGATAGGAAAATTAGTATAGATAGGATAGTCAGGAAGATAGGGTAGATAGGATAGATTTAGGATAGGATATAGGACAGGACAGGATAGGATGCGATAGGATAGGAAGATAGGAAAACATAGATAGATAAATATATAGATAAATAGATAAATAAATAAATGAATAACAATGTATACGTAGATAAATTGATAAATACATAAATTGATTGATTGATTAATTGAATGAATAATAGATCGAATGAAGGATAGATTGAAAGATATGTATAAGATGGATTGATAGATGGGATGGATAGGATATAATAGATAGGGTAAAGTTGGTAGATAGGATAGGATAGGACAAAATTAATATAATTAGATAGGGAAGATATATAGGATAGGACAGATAGAATTGATATGGTACATAGGGTAGGATACACTAGATGGAATAGGATGGATAAGATATATAAAATGGATAATAATAATAATATATAGATATAATAAAATAAATTATATTGAATTAATTTGGATAAAATAAAATAAAAAATAACAATATATAAAATAAGATAATATAAAATTATACAACACAAAGAAGGAAAATTATATAT
>CAMXCT020003299.1:3219-69627 GCA_947184155.2 Cladocopium goreaui
TCCATACCATACATACATACCATACATACATACCATACATACATACCATACATACATACCATACATACATACCATACATACATACCATACATACATACATACATACATACATACATACATACATACATACATATACCAAAACATAACCTAACATAACATAGCATAACATAACATAGCAAAACATTACATTACATTACATTATATTACATGCATGCATGCATGCATGCATGCATGCATGCATACATACATACATACATACATAATTACATACATACATTACATAACATTACATTACATTACATTACATTACATTACATACATACATACACACATCCATACATCCAGGATGCCAAAATGGCCAAACATTTCAACTTCATGTTCGATGTATGTAATCCGCCACAATTATAGCTGGATATAACATAAATCCTATATTCTACGCATGGGTACCAAAATCACCAAACTTCGTCCACTTCAGTTGAACAGTCGCCTCGCAAGTGATCGCATCGTGGGTCGCTTCAAAAGGTGAAACTTGATCCAGTCCTGGCACAAGTGCGATGCAACCTAAGATGGAAACAAGTGCGAGTTCTAAGATGGTTTGACTACCAGTTGCAAAGCCTTCGATTTCTGACTATGCATGTACACACACATATATATATACCTGAGAAGGGGGGGGACGAAAGCCAGCTCCCAAAGAAATGCTGACGCGGTTTTTTTTGTCTATGCTGCGGAGGCACTTGAAACCGAGTCAGAGCCTGTTACATGCATTGGTGGCTTTGAGATGGAGCAAAGCAAACGAAAAACATTCATAACAGCAAGTTGCACACAAATATAGACCTCCCAATTAGAATTATGAAGACAGGAAGGTTGCTACAGGTATGTATCTAGCAGAGAGAGAGAGAGAGACAGAGAGAGAGAGAGATATATATATATATAGATAGATAGATAGATAGACAGAAAAGGATCAAAAGAGGCAGCGATGACGATAATATGCTCCAGTGTACCTATCTCTAGTGACCTGTTGCTCGCGTAGCCCACCATGACGCGTTTCCCTCATTGCCGCGAGAAAAAAATTGAGCCCCAAGCAGCTCAGCCATTCCACGGGTCTTTTTGATTACAGTGCCTCATCGTTGAAGCCAAACAGCTTTACACAGAAACACTTTTACACACGAAGTCTGCACACAGAGACGCGTTTACACCGAGACGCTGTTACACGCAAAGCCGTTGACACGACACACAAACGCTTTTACACACAGACGCTTTTACACACAGACCCTTTTACACAGAGACCCTTTTACACACAGAAGCTTGCACACACAGACCCATACTAACATCTTCACACAGACATGTTGTACACACAGACAGAGAGAGAGAGAGAGGGAGAGAGCGAGAGAGAGAGAGAGAGAGAGAGATATATATATAGATATAGATAGATATATAGACAGAAAAGGATCAAAAGAGGCAGCGATGACGATTATATGCTCCAGTGTACCTATCTCTAGTGACCTGTTGCTCGCGTAGCCCACCATGACGCGTTTCCCTCATTGCCGCGAGAAAAAATTTGAGCCCCAAGCAGCTCAGCCATTCCACGGGTCTTTTTGATTACAGTGCCTCATCGTTGAAGCCAAACAGCTTTACACAGAAACACTTTTACACACGAAGTCTCAACACAGAGACGCTTTTACATCGAGACGCTGTTACACACAGAGCCCTTGACACGACAGACAAATGCTTTTACGCACAGACGCTTTTATACACAGAAGCTTGTACACACAGGCTCTTTTACACACCAATATATCTACAGAGAAACACTTTTACACACAGACGCTTGTACAGACTAACATCTTCACAAAGAGATTTTTTCTTTGCGCTTTATGCTCTGTGTGTTGCATCTGAGAGCTGTGCACCACAGAGACCAATTTTTCGCTGCTGGCCGCTTCACCACAGCAACCAATCCGGTTGTTGCGGCTTGGAGGGTTATCCCAGAAATATTACATGGCGAATCTTCGAAACTTTGTTGTTTCAAGGTGGTAGGAGATAGTTTTTAGACGTTCCATGCATGGCCAAAAAAATGAAGGATCAAACGACCCAACCAAGGGTTTACCCAGGTTCAGCAAGCATTCGCAAAGACCTTCTACAATACAACAATCGAGTGCTGGCGATATAGACACTTTTACACACAGACCCTGGCACGCACACACATGGTTTTCACACTGACCCTTTTACACACAGACGCTTTTACACACAAACACTTTTACACACAGACCCTTTTACACACAAACATATTTAGACAGAGACGATACAGGCATTTTAAAAGCAAAAAAACGACCATTTTTAAAGCCCAAAAATCGTCAATTCGCTGGTGTTTCCGTGTTTTTTGAAGAGTCTCGGAGCAAAAAACACCGTAAAAACCGTGTTTTTTGACGCCTCGCAAGCCCAAAACCACGGTATTTACGGTATTTTTTGCTCCTGGTACCAAAAACCACGGCATTTACAGTGTTTTGTGGCCGGCACCTTGCAAAAACAGTGGTATTTACGCAGTTTTCAGCATGTTGCAAGAAGTACTTTTTCCATGCCAAAAGCCCAAAAACACTGTAAATTACAGTGTTTTGGCTTTTGACACCCGATGAAAAACGTCAGAAAAACGTCAGAAAACAACCAAAAGTGTCCAAAATTGAGCTTCTCTTTCAACCTTCAAAAACGAGGGAAGTGGGGCCTCGTTTTTTTGAGCTCTCCCCAGGCAGGCTCCCGGCCTCACCTTCCCAAAACGGGCCCAAATCAGAGCCTCCCCCCCCCCACACCCCCCAGACTAGCTTCGCTTCGCTTCGCTTATACCTATACTCAGCCCAGGCCTTCGGCTGGCTCTCGTAATATATATGATATGTATACAGACATACATGCAATGCATTGCATTGCATTGCATTGCATTGCATTGCACTACACTACATGACATGACATGACATGACATGACATGACATGACATTACATTACATTACATATCATTACATTACATTACATTACATTACATTACATTACATTACATTTACATTTACTTTACTTTACATTACATTACATTACATTACATTACATTACATTACATTACATTACATACATACATATATATTGATCTATTCATTCAAACGAAAAGTCTTGCGAAGCATCTGTAAGACATTTACGACCGTATTATAGGGTTTTATCACAGTCGCGAAACAGCTAAGCTAGATGGTTCGGCATGAAAGTTTGGGGTTGTTCTCCCAATTCTGGATCGATAACCGATAACATGCCTGACTTGAAACAACAACTGGCGCCATTAGCCTTTTGATCTAATTAATGTTAAACAAGCCGCATGTGCGCCTTTGTCAAGACCATGGCAGTTCGGATCTCCTTGAAAGTCTTTGGTGGATCCTGCAGCCCAGTTCCATTCAAATTTCAAATTAAAATAAAGATCATGAAGCGATGTAAAGCGAGTTCCATTGCCTATCTGCTGACTGCAGTGAAACCAACACTGAAGCTGCGCATCACATCGCCACGGTTTTGGGCGCCTGAAAAAGATCGCGACAAGAATGCAAAGCAACCACCGCACTTCATTGCTTGGATGCCGATGGTGGAAACGTGGCCGAAGGCACAACAAGCAGAAAGTACACTGCACAGACCAATACAAGTCCACTTAAAATTTCATACAATGTCAATACACATGGAATACTTACATACCACATCCTTTTTCACAAGGTTTTCATAATAAAACACATTTTGCATAACAGTTCGAAAAATGTAGAAGTATGATAGCTCAAACTGGTTCACTGATTCAGAAGTTTCATATCCGCTTACAGTCAAGCGTTGCTGTCTATCTGAGCCAGACAAGCTAGCCATTCAAGTTCTGTCAGATCTACACAAATACATAACTATGGCCCATTGGCCTTCTTTCATCCCTATTTCTGGTATTTGGTCATGGTAGGAAACCTGCAAAAAATCATCGGGCATGATTACAGTGTTTCCTCCACAGGCTTGGATCGAGAATGGTGCTTGTGTGCATGTGGAGCATTTAAATCAGTATAGTTGTGATGGATTGTGTAGATATCGATGTGCCCTGGTAAGATAGTGTTTTTTCTATTGGGCATTCGACTGGCGAAATCTCCATTTAGATGTATTCAACCATACACAATCACTTTTAAGTGACCCTATCTAGAACCAGATTAAACGTGTGCGGACACACAGAGCGGTATCTAGGGAGATTTACTACAACATACCAATAATGGAAATGGGGACTGGTGCAAATTGGCCCAAACAAAACTCCCGAACTTGCTTGAAATCGCCGTGATGTTTTTATTTTGTTCCATACTTTGTTTGATAACATCATCAACCAACAGGGGTTAATTCTGCACAAAAACGTTTGAACTCAGTGCCCTCCAGAGTTTCATTTCTGCGCAGTCTGTACGTCTTTCACGCCGCGCCATGACCATGACGGGTTCATAAGCCAAAATGAGCTCCTCGCGACCAACACCAAATCATTTGTGTCTGAAAATAAGATTTACCATCAATATATTGCGTTTTCTTTGTTCAATGCATGCCTTCCGTTGCATCAAGGACCAACCAAGATATATGGAACATCAACGCCTAAAGAAAGATAGAAACCCGAATCCAAACACAGCAGTTCAATCCTTTTATGACTGGTAAATCGAACCGGGTAGCACTGGAGTATATGTCAGCATGAGATGCATCGTGATCCAATGACAAACCAGTATGAAACCAAAACAAATACATCCCATGTGTCTTATGATGAGTTCCCAAAATCAAGCAGACCCCAAGGAAAACCCTAACGAACACAATAAAAAAAAGAGTAAAATGGCCCACACAAAATCGAAACACGACCAGCCCGAGCAAACTCCCCAAACCATCAATCGGGATTCGGATCTTTCTTTTCAACGTGCCGGACACGAAAAGTATTTGGCCATCGCGTGGCCTCTTGAAACGTTTGAATGCCCATTTGGTTCACCAAGTCCAGCCAATCAATGTGGCACTGCAGCGCCTCGTCCAGAGGGACTGAAGTGTCCTTGAATCGGCTAAGTGCATCTGCATCTTCGTTCAAATGGCCTGGAATGTGAGTGATCCGATGATCCGAGAAAAAATTTGGAATCTTCTCATGAACGCAAAGTAATGGGTCAAGATCTGTGACATGCCAATTGTCATGGTGATTCCTTTTGCCGCAGTGGCATCTGCTGCACCATTGTCAGTGCCCTGATGGCAAGTGATAGGGCCCCTTGTGCGCGGCAGCGCCCAATGAATGCAAAACGTCAAAGCAAACTGGGCCAAAAGTTCCGATACAGCGATGCGCTTCTGCATATCAGAACCAACCGATGGGCTTCTGCATATCAGAACCAACCCAGCTCCAGCATTCACGGGTTTCGGCCAATGAAATTCTGAATTGGAACCAGACTGTTCGACCATCAGCAAATGTCGCTAGACCCAAGCCTGCCAACTCCGAAGGTGCCATTGCATCGGCAGTGGCAGCGACTGGCAATACTGGAGGGGATCTCATACACATAATGGTTGAGGTGGAGGGCTGCCGCTGCATCTGCATCAATCAACCTACTGGGTGATGATGGGTCAGCTACACCCAACCAAACTCTACGTGACTTCACATGTACTGCAGCCAAGTCAGTCTTGGTGGCAACGAAGGTGTTTGTTGGCAACACGCTGAATCTTGGTACCAGGATTAAGGCTATGATGTATAGATGTTAACGACGACGTCAGCATCAAGTCTTCAGAGACCATATCGACCAGGGATGCATACGACACCTGATCAATGCCCACCATTGGTGTGGGGATGGTACGCAATGCATTGTACAGTGGTATCAGCAAGGGCCGCAAATGGTGCCAGGCTGATGTGAGCCATAACAGCCTACCCACTGCCGACTGGAGGTCTTTGATGTCAACCTGTTGTGGAGACTTCAAAATGTGCTCAATCTGAGTGCAAAGTCTAGATAGCTTGTCTAGAGGGATTTGCACTGTCAATGTGCGCACACAAATTGACCACCCAATCCAGGCGAGCTGTTGCGCCAAAGCAGCCTTGTGCCAGGAAAATGGTACACCCAAGAATCATGTAAAGAATGACTCTGCAGACCACAAGGGGGCTGACTGCTGCTCTGGCCAGGTGAGAAGATCATCCACGTACTGCCACAAGGTGTGGTGGTGATCAAGGAGGGAGTGACCAAAAAGCGCACCATCAATCCAGCGACAGGACTCCAGTAAAAGCCACTGGCCCTAGCTCCAAAATTCAATGTGAGGCATCTATACAGCTGATCTCCAACGTGAAAGCACAACATGCCCTGGTCCTCTGGATGAATGAGGATTCGCCTGTGAGCTTTGGAGGCGTCCAGGGTCAGTTGGATCAGTTGGTCTTGTGACATCGCAGTTGGAGTGCATCGGATGACATCATTGATACGGGGGAGCAACATGTGGTTAGGCAAAACTGTATCGGCAGTGACACTGGAAATAGAGCTGTCCACCACAAGGCGTGGAGCACGGCCTTCTGCAATCACCACCCCAAGTTTACCCGCTGCAGCGCGTTTGAACTTGGACTTGAGCTCCTGGAGTCCCCCAGGAACATGTGCAACAAACCCAGACTGGACCTCATCCTGAACCAGCTCTTGGACCAGAGAATGATGGTCACGGGCACTCTTCCAGGCCGATGTGCAATCCTGCAAAGGGATAGGCTCAGATGTGTGATCACTGTTGATCGGCCATGCCGTAGATGGATGCAAAGGCTGGTTGACACCAAGTGGGACCCCCACTTGCAACATGTCAAGAAAATCCGCATCAGGGTCACTCATTGCAATGGCCAAATGTTTCCACAACTTCAAGCGAAAAGGTTGGCCCGGAGTAACCGAGAGCACATCACATGCATGGTCATCTAAACCCAGCAAATGAATAAGGTCATCAATGTATGGTGACAGTTCTGACTCATTCAACGGTGGGTCACGTGATCCCTGTTGTAAATGTGCAAAAATCTTCAAGCTGTCTCTTGAGTCACAGAGTCTCTGAAACCAGGATTTGCGCAGCTGATCAAAGATTGAGCCACCTGTCGAGCCAACATGCAGTGCTGTACTTGGTAGGCCACCACCATCTTCAACACGGGATTGCAAGAGAGGCCACTGAACATGTACAGGGAGCATGCTGCGCCATTGAGACAACGTCAAAAATTTGCGCTGACAAGAGGTAAATTGACCAACCAATGTAGCCAACAATGCTGCCAGAAGTGGTGGGTATTCTGCAGTCAGCCGAGACAGGAACGTGCCATCTGGGAGCCTTTGACCAGCAATGCTCAAATGGGCCTTGGGGCCATGAGGGCAGAATCTTGCCAGAATGGAAATTTCAGGGCGGTTCGGAACGAAACACCAAACTTTCGCGCAGTCAACATCAAATTGACAAGCACGCGCGTGTGCTGCAAAAGGGGCTTCTGAATGAACCCAGCTAACCATTTGATCATCAAGCCAAGTCATGCTGGACCCAGGATTCTCCAAAATACTGAGTCCACCACCACGATTGATCGCCGGTAAAATGAAGCGTGACCTGTCATGAATCAGCGATGATTCCTGTACCGACAGCTGTTGGGCAATGGAATTAGACGGAACCCCATCTAAAGACTCCGGAGTCCTGACCGGTGGAGGACCAGGACGTCTGTGGGTGGCTCTAGAGTGTTTGCAGCAAAATGGTGCTACCTCCTGCATCAGCTCTGCCACTACATGCCATGCTTCCTTATCCAAGCCATTCCAAAGCGCACACAACACACAGCACAGCTGGAATAGAATCTAGAAACCCCGCGACGTCGTAAACGTAAAACTAGCAAACGTATCCTGAACGTGACAATAGAAACATTAAAAATCAGCCCCGTAACTTCGATACAAATTTGACCATTGAAATTCATCGCCAAACACGGCCAAAGGATTCAGCAGCTTTTTCTTTCAAAGCAATGGGGTAACCGACATCAGTTTACTGGAAGTTTGATTCCCAGCACAAGGCAAAAGGGTGAAAGAGGGCGGGAGTGAAACGGGGTGGGTAAATTGAAGTGGTTCCCCCAAAATGATTGAGGAACCCACCCATCCCACCACTTGAGATGAAACATCACAGAATCAATAAAATGAATTAATGTCCGACGTTCGTCCAGAAATGAAAGTGCACATGGAAAGCGCAGATTTCGAATCAATGACAAATGGACAGGAAAAGTTTGAGTAAAAGAAACCTGCTCAAAATATTTTCAGATTTTTTTGTGTTTGTGTTTGCCAGACAGGCAACGCACGATCTAGAAATTTTACACAAAGCGCAAGTTGTTAGCAACGCTCACGGAGTACTGTTTCAGTGTTGTGTACGCCATTTGTTGGGCAAGAAGCCAACAAACTGTTTGCAATTGCTAGGATAAGGCAATCATCTTCTTCGAAGAGCGCTAGCTTATCCAAGATATTCCAAAGCGCACACAACACACAGCACAGCTGGAATATCATCTAGAAACCCTGCGACGTCGTTAACGTAAAACTAGCAAACGTATCCTGAACGTGACAATAGAAACATTAAAAATCAGCCCCGTAACTTCGATACAAATTTGACCATTGAAATTCAGCGCCAAACACGGCCAAAGGATTCAGCAGTTTTTTCTTTCAAAGCAATGGGGTAACCGACATCAGTTTACTGGAAGTTTGATTCCCAGCACACCCGAAGCCAACCCCACAACCTCCAAGTGTGATGGGAGGTAAATAAGAATCCATTGATGTGTGTAACCAGTGCTGAATCGAAACGCCATTGCTAAGACAGAGAAGTCTGAATGCTTGCTGAAGAGGCTTTGCAAAACCACCTTAGAGAAAGCCATTCCTCTTCAAATAGGAACAGTTGTTGAAGTAAGTGTTGGTCAGTTTGTAGAGTGGCCTACTCTTGACCGTCGACCGTCTGTCGATCTTCAGGGCCATGCTTTCCAATGTGCGTAATCTCACCAGGGGAAAGGCCGATAGGCACCACTCCAAAGGAAAGTGCGAAAGCTCGGAGTAGACAGTGACTTGTTTGCCACATGAGCAGTAGCCAGTCACGGATTTGCCACGGCATGAAGCTGCTATCACGGAAAGCCCGACTTGCGAGATGATCACCTGAGTCGGATGGTAGCAGCCTCCACCTCTGTCATCACATGATTCGTAGCTGTCCGAACCGACCAACCGGAAAACTGAATAGAAGCCAACTGCAATTGATCTTGAAAATACATTGTCACAAATATTGACATCGCAACCTCTCGAGGCCGACACCAAGATTAAATTGTACCAAAACATGGAGTTGCACTGTAGCGGCGCATTTGCAAACTGGAATTGTATACCGAAGTTGCCAAGCAACTAAGTTGCCAAGTAACAATGCTGCTGCAAGAGTTGGATCGTCGCCCACTTGGTTGTCACTGAGACGACTAGGTCCCAAGACTAAATTGTACCGCTAAGTTGCCAGGTTGCAGTCATCCTTGGCTGTAGATAAAGTGAGGCAGCTACAAAAGCAGACTGTAATGCTGTGACACGCAATAGCCCAATGGAGCTGCAGAAATCAAATTGCAGCTGCCTTGAAATCAAATTGTAGCGCACAATTACATTGTATCCCGAGGTTTCCACACGTTGCGGCCAATGAAGTGAGGCAGCTAGAAAAGCAGACTGTAATACTGCGACATGCAATAGCCCAATGGAGCTGCAGAAATCAAATCGCAGCTGCCTTGAAGTCAAATTGTAGCGCACAATTACATTCCATCCCGAAGTTTCCAGATGTCGCGGCCAAAGTAAACTGTAGCCTGATTGTAGGCACCCTTGGGATTGTATCCACCTTTGGTAGTAGTATGAAGTAGACTGTGGGGTGACGTTGCCACATTCCGCTGCAGAAAGTAGATTGTAGCTACCTTGATGTCAACTACGAAGTAGACTGTGGCATTGAAGTTGCCACTTGCAGCGGCAGAAAGTAAATTGAAATCACCTTGAAGTCAAATTGCGGCCAAATGCTTATCACCCCTGGCTGCCACTGTAACAATGCCGCCGGTGAAGTAGATTGTAACAATGCCACCGCGAAAGTAGATGAAGTCAAACATGAAGTAGACTGTGACATGAAGTTGCCACGTGCAGCTGCACAAAGTAAATTGAAACCACCTTGAAGTCAAATTGCGGCCGAGTGGTCATCACCCTTGGCTGCCACTGTAACAATGCCGCCGGTGAAGTAGATTGTAACAATGCCGCCGGAAAAGTAGATTGTAACATGAAGTTGCCGATTGTAGCTGCAAAGATTAACTTGTGGCCCCTAAACTCGAGTGTAGCGCAAAGTTGCCACAGCAGCAAAAATTAGCTTGTAACCACTTTGAACAAATTTCCTTGTAATCACCTTGAACTCTTGAATTTGCCATGAAGTCAAATTGCGGTCAAGTGGTCATCACCCTTGGCTGCCACTGTAACGATGCCGTCGGCAAGTAGATTGCAACAATGCCGCCGGAAAAGTAGATTGTAGCACGAAGTTGCCGAATGTAGCTGCAAAGATTAACTTGTGGCCACCCTGAACTCGAATGTAGCGCAAAGCTGCCAAATACAGCAGCAAAAATTAAATGGTAACCACTTTGAACAAATTTCCTTGTAATCACCTTGAACTCTTGAATTTGCCTTGTCCCGACTCCACCCTTTTTCCATCGACGAGGGCAAATTTGAGGAACAAAAATAGCCAGAAGTCAGGTTGCGCAGAATGTCAAATGTTACCAGAGCAGCGCCATGGTCACTCCAGCCCAGAGTTCATCCAGAATCAAGCCCTTTGACTGGGATGTATAAAAGCCTGTGTACAAGGAGAAATTTTGTCTAATTGACTCCACCAAATTTTCAGTGACATTAAAAATTGTGGCTGCCGTAATAAATACGTAGCATGTAGTAGTCAAATCTCTTGCACCGATTGCAGTTTCCAATTCCTTTGTCTCATCAGTTGTTCAAAAGATGGGATGAAATCTCTTCCTGGGGCCATCTTATTGTTGGTATCGACCACTGCTTACCAGTGACGGCTTCAAAGCTGTGTTCTGCTTACAGAGGTAGCAGCCAATCCACATTAGAGTACTTGGTGAAATGTTGTGGCCGGTCAGGTCGAGGCAATCCATTGCGTGATGAACGGCCCGAATTCTTCAGTGCTATATCCAATGCAAAGGAATCCATTACTTGTTGCATCCAAACGAAATCTCTGGGGATCCAAGTTGCAATCACAGAGTGTGTCACGATTGGTTCAAACTGTCAAGCCCACTCACCATGGCTTAAACTGCGAATTGTCTCCTTCGATGAAGCCAAAGTTGTAGAGTGGGCCGCAACTAAACTTGGATGGTGAAGTTGAGAACTCAAACATAGCAAGTGTTGCATTAAAAAACGGGCCTAGGAAAGCCTTCCTTCAGCCTTCGATGGCACCTTCAGTTTCTCATGGGTAATTATTGACAAACGTCCAAATCAAAATTGCGAGCTAGCTCATTCACCGTTGAAACAATTATTTGAACAGCTGGCAAAAAATTGTGGTCCGTTTTGGTTGACCCTTGATACACATGCACGACATAGAAGTTGTGCCCCGCTGGAGGCCATTGTTGATTATCTGACAGCTAAGACCGCTGTCCTTGATTTCCCTACCGGGATCCGTCATTAAAAAAGGCAAGAAAACGGGGTGGGCTATGACTGGGTATCCACCAGACTTAAGCTATCCTGCATGAAAACAAGCTGCGCAGCTCAGCCGAATTTTTTCCCACTGAACTTTAAACAAAACAGGATAGTCCACCATGTTTGGAGATAACAGTCTAAACTTAATGACCAACTCACAAACAGCTTACTCTCTAATTGAAAATCTGGCTGTGAGAGACTCCGTACTGTTCCTCCACTGCGTCAGGTGGTCCGACTGTGTAGGGGATGCCCTGCATCCATGGGTGGTGTTCCTGGAGCATGTTGAATATCGGGAAACGTTTGTGGCACCCTCGGTAATGGCAATAGGCGGATGTAGTCTCCTACCAGTTCGAGTTGAAATATGGCATCAGCTAACGTCTTCAACAGCAAGGTGTGGTTGTATAACCTGAATCTTGGTAGCACACGGTTGCTAACTTGTACCACTCCCTTCAATAGCTCGATGCTTGTTGCAACTCGAAGTTGCATTGCTTGTAAGTTTTTTTTCTCCGGTATGGCCGATGTCGCACTGTGGCTCGGTCCTTCCATAAATAGAAGCAGGCAAAATCATTTGTACAAGGACTCAATTGGTCCAATCATGCAGGCAAATCAACACACATCAACCGAAAATCAAGACCCACAACCAAGACGACCCGCAAATCCCCCAGCCAGATTTGCGTCTCGTCACGAGGAAACAGCAAACCAGACACGAAACGGGGCAAGAGCCCAAAAAGCAACACTCACAAAAATGATTTGCCATGAGACACAGTGGCCTTACCACTGTGTCAAGCTCAAAAACATGCCAAATTAATTAGTCACCACGACATTCTGTGAAACATAGAAAACCGAAGCAAGCAACTAAAAAAGGTGCTTCGTGGTCAAGTACGACAGCCGTACAGCGAGCTACTTACATCGCCCCTCTCAGCGTCCTCTCAGTTGTACTTGTGCATGATCCGCTGCTTGCAACGGACTAGAGTCTTCCATCCTCTGTTCATAGTAATGTCGCGGTGTCTTTAGTACCAAATACCCCCCCAGTGGGGGGGGCAGATGGTAGAGGCCTTCAAGATGATTTGCAATCCAGGAGTAAACCATGCGTTGAGCCGTCGCTAAAAAGGGGCAGCAGTGCCCCACAACAATGATGCACAGGTGATCACCTCTCAATACGAAAGTGTGCACACCCCAGACCAATGTACGAGTGCTGCTGGGTGGGAGCCGCCACCGTAGGACAACCCTTCAGTGGCATAAAAATAGCCATGCAATAGAAACAAATAAGCATGCAGAGTGATGTGAGCCATATCGGATAATGACTCCACACTGGTACATCGGACTTGTGTAGCCAGCGATATGCTTCGTCGCAGCTAAGCAGTCTCGCAATCTCCACTTCCGTCAAAGTGACACTGTGTATTGCAGGGTTCGATAAAAAAGGCAACCGCAGAACTGTTCAGGATGTTCCTGGGTGTCATCGTCCCTGAAAGCAGTGCATTGGTGTATGCGTAGCAGAAGTAAGCAGTAATTACTGAACCATGAGCCATTCACCCGCAGAGTGGGCATGTTCCTGAGCCACCACTTGCAGAAGGTACCCAACCTTCGAAAACCCTTGGGTCAGCGTCCAGGACGTCGTCCTTAACTCACTAGAACCGTCCACGCTACCAAGTCAACCACTCCCAGAGCTCAGCCACTTTTACACACACAAGCAACAAGGAAGGTGTCTTGCTCATGTCGCTATGGTTCTTGTTGTTGTGTCACGCCTTGACACAAAAATGATGCGGAGTCGCCAGTTGACATATTTCTGTCAACTTCACAAAAGCGATCAAAAACACATGTCCTTACAAAAAGTCTTTACATCAAGACATGGTTTGTTTGTTCAAATAAGTTTGAGTGTTTGAAAACTGTTGAAACATTTCAAGCACCAAAACGTGATTCATGATGTCTCCCTCAGATCTATCAGCAACTACAAGTTCTGAATGACCTTCAGAACGTTGCTCTCACTATCATCATTGAGAGACAAAACAAACGAAACTTCTCCGATCAATGTCAAACAAAGTTCCTTCTTCCGAAGTCACAAAATGAATTCTACGATCTTCTCACGATTCCTTCGTGCACTTCGTCGACGAAAACTAAAGCAAAACATATGGAAAATGGTTTGATTTTCCATGTCACTATACAAATTCAAATCCTCACGATGTTCTCCGTGCAATCAACGTAGTCAAAGAAGACGAAAAGTATATCGTTGTTGGGTTTCGTCATCTCCAATAAAACGTGCAGAATATGAAACGTGCAAATACGATGTCAACCATCACGGATGATCTCACCATCAAGGTGAAAAACAAATTCACTTCTTCCAATGCAGAAAAGACCAATGAAAACCAATGGATTCATCTCACCACAGATGTCACACAATTTCACACCCCCTTTTGAGATGAACTCCATTCCATAGGTATCGGCTGTAACCCATCAAGACTTCGGCACATATCGCCCAAGCTTGATAGGCCAATACATATAGGTGCCCTCCTCCGGCTAGGGCTACATAGTAATCACCCATCCAGTTCGACAATCCTGCAAACTACAGTTGTCCACATAGAATGAGATCCTGTATAGATCCAACCACCATCACAGTGTCATCAATCACAAAACTCGCGATGCAAGGTAGTTCCTGCATAGAATGGCACATTAGCCGCTTTGCAGTCCACCAAATCTCGGGCCTTAATGTACCTTGACCAATCCAAGGCTGGACCCTTCGCTGAGTCTTTGGTCAAATGTTTTCGACACCATGAAACATAGCTGGGGTCTTCCTCGAAGATAGTCTTGTAACTCTTCTTCTCTTTCTCATACTTTCCAAATGCAAACTTGGTCTTTCCCCACATTGTCATACTCGTAACTCCAGCTGGAAGCAAGGCCTTTGTGGCCAAATCCTCGGTGCCTCCCACAGGCTCCATGAAACTGCTTCCAACTGTCCAATCTGCTTCTGACTCCTCAAAGTCAGCCTCTTCAAATCGACGCTTTGAAGCATCGGTCATTGCACCACTAGATTCAGTTGTCGGCAAAGGCATCTGAGAAGTACGACGCTGTGCCAACTGCTGAAACATCTTCTCATCCCCAATGCTCCAATTGGATGATGCCATGGCTGCAAAATCAAACCGCGTCCGGTAGTGAAAAAGCACTAGACCGTGGCCAAACTCTTAGGAGCAATCAACCTAGAACGTGAAACGAAGTGTCAAACCGCCATCACTTTCGTGATAAGCACAGTGACCTTTTCAGATTGTTCTACGCTGCGCACGCACTGCATCTTACAGCATCGCGCAACAAAACTCTGCACAATTGCAACAAAGTGAAAACTCCTGTTTGTCTTTGGCAACGTTTGTTTAAAAGTTTAAAACAACATGCAAAACAGGAAAAATGAAACAAAACGTGAAACATGACGTCAACTTCTGTCTCTCTCTCTGTCACAGGGCCCCCTTTCAAACGAAAATTCACTTCTTCTTCGAAGCATGTTTGACCGCAATCAAAATGTATCTTGCCAGCCTTCTGTTGTAAAACGCTGTTTCAGAATAGTTGATTTGATAAAGTTCTGCGTGTGTCTGACAGGTACATGTGGAAAGTTTGGAGTGTAGGTTCAAAGCAAACCATGGTGAATTGGAAACAAACTTCAACGTTTTCCCAATTGGAATACCATCCTTGTTCTGACATCCAGTCTTGCACAACCTCACTAAAGCCTGATGCCTCATGTCAAAACTCTCCAAAAGATTCACTGTCTCAGGTCGGGAACAAATGGCATTTCGTTCTGGAAGCTCAAACGAACATGAGTCTGCATGTTTGAAATAACCACCAATCGCATTGATGATCTCATCCCATTCCTGGTCTTTCTCAGTGATTGAGTCCTGATTGAAGTTGCGAAGCGGACTTCCACTTCCACAAGGAGTCGATGCATGAATATGCACCCAAGGCGGACTTGAAGAGTTCTTCCACTGTCGGATGCAAACAGCTACACGACTCAAGGTACCAGAACTCTGCACCTTAGCAATCACACCAATGTATGGGACCTTCGAAACTTCACAGACCTTTCTCAAGTTCGAGTGCTCAGAACAACACAGTTCCACAATCGCAATTGAAGAACCCTGAATCAGCACTTGCTGCAACACATACAGCTCGCGAAGCTCTGCTAATTCAGCTGTCAAGCCATCTGGAACAACAATCCCAAGAGCATAACGGTGTTTGTAGAAAGCTTTAGCACTCAAGCATTTGGTGAAAAGATCTGCTGGATTTTCAACACCACTTCTGTGTCTCAATTTCAGCAAACCCTCTCTCATCTGCTCTAGTAACCAATGCAATCTTATCTCAATGTGTCGCGAACGTCGTGGCACATCCATGGACCTCACAAGTTGCAATGCGGAGCTTGAATCACTCCCCAACCAAATTACAACTTCTTCTGGCTCATCGATCTCATGAAGTGCAAAAAGAAGACGGTGAACCAATCTTCCAAACGCAACACTTTCTTCACACACCGATTGCAAACCATAGAGTTCTGCCTCACATGAACTCAGGCTCAAAGCTTGTTGCTGTCGGCTCAGAGACCTTACCAAAGACCTCTCAAAGAAAACAGCTCCACCGCTAACACCTTTACGGTTGTTAAAACGATACGGCGCATGTGATGCGTCGCTGAAAGAGTGGAGATGGACTGATCTCAGTTGAGCATCGTCAACCTGACTCATGATGGTCTCATCTCTGCTCGGTAAACACAAGCATGCATGCATGTCAACATACAAGAATCTCAAAACTGCTTTCAATGCTTGTTCAGTCCCGTGCATCGGTTTCGCTTGCTGCGTCCCAAGAACAGACATCCATGTTTTCAAGTCATGACGCACCTGTGACAACCAAAGCAATTTTCCCAACGCTTTCCTGAAGCGTGAGTATGCTTCATCTGACAAAGGTTTCTGAAAGTTGCTATCCGTGAGTGTCTTCTCAAGATGTCCCGAAATGTCAGGAGCATTCTCAGACCCACGGGTCACACCATAATCCAGAAACGTAGAGTCAAGATAATGTGGATCGACACCCAGAGTGATCTCAGAGGAATCTCTTTCTCTTTTGATGACACGACCAATGAAGGTCAGGGATCCTCCCTCTTCTCCGATCTCTCCAGTTGTCTTCACAGGCACTACAGAAGACAAAGTTGCAACCACATGTTCCTCGGCTTCTTTAGTGGTCGACAACAACAAGATGTCATCAACGTACACTACACACAAGCAAAACCCAAGTTCATGACCATCTTTCATGATCTGTCCACCATACACACATGGTTCCAACGAATCCGACCAAAGGCCTACATGTTCAACCGTAAATGTCAAAAGCTGCAACCATGCCAGTGAAGCATCACGTAACCCATTCAATGCCTTTTCAAGCAAATAGTAGGTCGCTTCACCTGATGGAAAGCTAATCGACAACGGCATTTTCAAGACAACATGTACGCCGGTTCCCAATGGGCTATGCATGAAGGCATGGCTCACGTCCAATGCACGCAAAAGCATCTTCCGTGTCGCTGCCATTGCAAGCACCAAATGAACACTTTCGATCGAAGGAGTTGGACTGCTAAATCCCAAGGATCTAGCTGAGGAGCCACGATTGAAGTCCTTTGCAACAATCCTGGTACGAACCCTCTCACTGCTTTTGTAAGCTGCAACCCACCTCGACTGGATCAAACGAAGGTTTGGAACAGCCTTCTTCATATCGTCCAGTTCTGATTGGGTGATGATGCGGCCAGTCTTGCAGTGTTCCAAGTTCTTAACCTCCTCTTGCATGCCTTTGAAACCTTGTTCCAAGTCAAGCTCTTGAAGGCTCTGGTCATCAATGATGCTGTCCGGTTTCCAAACCAAGACATCTTGACCTCCAAGACGCATCTTCACAAAATCATGCTCATTTCCCCGATTGAAACAAACAGAGTCAAGAGAACCAGCAAACATCTCAGGAGATGTCGCAGGAGCAAAAGACGCTGGACCTTCCAGTGTCCCCAAACTCGCAACCAACACAGGTTCACCACTACCAACCCAAAACCAATCAAAATCCATGTTTGTTTGAAGCAATTCTTCCGAATCTTCACGGATCTCTCGCTCCAACTGTTCTCCGTCGGTCTCAGCTTTCCTTTTAAACCTTCTGGTGTACTCAACCTGCGTTTCCGGCTGTCGCCGAGCGGACTCAGGTGTTGGTACCACTTCTTCATCATCGACCTCTTCTACTGGTACCTGAACCTGGGGCACTACTACAGAGCTCTCCGGAGAGAGTTCAGGTTCAACACGTCTTTCCTTTCTCCGTTGTTCCTCAAACTCTGAAAAACGTTTCCTACATGCCTTGTTGTGTCTAATACCAGGTGCTTCCATGCCACTCTCACATGCTGGACATCGACGAGTCGGTTCAAAACGCACTGTGTCAGGTGAAGTTCTTTCAGAACTTTCAGGACTACCAACAGCTACATCTGCAGTATCTGCTGGTGACGTGGGAGATGGAGTGACAGACGCTCGAGACGGCTCTGCTGGAACTTCCTGTGGAGTCGCAACAACCTTCAGTCTTGTTAATGGCACTGCTGGCGCCAAACGCAACTCACCAGATTTCTTCTTCACACTACTGGACTCTGGCAAGACAAGTTTGGGCTGTGAAGGTGCCGGCAAACTCTGACCTTTCAACTTTCGCAACTCTTCAGGAGGTAGCTGACTCATGTCAGCTGGTGCAGTTCCACTGTCATTCACAATTTGGGGTCTACTACCTACAGTCCCATTATCAAACTGCGTCAAAACACCCTGTCCCGAGTTCAAATCCCATCTCAAAGGTGAAATAGCCCTGATGTTCCTAGCTAGAAAACGCATCAACTCAGCTTTGCCATCCACACGAATGAAACCTTGTACAACTGGACCTCGTTCCAATCCCATGTGAATGAAAGTACACTCAACATTCCTTGTTGAAAGTGGCGAATGCTGCCGAATTGAATCAGGAATCTCAGCAAGAACTTGAGAACCAAACAGAGTGCAAACTGGCTTGGACAACTTCCTACCAGAAACCATTTCCAATGGACTTCTGTCGGAACCTCGTGATGTTGAAAAATGATTGTTGCACAAAGCCAAATACGTTAAAACATCAACCAGATTCTCATGTGAAAACATGACATCCAACCCTTGTGCATTCAGATCAGCCCTTAACACAGCAAAGGATTCTTTTAATTCCCTAACTGTTCGCTCAGCTGACCCAATCGATCGATGTTGTTGCGGCGCGGCTCTGCGAATAGCGAACGTGTATCGACCAGTGGAATTTCCAATGATCTCTCCCACGGCCCTTTCGCTGTCTGTGTGGACATCAATGGAGACTGCCTTCGAAGTCAAGCCAAAATGTTGAAGCCATACAACAATCTGTCTCCTGGCTGCTTCGACATCTTCTCCAACCACCACATAGCCAATGCACCTCGACATCATCTCAGTCAACACAAGGATCTTCACTGAACCTGGGAGTTCGTCTGCAACGATCTCGCCTGTTGTGTTGAGAAATGCAAAATCGGCCTGAATTGAGACCTCTTTCCTGTCACCTTTGTCTCTTCTGTGCTGAAAGACGGAACGACCCTTGGCACACTCCAAACAATTCGGATTGAATGGAATATGTCCCTGTCTCCGGTGACGTGCCAGTTCACTGTCGTCTCCTCCAGACACAGCTGCAACAGAAAAGTCACGAGTATCACTCACAGTCAAGTCAGACCTGTATGCACTACTACTACCAACATCGGGATACAAACGAACCCAAGGACAATTGGCAAAATATGCAACGTCAAGGCAATGCATTCCAAGCTTTTCATGAAACAAATCAAAACCTTTTGGACCTTGTGTGAATCTCCATCCCGAATCTGCCAATGAAGTAATTGACAAAATGTTGTGTCGGATGGAACCCACCAAAACATTCAAACGTGCCTTCTTCCAACACCAATCATCACCTGATGTGCCTGACATGTGCATCTGCACTCCAATCTCAGCAGTGCCTGACATGTTGACTGAGGATCCATTGGCAGCTCGGTAGCCACCTAAACCCTCACTGTCCTGCAGCACTGACCTGAAAGCGGATAAGTTTGACTCAGACAAAACACTTGTAGATGCACCAGAGTCAAGAAGCCACCAAGAAGCATCGGTGTTGTCAGCGACCTGTGAAAGCAGAGGTCGCAAAAACTTCAAATAAGGTTCAATCTGTTGTTCGACCGAAACTTCACTGCGGTCGTCAAACCAGTCATGTGCACGCACCAAAACGACTTTCATCGGTACAGTGGCACACAAGTCTCGGCTGGGTTCATTAACAAAACGTGTTGTCAAGTTGGAGCTGTCACCAAGTCCAACTTCATCTCCAAACTTCAAACCACAAAACCATGGCTCATGAGTACAGCTGTCGCAACCTTTTGCCAGCACACAACCCATGTCAGCCGCTTCACTTCTCAAATCTTCTGACTCACGAGTACAGCTGTCGCAACCTCTTGCCAGCACACAACCCGTGTCAGCCAGTTCATCTTCTGAAAACTCTGACTCATGAGTACAGCTGTCGCAACCTCTTGCCAGCACACAACCCATGTCAGCCAGTTCATTTTCCCTTGACTCACGAGTACAGCTGTCGCAACCTCTTGCCAGCACACAACCCGTGTCAGCCAGTTCACTTTCTTCTGACTCATGAGTACAGCTGTCGCAGCTCTCTGCCAGCACACAACCCATGTCAGCCAGTTCACTTCCAAACTCTTTGTAATCAACCACAAGCCTATTCTCGGTTTCCATGTCAGCAAACTCATGCTCATGCACAAACCTAAGACCTCCAGTGGTTTCACATGTCATGTCAAACAACAAAGGATTTATGATCATGCTGCCGACACTGCCAGTCTTTTGGACATCAGACTTATTGTCGTGGCTTACATTCATGTCCGCACTTTGGACTGGTTCCTGTTGCCTGGCATACCCATACCCGTCGCAATACCACTCAGAACCATCGTCCCACCAAGTCTGCGAGACACCCCATTGACCATCACAGCTCTCCGGCCATTGGTCATTCCACCAATAGTCATCATCGTCCCAACTTTCAGCAGTCCAGTCGGTCCAATCCTCTGAAACTTCATTCAACTTACCCTTCTTTCCTTTTCCTTTTCCTTTGCTACCTTTAGAGCCTTTTGCACCTTTGGAACCTTTCTTGTCCCACATGTCAGACTTCACAATTCCCTTGCCTTTCTCACCACCCTTTCCTTTTCCATTCTCAGGGCGTGCAGGGCAATTGAAACTAACATGTCCGGCTTTCCCACATCGAAAGCATCTGATCCTACTGACGTCCACGTTGCATGAACCTGCAGTGTGCTTTCTGCTTCCGCACTTCCCGCATCGACCTTCAACCGTGTCGACGTAGAACTCATCATAGGAATAGTACTCTGCATTCCCCTCCAGAGAGTTCACTTTCTTACTGTTACCTGTTGTCTCAAAATCACTGAACAGTCTTTGTTGCTCTTCCCACCGCATCGCAGCGTTCCGGTAAGCCTCATAATTGTCTGCGCTGCTGTGGTGGAGAACATAGTTCTTCACTGTTTCAGGCAGGCTTTTCAACAGAACAACTAGCATATCTGAGTCTGCCAGCTTCAGTCCTGTGGTGTCCACTTGCATGGGGAGAGTTCCTAGCAACCTTGAGAACCTTGCAGCCTCATAGTCAATTTTTCTGATGATATCACTAACCAAGGAACTCGGCGATGTCTGAGTCGCTGCCAGGACAAAGGATCTCCCTGCAATCTGCGTCCTTAGTGAGAGCGCTTCGGATCTTGACCTCAGAGAAAATTCAAGAGTAAGTTGCCTAAGCAGTTCAAACCCGTTTGCTTGTTGGTTTACTGCTACTGTCATTCTGTCAACAGATCCTACTCCATGTAACGCCACACCCTCACTGAAGGCGTTCACCAACGCCACACACCTGGGGTTGTCGTGAAACGCGGCCTTCAAGATGGACACAAGCCTTCGAGACCTTGCCTGTTGTGCTTCACTGAGAGCACTCCATCTGATAGGACCGGGCCAACGGCTACTATGCTGGATTTCTACAGAAAATTCTAAGCTTCCACCAGCTGCCCAGGATGACAGTTCATCCAGATAGCCAGCCCAACCTAACACCTCTTCTTCCCGTGTCTTCCATGTTCCTACTGGAGTTGGTGCCGGTGTCAACCATTTTTCACTTTTGGCGAAGACATCCAAAGTTTGTTGATTTCCTTTACTGTTTGATTGTTGAACACCAAAACCAGGCAAAACATCAAATGGCTGCGGAGTCACAAACGACGAATCAGCTGCCCTACCAAGACCATCACCAAACACTTCAGGAACCCCTCTTCTCTGTTGCATAGTTACAAAACGATCTTGCATATGCTGCTGCACTGTATGTAACTGTCCCTCACTCAGATTACCTAACATGGCCATGACCTCTTGGATCTGCGCTGCTTGAGGCGTCAAACCTCCCAAAGTCGCTCCAACTGGGCCACTCGGCATGTTTCCTTGGCAATTCCCAGGGTTCACTCCTAAGTTTGGAAAACTTCCAGACCTTGGTCCACCAGGCATACTCGCACAACCAAAACCAGGCGCACGCGCTTGCGCATTCTGTTGCATAAACGTGTTGTTGTTGGGGAATCCATTGCGCACCAAACCATGCTGGTCCCTGTCCTTGCATTCCTTGCACCGGATACCCTTGACCACTCGCATCCAGGTTTGTCGTGCTCGCAAATCCCTGTGCATTCTGTGACACATTTGCTTGTTGTTGCTGTGGCTGTTGCTGCTGCTGGGGCATGGTATTTGCTTCAGGTGTTTGTCCATCCATCCCAGATCCACTACCTTGCTGACTAGGCGTTCCAGGCACTGGCAGCAATCCGTCACTACGGTTACAACCCCCATTTCCGGTGCCAGGTGGCAATCCGTCTCCACGGTACTTCCTTCACCTCTTTCAGCTATACCAGGACTACCTTGTACACCTTGACTCGCATTCCCTGCATCCATTCCTGCTTACGCACAGCAAGCAGACAGCTCCGCTACCATGCAGAAGGTACCCAACCTTCGAAAACCCTTGGGTCAGCGTCCAGGACGTCGTCCTTAACTCACTAGAACTGTCCACGCTACCAAGTCAACCACTCCCAGAGCTCAGCCACTTTTACACACACAAGCAACAAGGAAGGTGTCTTGCTCATGTCGCTATGGTTCTTGTTGGTGTGTCACGCCTTGACACAAAAATGATGCGGAGTCGCCAGTTGACATATTTCTGTTAACTTCACAAAAGCGATCAAAAACACATGTCCTTACAAAAAGTCTTTACAGTTCCGTTGCATCGTCTTGAAGCCTGGAAGGCAGCATGTGTCAATTCATGGATACACCGTCATGGAGCAGCCTGTGGCAAGGAATTTGTTTCAGAGCTTAGCTGCCGGAATCGTGCTTGTAGAACCACAGCAGAGCAGCGACAACTCTCTCTGCTCGCATCCTGTCGCTTCCAAGACAAGCCAATCGGGAATTACTTGCCACAAACTCCAAAAAAGACAGACTTTGGCTCCAAACTCGAAGCCAAAATTTGATCTCAAAAATGAAGGCTTCGCCTAATGAAACAATAGAAGGGGCCTCCCAGAAATTGAAACTAAAAATGGCTTCCGTCGAAAGAGACACAAACTGTCCAAACCCAAAAGAAATGCCGCGGCGCCAAAAAAAAGATCTCCCAATGAATGTGCCCGCCAACCCTTCTACAGATGCTCGAACAACCGAGGTGTATGTCAGCATAAAGTTCCATTCTTCAACCAGCGAAGCGCGAGACTCTCTTCATGCGTCATCATGCCATAATCAAAGATCATACACCGTTTTTTTCTATATCATGTTGGCACTGTTCCGTTGCATCGTCTTGAAGCCTGGAAGGCAGCATGTGTCAATTCATGGATACACCGTCATGGAGCAGCCTGTGGCAAGGAATTTGTTTCAGAGCTTAGCTGCCGGAATCGTGCTTGTAGAACCACAGCAGAGCAGCGACAACTCTCTCTGCTCGCATCCTGTCGCTTCCAAGACAAGCCAATCGGGAATTACTTGCCACAAACTCCAAGAAAGACAGACTTTGGCTCCAAACTCGAAGCCAAAATTTGATCTCAAAAATGAAGCCATTTTTGGCTTCGCCTAATGAAACAATAGAAGCGGCCTCCCAGAAATTGAAACTAAAAATGGCTTCCGTCGAAAGAGCCACAAACTATCCAAACCGAAAAGAAATGCCGCCAAAAAAAAGATCTCCCAATGAATGTGCCCGCCAACCCTTCTACAGATGCTCGCACAACCGAGGTGTATGTCAGCATAAAGTTCCATTCTTCAACCAGCGAAGCACGAGACTCTCTTCATGCGTCATCATGCCAGAATCAAAGATCATACGCCGTTTTTTTTCTATATCATGTTGGCACTGAGGAGGTACAGTCATTAGTCTCCAGAATCATAATACTTTCCGAAGCTTGAATTGGATTCAATGAGTTCCCCCCCTTCCCCCAATACCAATGTTGATACAGACATAAACGTGAAAAATCGAACGCGCCGGTGTGCGATCAATCTAAGAGGCTTCTCGTTTGCACAACATCCAATATTAAATTTCCAGGGGCAAGGGGATACACATCGAGTAAAGATGAAATCTAAAGCCAGCGGCCAGACTACTGACGCAGTAGTTGCTGAATGGCAAACTGCCTGCGAGACACATGGACATGCCATTCTCTCTCAAACATTGAGGTCTGTGCTAACGCTTCCAGCAACATAAGCAAGCATCAACCCGCCGGGAAAAGACTCAAGAAAAGCACGTTGGCTGCCAGTACTCTAGCATGCTATGTTTTCATATGTACAAACCTCGAGCAAACTCGGAATACGCGCCCAATCAGCCAGTTTACAATGGCAGGAAGACTTCAAGTGGCAAAGCTCTGGCATGCTGGTTTTTCATATGTACAAACCTCAAGCAAACCTTGTTCAAACCTCAAATCTATGGGACCGGACCATGCCAGCAGGTGCGACAGGATTTTTAAAGGAAAGTTCAATTAATTTCTTCTTTTGCGCGCGGCAACTCTAGATTTTCTCCGCTGCCTAGAATTGAGGTTTGATTGGGGTTTGTACATATGAAAACACAGCAGATCGAGGGTGTGGTCATGGCATGGCTTTCTCCAATAGAATGCGCAGCACAGACATGTTTTCAAAGTATGCCTGGAGTTTGTACATATGAAAACACAGCACATCGAAGGTGTCACCAAAAAAGTGCCCATTCCTCAGTGAAATGAGCTGCGCGCAGACATTAACAAGGTTTGTTTGGGGTTTGTACATATGAAAATACAGCAGAAGGAAGAGGAACAAAGCATTACAAACAAAAACGACCGGTAAAGAATAGATGATCAAGACGTACGGGAGGCGAGGTGCATGCAGATCCGCCTGCATGGATTTTCCCGGTGCAAGCATGCGACTCCAACTACATAACCTTAAAGCAAATCCAAATCATTGACACACTTGTCGCCAAATTTCGTAAAGCCCATGATGCCACGCCACAGCATGACACTTTCAAGACACCAGGACAAGCTTCTCCAAACCCCAGCAACTTTGGAGACACTTGGAAGTACCTCTGCAGTTCCGTTGCATCGTCTTGAAGCCTGGAAGGCAGCATGTGTCAATTCATGGATACACCGTCATGGAGCAGCCTGTGGCAAGGAATTTGTTTCAGAGCTTAGCTGCCGGAATCGTGCTTGTAGAACCACAGCAGAGCAGCGACAACCCTCTCTGCTCGCATCCTGTCGCTTCCAAGACAAGCCAATCGGGAATTACTTGCCACAAACTCCAAAAAAGACAGACTTTGGCTCCAAACTCGAAGCCAAAATTTGATCTCAAAAATGAAGCCATTTTTGGCTTCGCCTAATGAAACAATAGAAGCGGCCTCCCAGAATTTGAAACTAAAAATGGCTTCCGTCGAAAGAGACACAAACTGTCCAAACCCGAAAGAAATGCCGCGGCACCAACAAAAAGATCTCCCAATGAATGTGCCCACCAACCCTTCTACAGATGCTCGCACAACCGAGGTGTATGTCAGCGTAAAGTTCCATTCTTCAACCAGCGAAGCACGAGACTCTCTTCGTGCGTCATCATGCCAGAATCAAAGATCATACACCGTTTTTTTTTCTATATCATGTTGGCACTGTTCCGTTGCATCGTCTTGAAGCCTGTAAGGCAGCATGTGTCAATTCATGGATACACCGTCATGGAGCAGCCTGTGGCAAGAAATTTGTTTCAGAGCTTAGCTGCCGGAATCATGCTTGTAGAACCACAGCAGAGCAGCGACAACTCTCTCTGCTCGCATCCTGTCGCTTCCAAGACAAGTCAATCGGGAATTACTTGCCACAAACTCCAAAAAAGACAGACTTTGGCTCCAAACTCGAAGCCAAAATTTGATCTCAAAAATGAAGCCATTTTTGGCTTCGCCTAATGAAACAATAGAAGCGGCCTCCCAGAATTTGAAACTAAAAATGGCTTCCGTCGAAAGAGACACAAACTGTCCAAACCCAAAAGAAATGCCGCGGCACCAACAAAAAGATCTCCCAATGAATGTGCCCGCCAACCCTTCTACAGATGCTCGCACAACCGAGGTGTATGTCAGCATAAAGTTCCATTCTTCAACCAGCGAAGCACGAGACTCTCTTCATGCGTCATCATGCCAGAATCAAAGATCATACACAGTTTTTTTCTATATCATGTTGGCACTGAGGAGGTACAGTCATTAGTCTCCAGAATCATAATACTTTCCGAAGCTTGAATTGGATTCAATGAGTTCCCCCCCTCCCCCCAATACCAATGTTGATACAGACATAAACGTGAAAAATCGAACGCGCCGGTGTGCGATCAATCTAAGAGGCTTCTCGTTTGCACAACATCCAATATTAAAATTCCAGGGGCAAGGGGATACACATCGAGTAAAGATGAAATCTAAAGCCAGCGGCCAGACTACTGACGCAGTAGTTGCTGAATGGCAAACTGCCTGCGAGACACATGGACATGCCATTCTCTCTCAAACATTGAGGTCTGTGCTAACGCTTCCAGCAACATAAGCAAGCATCAACCCGCCGGGAAAAGACTCAAGAAAAGCACCTTGGCTGCCAGTACTCTAGCATGCTATGTTTTCATATGTACAAACCCCGAACAAACTCGGAATACGCGCCCAATCAGCCAGTTTACAATGGCAGGAACACTTCAAGTGGCAAAGCTCTGGCATGCTGGTTTTTCATATGTACAAACCTCAAGCAAACCTTGTTCAAACCTCAAATCTATGGGGCCGGACGATGCCAGCAGGTGCGACAGGATTTTAAAGGAAAGTTCAATTAATTTCTTTCTTTGCCACGGCAACTCTAGGTTTCGTCCGCTGCCTAGAATTGAGGTTTGATTGGGGTTTGTACATATGAAAACACAGCAGATCAAAGGTGTGGTCATGGCATGGCTTTCTCCAATAGAATGCGCAGCACAGAGATGTTTTCAAAGTATGCCTGGAGTTTGTACATATATGAAAACACAGCACATCGAAGGTGTCACCAAAAAAGTGCCCATTCCTCAGTGAAATGAGCTGCGCGCAGACATTAACAAGGTTTGTTTGGGGTTTGTACATATGAAAATACAGCAGAAGGAAGAGGAACAAAGCATTGCAAACAAAAACGACCGGTAAAGAATAGATGATCAAGATGTACGGGAGGCGAGGTGCATGCAGATCCGCCTGCATGGATTTTCCCGGTGCAAGCATGCGACTCCAACTACATAACCTTAAAGCAAATCCAAATCATTGACACACTTGTCGCCAAATTTCGTAAAGCCCGTGATGCCACACCACAGCATGACACTTTCAAGACACCAGGACAAGCTTCTCCAAACCCCAGCAACTTTGGAGACACTTGGAAGTACCTCTGCAGTTCCGTTGCATCGTCTTGAAGCCTGGAAGGCAGCATGTGTCAATTCATGGATACACCGTCATGGAGCAGCCTGTGGCAAGGAATTTGTTTCAGAGCTTAGCTGCCGGAATCATGCTTGTAGAACCACAGCAGAGCAGCGACAACTCTCTCTGCTCGCATCCTGTCGCTTCCAAGACAACCCAATCGGGAATTACTTGCCATAAACTCCAAAAAAGACAGAAGTTGGCTCCAAACTCGAAGCCAAAATTTGATCTCAAAAATGAAGCCATTTTTGGCTTCGCCAAATGAAAGAATAGAAGCGGCCTCCCGGAAATTGAAACTAAAAATGGCTTCCATCGAAAGAGACACAAACTGTCCAAACCGAAAAGAAATGCCGCGGCGCCAAAAAAAAATCTCCCAATGACTGTGCCCGCCAACCCTTCTACAGATGCTCGCACAACCGAGGTGTATGTCAGGTCAGCATAAAGTTCCATTCTTCAACCAGCGAAGCACGAGACTCTCTTCATGCGTCATCATGCCAGAATCAAAGATCATACACCGTTTTTTTCTATATCATGTTGGCACTGAGGAGGTACAGTCATTAGTCTCCAGAATCATAATATTTTCCGAAGCTTGAATTGGATTCAATGAGTTCCCCCCCTTCCCCCAATACCAATGTTGATACAAACATAAACGTGAAAAATCGAACGCGCCGGTGTGCGATCAATCTAAGAGGCTTCTCGTTTGCACAACATCCAATATTAAAATTCCAGGGGCAAGGGGATACACATCGAGTAAAGATGAAATCTAAAGCCAGCGGCCAGACTACTGACGCAGTAGTTGCTGAATGGCAAACTGCCTGTGAGACACATGGACATGCCATTCTCTCTCAAACATTGAGGTCTGTGCTAACGCTTCCAGCAACATAAGCAAGCATCAACCCGCCGGGAAAAGACTCAAGAAAAGCACGTTGGCTGCCAGTACTCTAGCATGCTATGTTTTCATATGTACAAACCTCGAACAAACTCGGAATACGCGTCCAATCAGCCAGTTTACAATGGCAGGAACACTTCAAGTGGCAAAGCTCTGGCATGCTGGTTTTTCATATGTACAAACCTCAAGCAAACCTTGTTCAAACCTCAAATCTATGGGGCCGGACCATGCCAGCAGGTTCGACAGGATTTTTAAAGGAAAGTTCAATTAATTTCTTTTTTTGCGCGCGGCAACTGTAGATTTCCTCCGCTGCCTAGAATTGAGGTTTGATTGGGGTTTGTACATATGAAAACACAGCAGATCGAGGGTGTGGTCATGGCATGGCTTTCTCCAATAGAATGCGCAGCACAGACATGTTTTCAAAGTGTGCCTGGAGTTTGTACATATGAAAACACAGCACATCGAAGGTGTCACCAAAAAAGTGCCCATTCCTCAGTGAAATGAGCTGCGCGCAGACATTAACAAGGTTTGTTTGGGGTTTGTACATATGAAAATACAGCAGAAGGAAGAGGAACAAAGCATTGCAAACAAAAACGACCGGTAAAGAATAGATGATCAAGACGTACGGGAGGCGAGGTGCATGCAGATCCGCCTGCATGGATTTTCCCGGTGCAAGCATGCGACTCCAACTACATAACCTTAAAGCAAATCCAAATCATTGACACACTTGTCGCCAAATTTCGTAAAGCCCGTGATGCCACACCACAGCATGACACTTTCAAGACACCAGGACAAGCTTCTCCAAACCCCAGCAACTTTGGAGACACTTGGAAGTACCTCTGCAGTTCCGTTGCATCGTCTTGAAGCCTGGAAGGCAGCATGTGTCAATTCATGGATACACCGTCATGGAGCAGCCTGTGGCAAGGAATTTGTTTCAGAGCTTAGCTGCCGGAATCATGCTTGTAGAACCACAGCAGAGCAGCGACAACTCTCTCTGCTCGCATCCTGTCGCTTCCAAGACAACCCAATCGGGAATTACTTGCCATAAACTCCAAAAAAGACAGAAGTTGGCTCCAAACTCGAAGCCAAAATTTGATCTCAAAAATGAAGCCATTTTTGGCTTCGCCAAATGAAAGAATAGAAGCGGCCTCCCGGAAATTGAAACTAAAAATGGCTTCCATCGAAAGAGACACAAACTGTCCAAACCGAAAAGAAATGCCGCGGCGCCAAAAAAAAATCTCCCAATGACTGTGCCCGCCAACCCTTCTACAGATGCTCGCACAACCGAGGTGTATGTCAGGTCAGCATAAAGTTCCATTCTTCAACCAGCGAAGCACGAGACTCTCTTCATGCGTCATCATGCCAGAATCAAAGATCATACACCGTTTTTTTCTATATCATGTTGGCACTGAGGAGGTACAGTCATTAGTCTCCAGAATCATAATACTTTCCGAAGCTTGAATTGGATTCAATGAGTTCCCCCCCTTCCCCCAATACCAATGTTGATACAGACATAAATGTGAAAAATCGAACGCGCCGGTGTGCGATCAATCTAAGAGGCTTCTCGTTTGCACAACATCCAATATTAAAATTCCAGGGGCAAGGGGATACACATCGAGTAAAGATGAAATCTAAAGCCAGCGGCCAGACTACTGACGCAGTAGTTGCTGAATGGCAAACTGCCTGCGAGACACATGGACATGCCATTCTCTCTCAAACATTGAGGTCTGTGCTAACGCTTCCAGCAACATAAGCAAGCATCAACCCGCCGGGAAAAGACTCAAGAAAAGCACCTTGGCTGCCAGTACTCTAGCATGCTATGTTTTCATATGTACAAACCTCGAACAAACTCGGAATACGCGCCCAATCAGCCAGTTTACAATGGCAGGAACACTTCAAGTGGCAAAGCTCTGGCATGCTGGTTTTTCATATGTACAAACCTCAAGCAAACCTTGTTCAAGCCTCAAATCTATGGGGCCGGACGATGCCAGCAGGTGCGACAGGAATTTAAAGGAAAGTTCAATTAATTTCTTTTTTGCGCGCGGCAACTGTAGGTTTCGTCCGCTGCCTAGAATTGAGGTTTGATTGGGGTTTGTACATATGAAAACACAGCAGATCGAAGGTGTGGTCATGGCATGGCTTTCTCCAATAGAATGCGCAGCACAGAGATGTTTTCAAAGTATGCCTGGAGTTTGTACATATGAAAACACAGCACATCGAAGGTGTCACCAAAAAAGTTCTCATTCCTCAGTGAAATGAGCTGCGCGCAGACATTAACAAGGTTTGTTTGGGGTTTGTACATATGAAAATACAGCAGAAGGAAGAGGAACAAAGCATTACAAACAAAAACGACCGGTAAAGAATAGATGATCAAGACGTACGGGAGGCGAGGTGCATGCAGATCCGCCTGCATGGATTTTCCCGGTGCAAGCATGCGACTCCAACTACATAACCTTAAAAGCAAATCCAAATCATTGACACACTTGTCGCCAAATTTCGTAAAGCCCATGATGCCACGCCACAGCATGACACTTTCAAGACACCAGGACAAGCTTCTCCAAACCCCAGCAACTTTGGAGACACTTGGAAGTACCTCTGCAGTTCCGTTGCATCGTCTTGAAGCCTGGAAGGCAGCATGTGTCAATTCATGGATACACCGTCATGGAGCAGCCTGTGGCAAGGAATTTGTTTCAGAGCTTAGCTGCCGGAATCATGCTTGTAGAACCACAGCAGAGCAGTGACAACTCTCTCTGCTCGCATCCTGTCGCTTCCAAGACAAGCCAATCGGGAATTACTTGCCACAAACTCCAAAAAAGACAGACTTTGGCTCCAAACTCGAAGCCAAAATTTGATCTCAAAAATGAAGCCATTTTTGGCTTCGCCTAATGAAACAATAGAAGGGGCCTCCCAGAAATTGAAACTAAAAATGGCTTCCGTCGAAAGAGACACAAACTGTCCAAACCCAAAAGAAATGCCGCGGCGCCAAAAAAGATCTCCCAATGAATGTGCCCGCCAACCCTTCTACAGATGCTCGAACAACCGAGGTGTATGTCAGCATAAAGTTCCATTCTTCAACCAGCGAAGCGCGAGACTCTCTTCATGCGTCATCATGCCATAATCAAAGATCATACACCGTTTTTTCTATATCATGTTGGCACTGAGGAGGTACAGTCATCAGTCTCCAGAAGCATAATATTTTCCGAAGCTTGAATTGGATTCAATGAGTTCCCCCCCTTCCCCCAATACCAATGTTGATACAAACATAAACGTGAAAAATCGAACGCGCCGGTGTGCGATCAATCTAAGAGGCTTCTCGTTTGCACAACATCCAATATTAAAATTCCAGGGCAAGGGGATACACATCGAGTAAAGGTGAAATCTAAAGCCAGCGGCCAGACTACTGACGCAGTAGTTGCTGAATGGCAAACTGCCTGTGAGACACATGGACATGCCATTCTCTCTCAAACATTGAAGTCTGTGCTAACGCTTCCAGCAACATAAGCAAGCATCAACCCGCCGGGAAAAGACGCAAGAAAAGCACGTTGGCTGCCAGTACTCTAGCGTGCTATGTTTTCATATGTACAAACCTCGAACAAACTCGGAATACGCGTCCAATCAGCCAGTTTACAATGGCAGGAACACTTCAAGTGGCAAAGCTCTGGCATGCTGGTTTTTCATATGTACAAACCTCAAGCAAACCTTGTTCAAACCTCAAATCTATGGGGCCGGACCATGCCAGCAGGTGCGACAGGATTTTTAAAGGAAAGTTCAATTAATTTCTTTTTTTGCGCGCGGCAACTGTAGATTTCCTCCGCTGCCTAGAATTGAGGTTTGATTGGGGTTTGTACATATGAAAACACAGCAGATCGAGGGTGTGGTCACGGCATGGCTTTCTCCAATAGAATGCGCAGCACAGACATGTTTTCAAAGGATGCCTGGAGTTTGTACATATGAAAACACAGCACATCGAAGGTGTCACCAAAAAAGTGCTCATTCCTCAGTGAAATGAGCTGCGCGCAGACATTAACAAGGTTTGTTTGGGGTTTGTACATATGAAAATACAGCAGAAGGAAGAGGAACAAAGCATTGCAAACAAAAACGACCGGTAAAGAATAGATGATCAAGACGTACGGGAGGCGAGGTGCATGCAGATCCGCCTGCATGGATTTTCCCGGTGCAAGCATGCGACTCCAACTACATAACCTTAAAGCAAATCCAAATCATTGACACACTTGTCGCCAAATTTCGTAAAGCCCGTGATGCCACACCACAGCATGACACTTTCAAGACACCAGGACAAGCTTCTCCAAACCCCAGCAACTTTGGAGACACTTGGAAGTACCTCTGCAGTACTGTCGAGGTCCCTTTATGGCCGCCATGTTTGTACCACTTTTTTAGACCCTGTTTAGGGGCCATGAGAAAGTATGTTTAATTTGTTGGCAGGCGTACTTCCTTCGAGGCGCTCCGAGGCTCACCGAGGCCTGCCCGAGGCCAGACCTCGGACGCAAAACGTATTGGCACGAGGACAAAGCGAGGCTCACGGGGACTCGAACCTATATAATACTATTGTTAGAGTCCCATGGAAATGGTGATGGTGTGGCAGTGAAATTGTGGTGCCTTGTAGAATTTTAGGCCGCAGCTGGCGCAAAGAGACGGCCTCATGGAAGCCTCGAAGCAACGAAAATATATGTGTTTATCAGCATCAAGCAAGCTTCCAGGCAGACTTCGAGGCAGCCCTCGAGGCAGGCCTCCAAGGCTTCGAGGATTCGTTATAGCATGATGCAAGCCTCCAGACAGGCTTCGAGGCAGGCCTCGAGGCAGGCCTCGAGGCAGGCTTCCAGACCCTCGAGAATATGTTTTTAAGCATGAAGCAAGCCTCGAGGCAGGCTTCGAGGCAGGCCTCCAAGCCTCGAGGATGTGCTTTTAAGCATGAAGCAAGCCTCGAAGCAGGCTTCAAAGCAGGCCTTGAGGCAGGCCTCGAGGCAGGTTTCCAGGGCCTCAAAGATATATTTAGCATGAAGCAAGCCTTGAGGCCCTACCAAATGCAAGCAACCAAAACAAATCCATGCAGGCAGAAGTCGAGAGAGTCAGTAGCCCCAAACGAACACCAAAAAGACATTCAGCAGCCAAAGACTTTAGTGTCTGGCGACAAACCTGCTTCATCATGGCCCCAAAACAAGATCCAAAAAACTAGTAGAAACAGGGAAGCCATAAAGGGACCTCGACTGTACAAGCAACAAGTTGGGACGGACAGGGAGAAAAAGGCATGTGTTAAGCCAACACTCATGCTCATGCTAGAGCGTCGCAAATCTGCTTGCAAAACTTCCGCGGTCAGCAACAAAATTCTCCGATGGCTGACCCCACTTTTGGGTCCAAATCTGGACCCCAAAACGGGGCCCAAGCGAAGACTCATGAGAAGAAACTAAAATAGGATCCAATTCTGGACCCCATTTTGGGGTCCAGATTTGGGCCCAAAAATGGGGTCAGCCATCGGAGAATTTGGGCCCAAAAATGGGGTCAGCCATCGGAGAATTTTGCTGCTGCCCGCAAATGTTTTGCAAGCGGGTTTGCGAACCAGCAGCATGAACATGAATGTCAGCACAAACCGTTTTCTTCTTATGCGTCCCAAGTTCTAGTTGCTACTGTCGAGGTCCCTTTATGGCCGCCATGTTTGTACCACTTTTTTAGACCCTGTTTACGGGCCATGAGAAAGTATGTTTAATTTGTTGGCAGGCGTACTTCCTTCGAGGCGCTCCGAGGCTCACCGAGGCCTGCCCGAGGCCAGACCTCGGACGCAAAACGTATTGGCACGAGGACAGAGCGAGGCTCACGGGGACTTGAATCTATATAATACTATTGTTAGAGTGGGAAATTGTGGTGCCTTGTAGAATTTTAGGCCGCAGCTGGCGCAAAGGGACGGCCTCATGGAAGCCTCGAAGCAACGAAAATATATGTGTTTATCAGCATCAAGCAAGCTTCCAGGCAGGCTTCGAGGCAGCCCTCGAGGCAGGCCTCCAAGGCTTCGAGGATTGGTTATAGCATGATGCAAGCCTCCAGACAGGCTTCGAGGCAGGCCTCGAGGCAGGCCTCGAGGCAGGCTTTCAGACCCTCGAGAATATGTTTTTAAGCATGAAGCAAGCCTCGAGGCAGGCTTCGAGGCAGGCCTCCAAGCCTCGAGGATGTGCTTTTAAGCATGAAGCAAGCCTCGAAGCAGGCTTCAAAGCAGGCCTTGAGACAGGCCTCGAGGCAGGTTTCCAGGGCCTCAAAGATATATTTAGCATGAAGCAAGCCTTGAGGCCCTACCAAATGCAAGCAACCGAAACAAATCCATGCAGGCAGAAGTCGAGAGAGTCAGTAGCCCCAAACGAACACCAAAAAGACATTCAGCAGCCAAAGACTTTAGTGTCTGGCGACAAACCTGCTTCATCATGGTCTCCAAAACAAGATCCAAAAAACTCGTAGAAACAGGGAAGCCATAAAGGGACCTCGACTGTATTAAAGATGCTGCCATGGAAATGCAAACAAGCGCAGGTTAGCCTCAAGGCAACAATTAATGTCCTAATGCTAGGGACAATCATCGAACAAAATGGTGATAGGCTTCTGGAAGACTCCCACATGCCAGTGGGATGGCCACTACACATTAAGCATTTCGCCGCCATCTTTCTGGATGAGGGCCGGTCGGCCGGCTTGCATCTGTGCAAGGATCGCCACCGGCTTGTTTTCGCACAGGGTGCGTTCCCATTCCTCCAAGGCTCTTTGCGCCAAGATGCTAGTTTGTGGTCGGGCATTTTGAGCTGCCGGTGTCCCCAATGCACGGATGAAGGGACTGTTAGGCAGCGTAGAAGACGGCAGGTTGTTATAGCGGCTACTGGTCGAGAAATATCACCATCTTTAACTTCATAAGAAGGGGAAGATTTCTGTCCAATGGCCGGCTCGGAGTCAGCCCAAAGTGCCGCAGTGTGTATCCTGTCTTCGGTTCCATGTACCTTCTGTTCCATACTGCGTTGTGAGACCATTGGGTGCGGCATGGTTTATTTCGACTGAATCTCTCTTCATGTCATATTCTTTTAACATGTCATCAAGTTCTTGAGGTTGCAGATCGATGAATACAACATTGCCTCACGGCACCATCGATGGCCATTGTCCTTGACAGGCCACTTGCGGACGCTAAGGCACTCCTGGACGACCCTGCAGCTTTCACTCGCGAAATGACTAGAATTCTGCTGGAAAAGCAAAACCATCCACTTATTGCGCAAATGATCAAGCCAGCAGGAAGTGGTGACCCACCTCCCTCAAATGGCGCAGCCTGTAGCACCGGCAGCCATGAACACCCCAGAGCCAGTCAGCCCGTGCAGTTCCAGTAGTCTCACGGGGTACCCACGGTTGCCACACATGACAAATAACCACTGTGCACACAGGTGCTGTCACCATGGGGTACCCACGGTTGACTACTGCCAAGTGGATCTGAGACACCCCCTTTACCTTGGACAACTGATTATGTGGTAAGCTAGCCTTTGTAAGTATGGGAAGGAAGGAAGGGGGAGGGGATAATAGTAACCTTTTTAATGGGCCTCTACTTGTGTCTTGTTACTGGTAGCGTAGGACGATGTCAAAGTACATCAAGCCATGGCGCCCGTTGCTGTTTTGCTCAGCTCTTTTGTGGTCCGCGCCCGTTACCTTTCGGCGGGTCGCACTTGAGACTCCCGAGTGGACCAGCAGGGATTCGAACCACCACCGGCAGTCTGTCAGCGCTGGCAAGACCAACGCCATACCAACTGAGCCATCGGGTCGCCTCGTTGCTGTTTTGCTCAGCTCAATCCAGTGCCTTCACTGCTCGAATGCCGTCTGGCCATGCAGTGCCGTCGAGCTGGCGATCATCGCTAACTCGATCGCATTAGACACAGCTTTGAAAGCGGCATGCACCGCAAGAGTGCACTACAGCTCCCATGATGCTAATGCTGGAAAAGAACTACTGAGCGGACTCTGAGTGCGCCCTGAGTGCCGTAGCTATTGCTGTCATTTTCACAATAGACCATGTCTCACCTGCCTGTTTCACCGTTTTTTGTTTCTCACCACTCTCGTTGCGACCCGGCGTTGTTGGTGTTTGCTTCGAAGTGTCAGAGTGAATGTCATGCCTGAACGGCTGCTCTTTGTGATCTCGGGGATCCTAGCTGGGGGGATCCCTGGTTTCCGCATTGAGCTTTGTTGCTTCTTACACCCCCTGACCTGGCCTCTGGTGTTTTTCTGTGGTTTCTTTGTTTTGCTTCTTGTTTGGGGCCATTCTCATAATGACACACAAGATGTCATCACGCATGAATTCCCATTGCTGGTTGCGACCCCGCATCTATGTGTTGTGTTTGTTTTGGTTTGGTTGTGGTTGTGTTTTTTGTTTGTTTGCTTGTTTTTGGTTGTTTTTGGTTTGGTTTTTGTTTGTTTGTTTTCTTGCTGGGACTGCTCCCTGGACTGCGTACAGGTCCACTACCAGCACTTTTGTGGCTTTCGACGAGCTGACAGCCCTGCATGTAAATTGAATTCATCTGTTTGCCGCGATTGAATGCGTGTAACGACCTGGCGGAAGCCATGAAGGCGTTGGACGGAAAAAAGTGGTAACCTTTGGTTCCCACGTTGGGAACCATCCCAGGTTGGCGATTTCAAGGTTCCAAGGTTGGATTTCGTGGGTGGCAAGGAAAAACACATTTTTTGACGCAACCTTGTGATGTCAATCCGACACGTAAATCCAAACGCTTCATCATTTTGATCATTGAGTAAGACAAAACAAAACGCGTTTCCAAAGAATATTGAATATTTGCTCACTCAATTGAGTAAGCAGATGCTGTGAAATTTGCTGTCGATACATCCGCTATATCACTGACCCATTGACGCGGCATGAAAAAGCGTTTCTGAAATCTTTTCTATCTGGGGTCCATGCTGGTGTAATTTTTGGCCGCACGATTAAGCAGATAAAAACATCTGTAAGTCAGATGCCATTAGATTCAGATGCCATTCTTGTGGGTTCCCTCTCGACTTGTCACCTCTCTTCCTTGATGACTGTGCCCTGGAGCACAATGGAACTTGTGGCGACAGTGCATGAGCCAAAAGCTGCATGCAATCCCTTCTTCAAGTCATGGAAGAGGCGATCTCGTCGCGTAGTGGTATAATGCCCGTCTCAGGACCGTGCATAGACAGCTAGCCGCGGATCGATTCCCCCCGGGTACGGGGCCGCGATCGTGACGTGGTAGACGAGTAAGTCTCAAGTACCGTAGCTCGGGCCAAAAAAAAAAATTCTTCAAGTCATGGAAGATGCGAGCGCTTGGAGTGCTTGAAGTTGATTGTTTCGTAGTTGCTGCTGTCATGAGTCAGGGGACCCATTATGAATTTGAGGCAACGAGTTTCCGTTCCAGAAGCTCGTGCGTGACTTGACTTCTTCCTTGCACAGATGGTAAAGGAGATTTTGGCACAATTCCAGCAGCTATCAATTGCTGCATGCGAGCGGCGCATTCTTGGGTAATTACCACCAGTGTTTTTGGTGCTTCTGATTTTACTGTTTGCAATCATTGCAATGATTGTGCTCGCAAGTTTGATGATTTTCTGAATGCGCATGCTTGTGGCTTAGACCATAATTATATAGGAGTTACTTGCCCCCAGTGTTTGGTGTTACTCACTCGCCAGTATACACGCTGGGTACAGCTTTTGTGAATGTTTCCCTCTCCTACAGAAATGAGAGGACGCATGCGTTGCCAAATTCAACCTGGACCCACAAAGGTTCTATCAGTTGTATGTACTTGTAAACACCTCTATCAATAGGTGTGTGTATGTGTACATATATATATATATATATATAGGAATGTACACAGGCACCTATTTCCATTTGGCAAAGGGACAGGACTGAAGTTGCTACAGATCTAATTCGCTGAATTTGCAAAATGCAATTGTATTTCCGGTTTGTTAAACGACCTGGCGAGAGCCATCTGGCGTTGGACGGAAAAATATTTCCATTTGGCAAAGGCAGCCATGATAATCCGGTAAATCACCATTTGGATCCAATGGAGGCAATTGGATGGTACGCGCCTCGCATTTGACCCTACCCCAATGGTTTCGCATTTGACCCTACCCCCATTTTGGGGTAGGGTCGAATGCGAAAAAAAGGTCCCGGAGATGATGATGATCATAATGATGATGATGATGGTGATGATGATGATGATGGTGATGATGATGATGATGATGACGATGGACGATCATGATGATGGTGATGATGATGATGATGATGTTGATTTCATACCAATGAACGTAATTGTTCAAGGGGGGCTGGTTGATTTGATACCAATGAACGCAATTGTTCAAGGGGGGCTGGTTGATTTGATACGAATGAATGTACTTGTTCAAGGGGGGCTGGTTGATTTGATACCAATGAATGTAATTGTTCCTGGGGGGCTGGTTGATGTGATGGACATGCATGTAATTGGTGAAGGGGTGCTGGTTGATTTGATACCAATGAATGTACTTGTTCCAGGGGGGCTGGTTGATTTGATACCTACTGGACGGTAAATTGTTCAAGGGGGGCTGGTTGATTGATACCAATGAATGTAATTGTTCAAGGGGGGCTGGCTGATTTGACACCAATGAAGGTAATTGTGCAAGGGGGGCTGGTTGATTTGATACCAATGAATGTACTTGTTCAAAGGGGGGCTGGTTGATTTCATACCAATGAACGTAATTGTGTAAGGGGGGCTGGTTGATTTGATACCAGTGAATGTACTTGTTCAAGGGGGGCTGGTTGATTTGATACCAATGAATGTACTTGTTCAAGGGGGGCTGGTTGATTTGATACCAATGAATATACTTGTTCAAGGGGGGCTGGTTGATTTGATACCAATGAATGTACTTGTTCAAGGGGGGCTGGTTGATTTGATACCAATGAATGTACTTGTTCAAGGGGAGCTGGTTGATTTGATACCAATGAATGTACTTGTCCAAGGGGGGCTGGTTGATTTGATACCAATGAATGTAATTGTTCAAGGGGGGCTGGTTGATTTGATAGGAGTGAATGTAATTGTTCAAGGGGGGCTGGTTGATTTGATACCAATGAACGTAATTGTTCAAGGGGGGCTGGTTGATTTGATACCATTGAATGTAATTGTTCAAGGGGAGCTGGTTGATTTGATACCAATGAACGTAATTGTTCAAGGGGGCTGGTTGACTTGATACCAATGAATGTAATTGTTCAAGGGGGGCTGGTTGATTTGATACGAATGACTGTACTTGTTCAAGGGGGGCTGGTTGATTTGATACCGATGAATGTAATTGTTCAAGGGGGGCTGGTTGATTTGATACCAATGCTTGTACTTGTTCAAGGGGGGCTGGTTGATTTGATACCAATGAACGTACTTGTTCAAGGGGGGCTGGTTGATTTGATACGAATGACTTTAATTGTTCAAGGGGGGCTGTTGATTTGATCAACCAATGAATGTAATTGTTTCAAAGGGGGGCTGGTTGATTTGATACGAGTGAATGTGCTTGTTTGAAGGGGGGCTGTTATGTGAATACGCAATGATGTCACTTGTTGCAAAGAGGGGCTGGTTGATTTGATCCGAATGACGAATTTGTTCAAGGGGCGGTTGACTTGATACAAGAATGTAATTGTTCAAAGGGGGTCGGGTGGATTTGATAGGCTAATGATGTACTTGTTGCAAGGCGGGCTGTGATTGTACCAATCATGTACTTGTTCAGGGGGGCTGGTTGATTTGATACCAATGAACGTACTTGTTTCAAGGGGGGCTGGTTGATTTGATACCAATGAATATACTTGTTCAAGGGGGGCTGGTTGATTTGATACCAATGAACGTACTTGTTCAAGGGGGGCTGGTTGATTTGATACGAATGAATGTAATTGTTCAAGGGGGGCTGGTTGATTTGATACCAATGAATGTAATTGTTCAAAGGGGGGCTGGTTGATTTGATACGAGTGAATGTGCTTGTTGAAGGGGGGCTGGTTGATTTGATACCAATGAATGTACTTGTTCAAAGAGGGGCTGGTTGATCTGATACCAATGAATGTAATTGTTCAAAGGGGGGCTGGTTGATTTGATACCAATGAATGTAATTGTTCAAGGGGGGCTGGTTGATTTGATACCAATGAATGTACTTGTTCAAAGGGGGGCTGGTTGATTTGATACCAATGAATGTAATTGTTCAAGGGGAGCTGGTTGATTTGATACCAATGAACGTAATTGTTCAAGGGGGGCTGGTTGATTTGATACCAATGAATGTACTTGTTCAAGGGGGGTCTGCTTGATTTGATACCAATGAATGCAATTGTTCAAAGGGGGGCTGGCTGATTTGATACCAATGAATGCAATTGTTCAAAGGGGGGCTGGTTGATTTGATACCAATGAATGTACTTGTTGAAGGGGGGCTGGTTGATTTGATACCAGTGAATGTACTTGTTCAAAGGGGGTCTGGTTGATTTGATACCAATGAATATAATTGTGTAAGGGGAGCTGGTTGATTTGATACCAATGAACGTAATTGTTCAAGGGGGGCTGGTTGATTTGATACCAATGAATGTACTTGTTCAAGGGGGGCTGGTTGATTTGATACCAATGAATGTACTTGTTCAAAGGGGGGCTGGTTGATTTGATACCAATGAATGTAATTGTTCAAAGGGGGGCTGGTTGATTTGATACCAATGAATGTACTTGTTCAAGGGGGGCTGGTTGATTTGATACCAGTGAATGTACTTGTTCAAGGGGGGCTGGTTGATTTGATACCAATGAATGTAATTGTTCAAGGGGGGCTGGTTGATTTGATACCAATGAATGTAATTGTTCAAAGGGGGGCTGGTTGATTTGATACCAATGAATGTACTTGTTCAAGGGGGGCTGGTTGATTTGATACCACTGAACGTAATTGTTCAAGGGGGGCTGGTTGATTTGATACCAATGAATGTAACTGTTCAAAGGGGGGCTGGTTGATTTGATACCAATGAATGTAATTGTTCAAGGGGGGCTGGTTGATTTGATACCAATGAATGTACTTGTTCAAGGGGGCTGGTTGATTTGATACCAATGAATGTAATTGTTCAAGGGGGGCTGGTTGATTTGATACCAATGCATGTACTTGTTCAAGGGGGGCTGGTTGATTTGATACCAATGAATGTACTTGTTCAAGGGGGGCTGGTTGATCTGATACCAATGAATGTAATTGTTCAAAGGGGGTGCTTGTTGATTTGATACAAATGAATGTACTTGTTCAAGGGGGGCTGGTTGATTTGATATCAATGAATGTAATTGTTCAAGGGGGGCTGGTTGATTTGATACCAATGAATGTAATTGTTCAAGGGGGGCTGGTTGATTTGATACCAATGAATGTACTTGTTCAAGGGGGGCTGGTTGATTTGATACCAGTGAATGTACTTGTTCAAGGGGGGCTGGTTGATTTGATACGAATGAATGTACTTGTTCAAGGGGGGCTGGTTGGTTTGATACCAATGAACGTAATTGTTCAAGGGGGGCTGGTTGATTTGATACCAATGAATGTACTTGTTCAAGCGGGGCTGGTTGATTTGATACCAATGAATGTACTTGTTCAAGGGGGGCTGGTTGATTTGATACCAATGAATGTAATTGTTCAAAGGGTGGCTGGTTGATTTGATACCAATGAATGTACGTGTTCAAGGGGGGCTGGTTGATTTGATACCAATGAATGTAATTGTTCAAGGGGGGCTGGTTGATTTGAGACCAATGAATGTAATTGTTCAAGGGGGCCTGGTTGATTTGATACCAATGAATGTAATTGTTCAAGGGGGGCTGGTTGATTTGATACCAATGAACGTAATTGTTCAAGGGGGCTGGTTGATTTGATACCAATGAATATAATTGTTCAAGGGGGGCTGGTTGATTTGATGCCAATGAATGTAATTGTTTAAAGGGGGTTGGTTCACGGATGGCTGGTTTGAGGTAGGGTCGAATGTGAACCGGGAAAAGTGGGGTAGGGTCGAATGTGAACCGGGCAATGTTATTTTTTCCTGGAAAGGTTGCGTATTTTTGGTGGGGTAGGGTCGAATGTGAGGGTGCGTGCGGTTCTTGTGGAGTAGGGTCGAATGTGAGGCTGCGGTAGGGTCAAATGTGAGGTCTGTACCCAATGGGATTGTGGATGCTTGATGGGGCGCCAAAGCAGGCTTGTGTTCTGCACATGACATCGACAAAGCAGCAACAGAGTGTTCAAAATGAATCCGTCGGGCAGTGGTTGGATTAGTCTTTTGTAGGACATCATGTTGTCCCCCATCAAAATAACGGTTTCCCCATTTACAGTAAACCACTATTGGAATCGGAATGTTGGGTTTGTACCGTCGAGCAGGATCTGCTAAAGTACCTGGACAGCACCACAATTAATCTGGTCCATTTTATTGGTGTCCCTAAATCCTAGCAGAAGGCATGGTTTACTTTTCCAGCTTTGATGAAAAATTCAGAGCAGACTTGATCATGGGCCAAACGCACTGCTCTGCAACATATATATGTATATTTGTTAAACAATGCACGCAGTGCTGCCTCGCAGTCTGGTCATGGGCATTCCCACTCGCAAAAACTCAACTAGCCGTGCTGGACCATGCTCGGGTTGGAGGTGTCGATTGCAAACTCGGAATTGATTGGGGTGGTCGTCCAAACTTTTTTCGTACTTTTCTTTTGCTCAAGATTTTTTTGATTTTCTTTCGGGGACCCCCACTTGGTAGTTGCCATGCGCAACGACGTGCTCAACACCTGTGATTGCTTGCCTCGCTCCAGCGCAGGCAGAGCCTGCGCTCCAGCGCAGGCAGAACCGAACTCTTCAATTCGAGAATTGTTCCCAGGGAAAAATTGACAAAAGGTTTGACTGAACATCTATAATCTATATATAATGAGTTTAAATTCACAGGGTCTACTCCAGGTTTGGTTGGTCAATTTCATTTTTGTTTGTAGATTTTCCTTAAAGTATTACCGGTGATCCACACGTCGAAGCGCCAGGCTGACTGACATGCGCCAGATCCTGAGAAACGCGCCGTGTGTCCGTATTGAACCAAGGTTTTTTGGGGATATTTCCCAGCCTTTCGCAGGCAAGACATCACTTGAAATGGTGGGTGACTAGTGGTTGCGCCAACAATGTAGGTGACCAGGTGATCTTTCGGGAGAGTCCGTACAAAGCACATTGTACCAGAGCTGCTGGAGATCTGCAGATAGGGATGGCTGAAGACCGGTATCATGAGCGAAAAACATCCATTAAACATGATACCAATGTTTGATGTTTTTGATCCATTAAGCATGATAATCAAGTATTCTGAAAAACATCCATGAGTATCAATTATATATTTTGATGTTTGTCAGAATACTGAGGTTTTGATCCATACTAATTAACCGAATAGCATTGCAGCAATCTGTGCGTTTTTTTGTCAGGGATTGACACCAGTCAGCATAGTTGGCCCTTGGAAACACAAGAAACAGTGAAAGGTTGCACCTCTCAGAGGGTCCTGGCCTGGGTGGAATAAAGAAGTGTAAATGAACAGACAATATTAGAACAAATCCAGCATGACAAAGGTCTTCATGCTGTTGGTAAACAGTTCGGTTTGTGACACCTTGTTGCCTTTAGTCAGATCATCGAGCAAACAGAAACTGGATCTTTTACAGAGCTAATGTTTATTCAAGAAAATTTAAGTACAATGCGAGTAGTTCCAATGTGTTTGGCCGGATTCAAAGGCAGTGTGTTGTTCTGCTGAACAGGCTGCAACTCTGATTTTCCCCCCAGACCAGAGGACCGGCAGCCCAAAGTTCCGAATGTCATTGCTGTTTGTGACCTCACAATCTTCAAGGGATATTCCAGATTGCAGTCATGAAATCATCTCAGAATGATCTTTGGCAATTTTTTTCCGCAGATTTGGGGTTTGAGAATACCTAATTTCCGGACAACTCGAAGAAAAATTATCCGTTGGGAAACATCCGAAGCAAGCCTGCTCGTCTCCCAATTTTTTTCCGCAGACGTTTTAGTCTTGAAGTGCTCCAAAAAACGCTTGCCCCCCACAGTGTCCCAGGGAGGTTTCTCTGCACAGCATGGCCAACTATTTCCTTGAGAAACAGCTTGAAGCCATCGCAGTAGAAACAGGGACAAGTGTGCGAAGCTTGCGAAACAAGATCCGGGAGGCTGCCTGGCTCAGATGATTTGTTTTGGAGGGTTGGGCCACTTGGAACTTACCAGAATTGGGCAAATCCATGTGGAATATGTTTTTTTTCCCGAATGCGGAGCAAAGGGTTCCCGTTTAACTGTGGGGGTCTGGGGGCCGGGTGTGTTCACTCGCTGTTTCGGCCTGGACAGCGCGAGGGCCCTATGGCAGGGCCGCTGGGGAACGCTCCCCGAGGGGGTCTGGGTGGGCGGAAGAGAGAGGAGGGAGGAAGGGGGAGGGCGGATGGGAACGAGGGGGGGGCATTCGGGTTCGCGGATTTGTCTTGTTTATGGCTTGAAACCAGCCCCAAATGGCCTAACCAGGGAATGTGTTCTCTGCATTTTTGTCCCAAATTCCACAACTCACAGGCTGCGGTTGGGCTGTCTCTTGCCACCGCTTGCAGTGGGACTGACAGTCCTATCGTCTTGGCAAAGCACATGGGACTGGAGACCTCATTCAGCTGCGAGTTCGATGAGTTGAAGAGGACACCGGACTTTGCTCAAGGTGACTTTCTTCATTTTTCCCAATGGTAAATCCATCCTTTGGAGAACCTATAGGGAAATCTATGTATATATGTATACAATATATATATATGTATGTATGTATGTATGTATGTATGTATGTATGTATGTATGTATATATATATACACATACGTATACAATATATATGTATGTATGTATATATATATATGTATATATATATGTATATATATATGTATATATAATGTAATATTATATATTATATATTATATATTATATATTATATATTATATATTATATATTATATATTATATATTATATATTATATATAATATTACATATGTGTACATATGTGTACATATATACATATGTACATATGTACATATGTGCATATGTATACATATACATGTACATGTACACGTACATGTACATGTACATGTATATGTATATGTATATGTAAATGTATATGTATATACACGTATTTATCTATATAATTCTATATGTACACGGTATATATCCATATCATTTTTCATGGCCCAAGCAGCTCCAAGGACATGGATCCTTGAGAATTTCCCCGAAACGCAGCGGCTCTTCTGCGACATCAAGTCCTTGAAGCGTGATGAGGTCCTGAACGTTGTCACGGGAAGGAAGGAACGGGTGCCATCCGCCGACATTTTCATCACCGGTTTCGTGTGCAAGTCCGTCTCCTCTGAGAACAATGAACGCAAGACCTACAAGAATTGCATTCAGGACCAGGGTGAATGGTGAAAGTCAATGCCAAAGATTTGGTCGCTTTGAATACCATGAAATGATTTGCTTGCTTGGGGGGTCCCAACCCTTCAGGAGGGCCGGGGCGAGACGGGAGAGACCTTCAGTGGCATGATGGATTACATCAAAAAACATGCTCCGCCCGTGGTCATCTGGCTTCATCAAATGAACTCCCCAAACTTGCTCCATGGGGTCCCCCAAGGTATAGCCTGTCAATTTTATGTATTGGTCAAACGTTTTACTGAGGCTTCTGAAACGGATCAAAATTCACAAAAAAAACAGAGATTTGGAATGTACCGGTTCTGCCCCTCCTATGACCTGCTCAGCTCAGGTCATTGCTGAAAATGTCAAGGCAGGGTTTCAACATGCTTCCACTGTATTGGAAATCATTCCGCCACTGGTTTTGGTCCAAAAGACGGGCATAGACTGATAGCAGTTTTGACAGTTGAACAAAGAAATCCACATGTCCAAATTTTGTCCAATATCAAAATTATATTTTTGTTACAATTAGAATAACTGCCAAAAACCAGCACGCATTGAATAGAATGGCTGATTTGTGCAGAACTGTGGCCCCGGCCCCGGCTTTCCGGCTTCAGGGCATCACCAACCGCATCGATGGCGAGGAACCAGTGATCCTGCAGGTGGTTGAGGCCATGAGGAAGGCCGGATACCACTTTGAGTACCGTATCCTGAATCCTGGCTGAGTGCCGTATGGTTTTTTTTTGTTTTTAAACAATGGGAACCTAAAGACCTAAAGCGGGAAGTCTGAAAATATCCATCATGCCTATATCTATATCTACGTCTATATCTCTCCATGCACATATACATGTACATGTATATATATATATACATATACAGTACATATATTATATTATGTACATAAAGACATCCACATCCACACATTTGGCCTCACCGTACATTTGTTTTTTTTGTGTTCCAAATCCCCCAAGGAACACCAGCGATTTCATGATCCCCCAGAGTCGCAACCGCTGCTGGATGGTGGGACTTCGCCGTGATCGCTTCAGCGCGGAAGATGTCGAGGAGGTCTTCGAGATGGTTCAGCAGATGAAGGCGCCCAAGACCATGGCTTTGAAGAAATATTTCGCCCACTTCAAGGTGGGGATGCTGAAATTCCATGAACCCTGGGACCGATGGGTGAAATTGAAGTGAGAAATTTCAGAAGACAACGCTGGGTGATTTCGAACTGGACATGGGTCAAATATTTTGGACCCCAAAAACATCAAACAACTGAGGAAGAACATGATGTGACAACAACTATTTCTGACCCAACTTGGAGGGTTAAACGCGTAAGCCTTAAACATTCAACATGTGCCATTTGTGCGTCTGTAGACTGCCATGACTGTTCATTTCTTTCCACAGTACACGATGTTGGTGCACAGGGTGGTGATTTTCCCTTTTTCCATGGGTCAGAGCCAGAGTGATTCTGCCAGGGTTTCAGGCTACGTCCATTGTGATCTGTCGGAAATCATGCAACCAAACCAACCAAAACATGATCATTATAGTCATAGTTATTATCTGGCTGGTGGTTTGGAACATTTTTATTTTTCCATATAGTGGGAATAATCATCCCAACGGACTTTCATATTTTTCAGAGGGGTAGGTCAACCACCAACCAGTTATAGTTATTGCAGTTATTGCTTGCTTTGGTTCCATGTTTGCCATGCCCAGGTTGGCACAGCTGGAATGCCTGAGAACCGAACCTTGAACCCCCGTCAGAGGAAGGTGTTGAAGGCCGGCTTGAAGAAGGTGCCGCACCGCAGGCCTCGGGACCAGGTCATTGTGGATGTGGCCAAGAGCGAACAGAGGTCCCCAGTGCAGCTGCAACGCACGCCTTGTTTGGTGGCCAATAGTAGCTGGGAGCTGTGTTTCTTTTTTTTTTCAGTTGTTGATTCTAGATTTGAACAATTTTAGCATGCTTGATTTGCGTAGGTTTGGATGTTATTTCTTTCCCCTATTTTTGGTTTTGTTTTCATCATTTTCATCACCAAAAGAGGGATCCTCAATCTCTTTGTCATTTGCAAATTGGCATTATCACGACCGGCAGGCACGATGTACTGGGCAAACCAGCAGCGCTTCCTGAGTGCTGAAGAGGTGTTGGCACTGCAAGGCATCTTCACCAAGGATTTCAAGGCGGCGAGGGGCAAATTCCTGACCAAACATCGTCGCCTATGCCATGATCTTACTGGCAATGCCTTCTCCATGAGCGTTTGCAGTGCCGTGCTGAGTGCTGTGATGCTGAAGCTTGCTGAAACCTAGGTGGGACCAGGTGGAATCGACCAGGTCGAAACAAATGACCAAGTCGTTGGATGACCTGTGAAGTCAAGCACTTCAGAAATCCTGTAGTATGCTGTAGTGAATTTTGTGTCCGATGGGAGTGACACCAGAGTAGTTGTAAATGTGAGAGTATAGATCTGCTATAGATGGAGTCGTTCTTTGCTGAGCTGGCCCAGCTGGTCAGTGCAATTGTTTTTTGGTAGGATCATTGACCCAGCTGGCCAACGAAGACGGGAAAACCAAGCGTTCTCATTATTTTGTTGTGGCACATATGCTTGACAGAAATGACCAGTTCTGTGCATTTATGGGATTTGTACATATCCTCCATTCTGACGTTTACTGATGTTCCACATCGCAGGACACTTGGTCATCGTCGAGATGGCATTGTCGCTCGAAGCAGTGTTTAAGTTGGTGGAGCGTTGGGTTTGTGCCATAAAGTTAATTCTAAAACGGCCGTAATTTTGGGAGGTTTTGACCCCAGAAAATGGATTCAATGGGGAGGTCAACCATCCAACATAGGGGTTTTATTCGGGTTCCAGTCATGTATGATTTCTCCACCATAGGCGACATGCCACGACCCAATTTCGCATGAGTCCAGAACTAAGAGAGGATGTGGAGGCATGGATTGGGCATGACATGTGGTGCGATCAAACAGCCCGGAAGCCCATGGAAGCCCTGTACCATAGCGGAAATGTTTGATCTCGTGGCAGGGGTTGAGCTTCGTTGGTCAGTCGTTTGAGCTGTAAACAGCTTGAGCCTGAGAGGGGTCGGCTCAGGGTGAACACTATAGGTTTTTTTAAATGTTTTTTGATGGTTTTTGAGGTGTATTCCCACCTCTAGTTGGATCAAAAAGATGAACCTTGGACGATCCCATTATAGATTTTCATTTCTAAGCTTCCTGATTGGAAAGTAGACTTGGTGTCAATGGGTGCGGTGGCAACTGGTTTCCAAAGCCATTCCAAATGCCAGTGGGTGACACGCTCCAAAAAACTTCGTGCATGGGTAGGTGACATTGATGCTGAAAATTTGTAGGTGAAAGTGGAAGCATGTTTTATTTGACCTGTCTACTTTGCAGCATGGTTTTGCGGCAGTTTGATGGAGTTGTGAGCCGATGCAAAACTAACATACCGTACCTCAACCGCCTGGTGTCTCTATCCTGCTCAAACTGGACCAAAATGGGGTGCAACACATGGGACAAACCATTTTTTGTAGCTTGGGTCGACCCATGATTGGTGATCACACCGGCGAATTGGTGCCATCATGGCTCGCATCCGCAGATTCTTGATCCTCTGCGGCAGGAGAGTCTGGTTTGATGGTGAACTCAAAACGCCAAGCAGCTCTGATGGTCAGCACAGGTCACAAGATACCTTTCTTATGACATGGCAAAACTGTTGCAGAATGATCTGAGTCTAAATCTGTGTTGGGTAGACGACATAAACTGTTGGCAGCATGGCTGAAGCAATGGAGGTGTGTTTCCTTGCATCCGGTGAGACACTGTCGCTGGATGCAGATGAGTTTCAGGGTACAGCAAAGCTTCTGAAGCAATCCTTTGCAGCTCAGCTCCGCATGCAGATGGTTCTGAGATCCTGGATGATGAGGTTTTGGCTTCCGCACCACCGAAAGTACAGCTGGTGGTCTGGTGGTGTTGGATTTTTTTCCACAAGATGCTGAACAAAGCCAAAGCTTGCTCTTGGTGTCAATCAAAGATTCACTTGCACTTGAAAAGTTGCTTCACCCTGTGAATCCAAATTGGATGAACAGGGCAAGTCACCATTATTCCATGCCGAGGTTGCCCCGGAGTTGATGTTCCCACAGGCAGCAAGCCCGTTATACGCAGCTCAGAGTGGTCATCATGATGTGCTTTGCTGTCTGCTGGAAGCCGGAGCTCGGACAGATCTGGTTTTTGAGTGTTGGAGCAACGCCATTTCACGTCGCTGCACAAAACCGGCCAGTCATAGTCCGCACTCTGCTTGAGTCAGGAGCTGAAAAGAAGGCCACGGACTGCGGGGAATCGCCACTCTTCGTCGCATGTCAGCGGGGCCATCTCGACGTGGTGCGCTGTTTGCTTGACTATGGCGCTGACAAAGATCAGGCAAGGGACACTGGCGCAACGCCGTTGTTCATTGCATCTGAAAGGACACATATTGACACTATCCGCTTACTGCTTGAAGTCGATGCAAACATGAATCAGCCCAGGACGGCCGAAGGAGGCCATCTAGAGGGTGTGCGCTTGCTAATCGCAGCTGGGGCTGAAAAAGATTTGGGCAAGGTTCGCAACAACCCAAAGGGCCACAGGACCAGGGACCAATGGACCCAAGGGACCAAAAAACGCGAGAGTGGGTCAACACTTTTGCATAGTGCCCAAGCGGGTCACGTGGGCATTGCCCGCTTGCTGCTTGAAGCGGGTGCCCACAAGGATCAGACCATGGATTGGGGTGCGACACCGTTCTATGTGGCAGCTTATCAAGGCCATTTAGAGGTGGTCTGCCTGCTGATTGAGTCTGGTGCTGACAGGACCATAACCAGGATCAACAGCACAACTGCTCTGGATGTAGCATAGCAAAGTTGCCACACGGAAATCGCTTGCTTCCTGTCCGAGCTGGAAAAATGGGACTCAGATACCTGTGGAACTACGGGAAAATTGAGATATTCAACATTCTCCCAAACAGTTTTGGCACAGCAGAACAACCTTTATTGCAAATGCCATGATTGGCAGAGAAAGTAGGGAGTAGAAACTTTTTTCCTTTTCAGAAAACGGACAACATTCCGTGAAGACCCGCCAGTGTTCAGTTGCCACACAACTTGCACAAATGGGTACCTGCGGCATGGAACCCAGATAGGAATCCATGTCTCCCCGGGGGCCCGTAGATGTTTCATTGCTGCAACTCTTCGTTGCTAAAATTTGATTAGTCATAAGACCAATTGCTTTTCATCCCCGTTTATCATCCTCGGTTCCATCCTTGTTCTCATCATGTCTGCTGCAGGTTTGCTTGTGAGCCTGGACATCAGACTGTGAACAAGGCGCCTGAAAGAGGAGGGTCAAATAAACGTAACTTATTGTTCAGAAGTGATGGAAACACTGTTTTGAATTCAAATGCTAAGGGAAATTCGAATTCGATTGCTGCCCTTTGATTCAGTCGTGAAGCAGCACAACCAAGAATAAGTAAGAAAAACTAAGTGACTTGCTCCAGAAGAAGGGACCGCTTGCTGCGTCCATCAAATAATGTCTTCGGCGTGAAAGATGTTCGTATTCAAGACACTTTTGACATCAAAAAATCAGTCAAACTTGCAATACCCTGGTTACTTCCATGAATGAAAGACTATCTTCTTGTAGTATGTTCTTGATCTTGTAGCAATCAAGACCTTGGAGAAGCATAGATGGCATAGCAGCCGTTTGCCAGGTCTTCTAGCGATACCTGGGAAACTTTCCAGGACCTTTTCGGCCTTGGTTTTGATATGCTTTGATAATGAAGATGAATCAGTGAATCAGTGGATTTTGGATGGAAATTTGGGGGTTTGGACAGAGCTGCGTCCCAACATCCTTTGGCTATCTTTGGCTCAATTCTAGCCAGCGACGGTCTCGCATTCCATTGTTGCCAGTGAACTGAATTGCCAACTGAGCCATTCATTTCGGAAATGCGCTTCAGTCGCCTCAGCGCTGACAAGCAGAGGCCGGTTGCTTACCACTTCCTCCATCTTCCTCCGTTGTATCAGTGCGTTCTGTGCTCGAAAGAGGAACTTCACCCGTTCTGGCAATCCGGGGTGCCCAAGCGTGACCAAAATCTGGTGCACACCGAAAGTCCAAGCCTCAGCCTCAAGTTGAGCCACATTGCAAAACTCACTTGTTTTGAGAAACTAGCATCCTCCAAATTTACATAAACCCCGGTAGGGACTATGGTAATTTGTGAGATGGCAAGCTTGCCTGTCTCGTTATTTTTTCTTTTCGCGCCTTCATATGGCCAGGGTGGCAAGCATTCAACCGCTCCCTGGTGGTCACAAAAGGCTCGAATAAACTTCGGGCTTGGAAGTGATGGAAGCCGGCCACCAAAGAATGATGGTTTAGGCATGTTTAGGCTGTAGACTGGAGCCAGTGCCCCCGTATGACTTATGACTAAGACGGCTATGATTATGGTAAGGGGTTCAACAACTACCAAATGAAATCGCGGCACGAGTCTCCCAACGGCCCTTAGTCCCAGGCAAGATGAATGGTGACCAGAGAGTAGTTGGCACAGAAAAAGAATCTTCACCAGACACATTTCATTCATCCACGGATATAGAAATACATAAAAAAAAAAGAAAAACACATCATTTATTGCATTATAGAAAATATGGAAGTATTAAATACACCGGACAAACCCGGTGCTAGAACCGCAATCATAGTCAGCACAAACTCTCCACAGGGGATCACATAAGCTTTTGGGGACATACAGGGGAAATCCCTGATTTTGGAAGAACCTTTTGAGGCTCATTTAGGGTATGGTGCAAACATGGAACGAGAAGTTGGAGTCTGGAGGTAAGGTTTTTTGTGGTGTAGAGTTTGTCACCCAATCAGCAGAAAGGCAGCGGCTTCCCAGTTGCGCCCCCCTTTTACTCATATGTCGCAAGACAGGGCGTACCAATTTGACGAACTGATTGACCAGTCCTGGGTCACTGGATCTTGAAGGGTTATATAAGGATACTGAACGATAGGGGGAGCTTTCCTTGTTGGGACTAGATGAAGTCAGTCAGCCCCCTACTTCGGAGTCAGACGCTTTGAGGTTCTCGACTCCCACCGGCTGACTCGGGTGACTGACTCTGACGCTAGTTGTGATAACCTAACGGACAGCTGCCAAGGATGACTGCAATCTTTGAATCGGCAAAGGACGTTACTACTAAGTCCATCAGGACGAGACTGCTACTGTACAACCAGCTTGGTCCTGGTATGAGTGATAGAAGTGTGCAACTGCCAAGGTCATTGCACTTGATGTGCCCTGTTGGCGTTGAAACAAGCTGCCAGGCTTTTCCAGCGGTAGCGGAGGACATCACGGTGGATCCAGTTGAAGTGGCAGCCCCTGCAGAGGCAGCCGCAGAGGCAGGGAGTCCTGTGAGGGGAGTCGCATTGCATTTAGGTGTTCGTGGATTCCACCATGTTATTGCATGCATACTTTATTTTTTCCCGACTCTTAAGGCTTTGTTATGGCTTTGCTCACAAATAGTTTTTTTCCCCTATCTGAAGATTGAAGGAATTTCATTGTAACAGGAAATCGGGACACCATGCCCTTGTTTTAGCCTTGGTCGAAAAAGCTTAATCATGACAGCCTCCAGGATTTCTTGTGGCTTCCTGCATTTGGATGCGTTTGGGAATGTTGGAATGTTGGAATGTGGTCGTCTTGAGGCTTTTATGTTTCACGTGCCTTGTGTTCAATGAAACTGAGTGCGAGGCGGCTCCCCTACTAGCGGAAGACATCACTCTGGATGACCGGTCTGCGGAACTGACTGCTCCTGCAGAGGCAAGGAACATTGTGAAGTGAGCCAATGTGCCCCGAATTGTCCCTCGAATGTGCGTCATTCTGCGCCCCTTCACCTTACGGATCTCCAGGATGTATTCGGATTTACTGCCCCCTTTTTTCTGGCTAGACAAACGAGTTCTTCATTGTTTATCATGTCCGATCCCACCATCATGTTCTCAGTTTGGCTTGCCTTGTGTGTTCTCACAACGGGTGTTGCGCCACTTGTGGAGCCGGGATCACATCTCCAGATCGTTTCCGCTGCCAGGTTCCGGAACGCACCACTGAAGACGATGTGGCCGAGGAGCCTGTGAAGTCTCCAAAGGCCTGTGGAAAACTTTGGATAGACTGGTGTCCATACATACTTGGGATTGTGGGAGTGAAAACTGCGAAGTGTTTGGCAATTTCTGACTCTTGAGGATTTGAGGGACTCTGGATACCGAATGAGAGGGGGAGCTTTACTTGTAACTTTGCAATGGAATGGACTGGCCATTTGTCAATTGTGACTGCAATCTTTGAATCGGCAAAGGACGTTACTACTAAGTCCATCAGGACGAGACTGCTACTGTACAACCAGCTTGGTCCTGGTATGAGTGATAGAAGTGTGCAACTGCCAAGGTCATTGCACTTGATGTGCCCTGTTGGCGTTGAAACAAGCTGCCAGGCTTTTCCAGCGGTAGCGGAGGACATCACGGTGGATCCATTTGAAGTGGCAGCCCCTGCAGAGGCAGCCGCAGAGGCAGGGAGTCCTGTGAGGGGAGTCGCATTGCATTTAGGTGTTCGTGGATTCCACCATGTTATTGCATGCATACTTTATTTTTTCCCGACTCTTAAGGCTTTGTTATGGCTTTGCTCACAAATAGTTTTTTTCCCCTATCTAAAGATTGAAGGAATTTCATTGTAACAGGAAATCGGGACACCATGCCCTTGTTTTAGCCTTGGTCGAAAAAGCTTAATCATGACAGCCTCCAGGATTTGTTGTGGCTTCCTGCATTTGGATGCGAGGCGGCTCCCGCACTAGCGGAAGACATCACTCTGGATGACCGGTCTGCGGAACTGACTGCTCCTGCAGAGGCAAGGAACATTGTGAAGTGTGCCAATGTTCCCCGAATTGTCCCTCGAATATGCGTCATTCTGCGCCCCTTCACCTTACGGATCTCCAGGATGTATTCGGATTTACTGCCCCCTTTTTTCTGGCTAGACAAACGAGTTCTTCATTGTTTATCATGTCCGATCCCACCATCATGTTCTCAGTTTGGCTTGCCTTGTGTGTTCTCACAACGGGTGTTGCGCCACTTGTGGAGCCGGGATCACATCTCCAGATCGTTTCCGCTGCCAGGTTCCGGAACGCACCACTGAAGACGATGTGGCCGAGGAGCCTGTGAAGTCTCCAAAGGCCTGTGGAAAACTTTGGATAGACTGGTGTCCATACATACTTGGGATTGTGGGAGTGAAAACTGCGAAGTGTTTGGCAATTTTTGACTCTTGAGGATTTGAGGGACTCTGGATACCGAATGAGAGGGGGAGCTTTACTTGTAACTTTGCAATGGAATGGACTGGCCATTTGTCAATTGTGACTGCAATCTTTGAATCGGCAAAGGACGCTACTACTAAGTCCATCAGGACGAGACTGCTACTGTACAACCAGCTTGGTTCTGGTATGAGTGATAGAAGTGTGCAACTGCCAAGGTCATTGCACTTGATGTGCCCTGTTGGCGTTGAAACAAGCTGCCAGGCTGTTCCAGCAGTAGCGGAGGACATCACGGTGGATCCATTTGAAGTGGCAGCCCCTGCAGAGGCAGCCGCAGAGGCAGGGAGTCCTGTGAGGGGAGTCGCATTGCATTTAGGTGTTCGTGGATCCCACCATGTTATTGCATGCATACTTTTTTTTCCCGACTCTTAAGGCTTTGTTATGGCTTTGCTCACAAATAGTTTTTTTCCCCTATCTGAAGATTGAAGGAATTTCATTGTAACAATTGTAACAGGAAATCGGGACACCATGCCCTTGTTTTAGCCTTGGTCGAAAAAGATTAATCATGACAGCCTCCAGGATTTGTTGTGGCTTCCTGAATTTGGATGCGTTTGGGAATGTTGGAATGTTGGAATGTGGTTGTCTTGAGGCTTTTATGTTTCACGTGCCTTGTGTTCAATGAAACTGAGTGCGAGGCGGCTCCCGCACTAGCGGAAGACATCACTCTGGATGACCGGTCTGCGGAACTGACTGCTCCTGCAGAGGCAAGGAACATTGTGAAGTGAGCCAATGTGCCCCGAATTGTCCCTCGAACATGCGTCATTCTGCGTCCCTTCACCTTACGGATCTCCACGATGTATTTGGATTTACTGCCCCCTTTTTTCTGGCTAGACAAACGAGTTCTTCATTGTTTATCATGTCCGATCCCACCATCATGTTGTCCGTTTGGCTTGCCTTGTGTGTTCTCACAACGGGTGTTGCACCACTTGTGGAGCCGGGATCACATCTCCAGATCGTTTCCGCTACCAGGTTCCGGAAAGCACCACTGAAGACGATGTGGCCGAGGAGCCTGTGAAGTCTCCAAAGGCCTGTGGAAAACTTTGGATAGACTGGTGTCCATACATACTTGGGATTGTGGGAGTGAAAACTGCGAAGTGTTTGGCAATTTTTGACTCTTGAGGACTTGAGGGACTCTGGATACCGAATGAGAGGGGGAGCTTTACTTGTAACTTTGCAATGGAATGGACTGGCCATTTGTCAATTGTGACTGCAATCTTTGAATCGGCAAAGGACGTTACTACTAAGTCCATCAGGACGAGACTGCTACTGTACAACCAGCTTGGTCCTGGTATGAGTGATAGAAGTGTGCAACTGCCAAGGTCATTGCACTTGATGTGCCCTGTTGGCGTTGAAACAAGCTGCCAGGCTGTTCCAGCAGTAGCGGAGGACATCACGGTGGATGATCCAGTTGAAGTGGCAGCCCCTGCAGAGGCAGGGAATGCATTTGATGTTTTTAGAGTTCACCAAATCCTTGCATTCGGTGTTCCATCGCATGTAGATTTTGTAGCAATGCAAGCGACAGAGTTTTTTCCCCAAGGGGTGAGTCCCACAATTTATGGGCCTTAACCAAGCCTGACCATGTTGGTACAGATGACAACTTGCGAGACATAACTCTGTAGATATTGGATGTGAGGAAGAACAATCAAGTGCCTGCACGTGTAGATGCGGAAAATCAGCAATACACATGTATATACTGTAAGTGAATAGATAAATAAACAAACACATTGATAGATTTTAAAAGAATATATATAACCAAACAAAAAAAAGTAGAGATACAGTAAATACTAAAAAATAGAGAAATAGATAACTAAATGGATAAAGAAACAATAAATACATATTAATAAATAATGCGAAAAACATTCTAGACATATAACTTTCAGACGCATGTGATCCATGAATCAAACAAGGGTGCATCACATACACATATACTTATAAAATCTTATAAATATGCACATTCCTTTTTCTATTCATTGGTTATCATACATGTAAACGTACTCCAGACAGGCCCCAATACCCACTTGGTTTTGCCGAGGGTGAACGCGAGTGTCGTGATGTGAAGCTTGGCAGCAACGGTTCAGGTTCCGAGTGGGCAAACTAACAGACCTTGCTAAACTTCCAAAGTATAAAAAGGCCTTCAACTGAACACCTACCGTATTTAGACCTCTGACTGAAACAATTCAGACATTCCGCCGTGGGGCACAGAGGTTTCCACAGAGGTGGAAGTGGTCATTTCTTTCACACCCGTTGGACAAACCTATATAGATCGAAGCCGTGTCAGCTAGTGCTGTCCAGTTGCATGAGCACTTTGAACAGTCACATGTGTGACATCCCGTTCTACTTGGCATTCTTTGGGTTTCACAGCAATGCATGGGTTTTTGTTGGAATGCGGCATTGCCAAGAGCAGTTGACGTGATACTGTTGCTTTGTTGAGGTTGTATGCTATGCAGTCCCTTGGCAAAGACCAGAATGACAGCTGGGAAACCCAGAAGCGGCATGGCGATATCGTGGTTGGGTGCTTTGGAGATCTAGACCACAATTACAATCCATTCAATCCATTCACGAAAGCCTGGTTTTTGCAGTTTTCGTTCTGTTCCGTTGTCAGGCAATCACAACTTGCAACATTTGCTGTTCTACATCGAACATTTTATGATACTGGTCCGTTCTTTTTGTGCGTTGAGAAAAGAACCATGCTATGTTCGTATTTTATTGGGTGTTGTATTCTCGACATTGAAATCAGACATGGAGGTAGGACCTGGCTACTGCGCATGTGTTTGGACCTGATATGCAGGGCTCAACAGCATCTTACATTTTTCCTGGTGCAACCAACTCAATCTCGCAATTCAAATTGTCGCACTTCAAAGTATATTGCTGTGTCTCAGGAATTGACTACTGTGGTTTGGTGGCATGCCTACTATAGTCCAATTAATCCGCGGCATCCACAAGTCACGAGATTCTAGCACGCCATCCACTGAAAGGCGATGCTGAGTCAACAGTCGCGTCTCAGGGGCGCAACTCTCAGGTTGCTGGGGGAGACGTGCATAGGCAGCTGGAAACATGTGTGTTGTGCGTTTGTTGCTGGGGTGCATAACTTCCACCTTCAGAGGCCATGTGTTTGAAGAGGAATGCAGAGACCACCTTTGGTTTGACTGAAACTGTGGATAGACAGTGTCTAAACAGCAGCATTTGGTTGGTAATGGGTAGCTTCCTTCCAAGGCCAACCGAAGTTGAGGATTGGTTTGGAGAGGTGGGCGTTGCGTGATTTTCTTTTCAGATGTGATGCAGGAGTCAACCTTTTGGGGTCCGGAACTGGTGCACCAGCGATACAACACCGATGCACAAGACACTCAAAACCGGAATGGAATCCTGGAACCCCTATTGCTGTTGGGTTGCAACGCTGTGGTAATCCGTGCCTGGCCAGTTTGCTGCCTTTCATCGCGAAGACTACTGGTGACAGTTTAGGCGGGGTTGGGCTTATTGGAGTGGGGGTGACTACATGCCGTTACATGCCACAACTTTGGTGATGTTGAGGGGTGCTTTGGCTGTTGTCTGGCTAGTCCACGCTGCATGCTACTGGAGATGTTGGGGCGAAGAGCCAAGAAATCTCGCGAAAGTTGATCCGGTTGACAAATTGAATTCTAGCTTTTCCAACAAACAGTATATAGGTCGTTGGAAATCCAAAGCTTTGCATTCCCTTTCCAATGTGTGAAAACACATTACCTGCGCAGGTGTCACGTTGTGAATTTTACATCTTTCTCATGGCCTCACTGTTGTTGCGACAAACTCATCTCTGAAGGAAGAAACAGGATTTGATTTCATTTTTTTAAACGAGGACCAAATCATGAGCATGGCTGGCAAGAAATGAAAGAAAAGGCAGAACCACAGTAAGACTGCTACATCAAATATGAATGGCAGAACATTACCCCTGGTGAGAACCCAATCGTTCGACTGCCCTGTAAAACTCATTCCAGCCCAGGTAGCCATTCGAAGTCGCAGCATGGACCGCGAAGAGCGCGGGCCATTGCAATGAACTGCCGGCGAAGAAAACTGGAGCCATGCATGAAGGTCCTGCATTCTGGGCAGAGAACAGCGGCCCATAATAAGAGAACCACCATTCCTGTGCATTCTGTTTTCCTGAGTGAAATGCCACATAGCCCAAAAACCAGACAACTTCAGCTTCAAGGCGAATCCACTGATAAGATAGACAGAGACAATTTGTTTTCAATTCAATGTATGCCATGTATGCAACCATGGGTTTCACTACGAAGATGGCCGTCTATAATATAGTTTGGAGATGTTTGGAGCTACCCCCATTACCATGTTTGGAGGAGCCACCGTGTGCCAAGAAGTTTGCGTCCTCTCTCAGAGTGAGGCGTGGGGATGTTGAAATGAAGGGGGACCATAGCCTGGGTGGCACCAAAAAACACTAACACCCCCACTACCGTTCGTTCATTGAGAAAAAACAGTCAAAAAGAACACGCCGTTGTTTCTGTTTGGGGTCTTGATCCTGGATTGGTTTTGCAAGTTTATTTTCGGTTGCTTATAAGCATCTTGATCAACACATGCTCCCAAGAGAAGTAGGCTATATGTGCATGACAAGTGCTCGCAAAACAGCAAATTGTTAGGACATCTTAAGAAGGACCTGCCTTCAAAATGACTCAAAATGGAGAGGAATGCGTTGGCAACACCAGCCCAAAGAGAAAACATGTGCGGACGATCATGTGGGCGGATCACTTTCCATGTGAGAAGCCATGGTGATGTTCTTTGGTCCGTTTGCGAGTCGAGTACGTTTGTATTGTGGTGGATCTCACAGTTTCATGTTTCCAGAGTACATATGGTTTGCCCAAATAGAGTGTGCGATTCTTTGTGGGAGAGTTGCCATAGTTTCGCAGATCAACAAACGATTTCGTCTTTTTCCTCGAATTTGTGTAGGGGTAAGCGAAGGAGATCCAGATCAGGATCTGAACGGTAAACGCTGGACTGCTTCCAGGCCTGATGTTCCCGATCCAGCTGTGAGGAGGCCGCAGCACTGGCGTTGGGCGTTCATTAGACGTGTAGCAGTGTATTTTGGGAGCATGTTACCAGGAGTCTATTCTGACTACTATGTCTGTACGCAACGGCAACAGCACTTGTTGTGCGAAATGATTGTGCAACACGACAGTTTTCAATGTCGACACTGAGCTGGTTCATTGGACGCTCATGCAGGCGTTCAAAAAACAGGATCTTTTTGAGGCTAGTTGACTGAAGACTGAACACTGACTGCACACTCTGTTTCTATGTCTCTCTGTATCTCTGTCTCTCTATCTGTCTCTTCCCCTCCTTCTCTCCCTCCCCCTCTTGGTCTCTCTCCCTCCCCCCTCCCTCCATCTTCGAAGTCCTTTGGATTTGCTTCGCGACTGGTTGTCCAAGTCTTACAACAACATGATCAACAGATCATAGGTTGTCGGGCAGTGATCTGTGCAAAGCAAAGTCACCATGGGATTGTTTGTGATGACAGTCTTCGCTCACTCTGCCTATCAAAGAAGTGGGACTGAAGCCTTGACATTTGACAAATTGTTTCTGGACAGATCGCTTTATATAGACGTCCTTGCGAAGACCCATACATAGAGGATCACCTACCTATACAAACAGACAACTTTTCGGAGTACCGGTATAGCTTCATGCCTCTGCATATGGACACGGACACATGCGAAAGACACAGGTTTAGGGTAAACAGATGTCTATTTTCACAGGTGTATTTGTCTAGAGTTTAAAATTCAAATCCCATATATGCCAAATACATGCAAGACAAAAACATCAAAACCGGCCAAGTCCACATCTCAACTCCTGCGGCATCCTGCGGCAATGGAAGTGTGTTTCCTTGCATCCGGTGAGCCGCTGGCAACTCTTGACGCGGTGAAGTTCGAGGCGCAGGTGGCGAGGATTCTGAAGCAAACCTTGGCGCCAGAACTTGGCGTTTCCAGTTTCCTGGATCTGCTGAAGATGTTTTTTTTCATTTCTTGATCAATCCACCATTGGCAAGCTGGGAATATTTTGAGATTTTCCATATTGAGGTCTTCTGCCATAGCAACAAAAAAACGCAGGAATATTCCAAGCAAGTTTCCCAGGCAAGGTTTTCAAGCAAGGTTCCCAAGAAAGGTTCCAGTGGAAGGTTCCCAAGCTAAGTCAGGAAACTTCCAAGGCAAGGTTTCCAGATGCCAAAGTTCCGAAGCAAGGTTTGCAAACAAGAGGCCCACAGAATATGTCCATTGCCAAGTGGGATTCCAAAGCAAGGGTCAGCACTGCTTGCAACTTGTCAGTTCAGTCATGCTAGTTTCGTAAGCCATAAATCTATTCAGAGATGTTGAGGTCTTGAAATGAGATATTGTCTTCGAAAGACATATTCGCCACTGTTTGGGATATTCTTTATACTGTGGCTCTCTTAGCAAATCAAGGATTCAGACAAAAACTCTTCTCGGAAGATGGTCATGAGATTCTGGATGACGAGGTTTTGGGTTCTGCACCACTGAAACTACAGGTGGCGGTGTTAGCGTTTTGGCCACCAGATGCTGAAAACAGCCAAAGCATGGTCACTGCGTGTGCAGAAAATGATTCGCTTGCCCTTGAAAAGCTGCTTCAGCGCCCTTTGACTCCCAACCTGACAGATGCAGAAGGCAGGACACCCTTGTACCACGCTGCCCTCAATGGAAACACAAAGCCTATGCAGCTCTTGCTTGAGGCAGAAGCAGATAAAGACGCTGGAGAAATCGGGGTTGGGACGACGCCCTTGCATGCAGCAGTTTTTGGTGGCCATCTTGAGGCGGTTCGCCTGCTGCTTGAAACTGGAGCCAGCAAGGATAAACTCACCATTACCAATGGGGCAACGCCCCTCCATATTGCTGCTGAAGCAGGACATCTCGATGTTGTTCGGTTGCTGATTGAAGTGGGGGCCAACAAGGATCAACCCACAGCTTTGCACGGGGCAACGCCTTTGCATCTTGCTGCTGAAGCAGGCCATGCTGATGTTGTTCAGTTGCTGGTTGAAGCCGGGGCCAACAAGGATCAACTGAATGCTGCTAATGGGGCAACGCCCCTCCATCTTGCTGCTGAAGCAGGACATCTCGATGTTGTTCGGTTGCTGATTGAAGTGGGGGCCAACAAGGATCAACCCACAACTGCTAATGGGGCAACGCCTTTGCATCTTGCTGCTGAAGCAGGCCATGCTGATGTTGTTCAGTTGCTGGTTGAAGTGGGGGCCAACAAGGATCAACCCACAACTATGCACGGGGCAACGCCTTTGCATCTTGCTGCTGAAGCAGGCCATGCTGATGTTGTTCAGTTGCTGGTTGAAGCCGGGGCCAACAAGGATCAACTGAATGCTGCTAATGGGGCAACGCCCCTCCATCTTGCTGCTGAAGCAGGACATCTCGATGTTGTTCGGTTGCTGATTGAAGTGGGGGCCAACAAGGATCAACCCACAACTGCTAATGGGGCAACGCCTTTGCATCTTGCTGCTGAAGCAGGCCATGCTGATGTTGTTCAGTTGCTGGTTGAAGCCGGGGCCAACAAGGATCAACCCACAACTATGCACGGGGCAACGCCTTTGCATCTTGCTGCTGAAGCAGGCCATGCTGATGTTGTTCAGTTGCTGGTTGAAGCCGGGGCCAACAAGGATCAACTGAATGCTGCTAATGGGGCAACGCCCCTCCATCTTGCTGGTGAAGCAGGACATCTCGATGTTGTTCGGTTGCTGATTGAAGTGGGGGCCAACAAGGATCAACCCACAGCTTTGCACGGGGCAACGCCTTTGCATCTTGCTGCTGAAGCAGGCCATGCTGATGTTGTTCAGTTGCTGGTTGAAGCCGGGGCCAACAAGGATCAACTGAATGCTGCTAATGGGGCAACGCCCCTCCATCTTGCTGCTGAAGCAGGACATCTCGATGTTGTTCGGTTGCTGATTGAAGTGGGGGCCAACAAGGATCAACCCACAACTGCTAATGGGGCAACGCCTTTGCATCTTGCTGCTGAAGCAGGCTATGCTGATGTTGTTCAGTTGCTGGTTGAAGCCGGGGCCAACAAGGATCAACTGAATGCTGCTAATGGGGCAACACCTTTGCATCTTGCTGCCGAAGCAGGACATGTTGATGTTGTTCGGGTGCTGGTTGAAGCCGGGGCCAACAAGGATCAACTTACGACTAACTACAGTTACAGGGCAACCCCTTTGGATCTTGCAGCTCAAAAAGGCCATCATGACATCGTTCGGTTTCTGTCTTCAGTCGAAGTTGCCTGCATTCTTCCTTAGTGCGAGCCGGCCAAAGGCCCAATTTGACTGAGTGGAATGTGAAGGAGCAAAAGAATTATACATTGCCTCTTGGATCAAAGATGGAGAGTGCCAAAGAGGATTATTCTCAAATTGATTGCAGCCTTCTTACGTTCATCATGAATTGGTGGTGAAATGTTTCCCAAACTCTGTACATTCTTAAAGATATCATTTTGATTCATTTCATAAAACGCGAGTGAGTCTTGATATCCAGTTGATTGATGTAAGTGCCACTGTTGATTCAACACTTTGCCACCGCAGATGCGACGCGGCAGGCATCGACCCATTGGAACTCAAAACTGCCTGAATGCATACATTTAGCATGCTCCCAATTTTCTAAACCCAATAGACAATCCCTAATATTACCAAATGATAGGTTTACCGAGCATTGGCACCACATCGCATGTTTTTGGCATGTGTCCAGCTTTGAACCTGTGTAGGTGATGTGGAACCATCAGATCACCGACGATGTCGCAGCCTTTGCAGGAGGTGTCTTTCCAAATCGTGAGCCAATCAGATCATGCTTGATGTATATACATATATATTGAAAGTAGCCAGGTAGTATAAACACTCATAAATATTTTTGGGCGAAACTGACCCAAAACTGTGGCTAAAGGGATGGTAAAACCTCCGGCAGAAGGGCCGGCGCAACTCGAGAAACCCGATTTCTTGGGTTTTGTGGCCGGCAAACTTAGCGGCAGAACCTGTGGTTAACTTTGTGGGAACGAAAAGCCATGGCATTTGTGCCGGCAAGTCGAATGGCAGAGCGTCCGAAGCAGTGATGGACAAGCAAAATTAGGGGCAAATGTGCCGGCAAGAGGCCCGGCAAAGCGCGCGAACTAGCTCTGGCCAAGCCAAATACACGGACATTTTCAACGGCAAATGTGTTCAATGCAAAAGATGAAAGTTGGTACATGTTGGTACGCTTCAATGTGGAAAAGCTGAACAATGAAAATCTCTATTGCATCCCCCTCTGCATGGGGTCCCAGCAAAAAAAGATCTGCTATTCGATGAGGGAAGCAATCTTATCGGTGCTTTTTTCCATGAGCTGACTTGCGCAATGTCCGGGCATTTGCAAAAACCACTTCTTTGACTTTGATTGCTGCAACCTTGGCAAACGCCTGGCAAGAACCTTGCACAATCCTAGCAATAGATTGAAGGGTGAGTCGGGAGCAGGAACCTTGTTGGCGGAAACCCGGCAAAACCCGGCACAACCCGGCGGAACTGAACTGGCGAAAGCCTGGAACCCAGCGGAACCTAGCGGCACCCAGCGGAGCGGCAGAACCCAGCGGAACCCGGCGGAACCCGGCGGAACCCGGCAGAACCCGGCGGAACCCGGCGGAACCCGGCGGAACCTGGCGGAACCCGGCGGAAACCTGGCGGAAACCTGGCGGAACCCGGCGGAAAAAAAGTAAGTTGAAGGGGGGGGTGGTTGGGAGTATAACTTTTGGCATGGTTTATACTCCCAACCACCCCCACCTTCAACTTACTTTTTTTCCGCCGGGTTCTGCCAGGTTTCCGCCGGGTTCCGCCAGGTTCCGCCGGGTTCCGCCGGGTTCCGCCAGGTTTCGCCGGGTTTTGGTAGGTTCCTGGCGGGTTTCCACCAGCCTCGGGCTTCTGCAAGGTTAGCGCGAAGCCGTCAGGTTTGCGTCAAGTTCTTATTCCCAAGTTTCTGCCATGCCCCCGCCGTCTCCAGCGCAAGAGCCGTCACAACTAGTCACAATTTAAGCGTTCTTTTTCCAAAACAGTTTTCAGCTGAATTGTCAGCTCAGCACTGCTTGCCTGAGGGGCGGCGGCCGCTTGAGCAGCTTTGCTCTGAAATCAAGGTCCACGCAACCAACTTGTCCAGTCCAATGCGCGGCGCTGGACGCTGGAGACCTTTAACCGTCAGCTTGGCAGGCGCTAAGAGCGATAATGAAAACCCGGTATGCACCTGGTGTCTTGAAGTAATGCCGGGCGCATCCCAACTTGGAAGCAAATAATGATAAATAATTTATGTTGGTGCCAGGTTGTGCCTTTTGAGGCAACATTTCTACTCGTTTGCTGCTCTTTTTTGCCTCGCATTTTTGCTAACTTGACCGGCACGTTGCCGCCTAGTTTGCCGGGGGTTCGGCCGCCTGCTTGGCCAGGGCCGAAACCACGATTTTCATCTTGTTTCTGGGGAGTGTTTATACTCCCAGGCTTACTCCAACATATATATATATACATTATATATATATACATTATATATATATTATATATATACATTATATATATATACATTATATATATATATGTAATGTATATATATATATAATGTATATATATATAATGTATATGTATATATATATAATGTATATATATATAATGTATATATATAATGTATATATATAATGTATATATATAATGTATATATATATAATGTATATATATATATAATGTATATATATATATATAATGTGTATAATATATATATATATTTATTGTATATATATATATAAAAACGGTATACATATAGATGTATATAACACATATATATATAAGGTATATATATATTTGTATATATATATATGTATATATATAAAACGTATATATATATAAAATGTATATATATATATTATGTATATTTATATATAATGTGTATATATATTTATATAATTTATACAATATATATATAATGTATATATATATATATCCAATGTATATATATGTAATTTATATAATGTATATATATAATGTATATATATATATACATAATGTATATATATAATGTATATATATATAATGTATATATGTAATGTATATATATATAATGGATATATATATAATATATACAATGTATATATATAATATATATAAAATGTAT